>JAPKLX010000025.1:2085273-2151321 GCA_026898415.1 Leonotis leonurus
GGACTCAACAACGCCACGTACTACAGTTGAAAAATAAGTTGGGAACATATACACATTTTTATTCATTTGTAATGTCATAATTTAAGAAAAATAAAAATGAAAAGTGAAAAGACAATAAGGTAAATATAATAAAAATATTAATTATATATAATTTTATAAAATATGTAAATTAATAAAATAAGAAATATGATTTTATAATGGAATTAAAACAATTCATTACTGATAATATTAATAAAAGAGAAAATAAAAATATGAAGTCAAAAGACAATAATGTAAATATAATAAAAAGAGCAGACACGTTTATTTCATAAAATATATAAATTAATAAAATAATAATTATAATTTTATTATGCAATTACATAAAATTAATTATTAATAATATGAGAAAAAAATAGGAATGAATAATTAAAAAACACTAATCAAAATAAAATAAAAGAGGAAGGGCAAAATGGGAAAAAAAAGTGGCAAAATGGTTTTGCTTTTATATATATAGATGTACTGCAGGCAGGCTTCTTCATTTGTTAGACTAAAATAACAAATTTTTGTAGATTGTTTAGCCTCTTTATTTATTTAAATTGAAAGGGAAAATTCAGCTCGAAAATAAATGTTTTTCTCAACATGCATGCTTGATATAGAGTCGTAGTAATTCTTTTGATCGCAAATTTGGCACAAATAAATTTTGATACTCATTTTAAATTTATTGGAATAGTTAATTCGGTGGAGTACACATTTTGTTGATTATATAAACTCAAAAATATCACCCGATCACGCGGGCATAAATTAACGTGTTTGTGATTGATGTGAAATATCATATAAATAAATAATTTTTTTATAATAATTATTCATTTTCACTTTTAACAAAAATTTATTAATTTTGGTATATTTTAATATTTATTTTATTTAAAATAATATAAATGAAAAAGTATGGTGACTTGCACTGCAAAAAAATTTTAATTTAGCAACGAAATTTTTCGTTACTAAAACAAGAAATTATATTACTAAAAATGTTAGTAACGAATTTGTAATGGATTTATTCGTAGTAATATCGATAGTTGCTAAAAAAAATTAACAACGGAATATAAATATTTCATTACTATATAATAACGGAATTGTAACGTAATTTCCGTTTCTAAAATGAGTTTTTCAATTTTAGTAATAGAATTGTAATGGAAAATTTCATTACTAAATTTTAATAATGGGTATTTCCGTCACTAGTTCCGTTACTAAAATTTGAACAATAATTTCATAACAATTCCGTTGTCAATCCATTAAAAAAATTTTGTCACTATTTCATTACTATAAAATGTGTTTTTTGTAATGTTGTATATTTATATGATATTACGTGATATTATCATTTTAACTGCGGACACATTAAATTATACCTACCACAAATGATCGAGCGATTCTATATAACTAGCATCTTTAGTGAAAAGTTAAATTTTCGGTTAAAATCTTGAATACGACAAATACTTAATTCACTATAGTTTACATAATTAACATGGTTACATCTAGGGCTGAGAATCGGGACGGGACCGGGAGTCTCGGTCCCGATCCCGAAGTCCCGATCCCGAAAATTGAAAAAAAATTGGTCCCGGTCCCGATCGGGATTTCAGGACTCCCGAGTTCCGAAATTGAGAAATGCTTGGTCCCGGTCCCGATCCCGGTCCCGAAAAATTATGTCCCAATTGGTCCCGAAGTCCCGAACGGGACCAAAATTTCCCGAACGGGACCAAATTTCCCGAATTTCAATTTAATTTCGGGACTAATTTCGGGACTTCGGGAGTCCCGATCGGGATTCGGGACTCCCGAGTCCCAAAATTTTTTATTTATGCAATCCCGGTCCCGGTCCCGATCCCGAAAAATTCGAAACTCGGGGTCACGAATCCCGACGGGACTCGGGTCGGGACCGGGAAATCCCAAATCCCGATCCCAAATTCTCACCCCTAGTTACATCCTATCATACCTACTCATGAAGTGAATTTATCTGACATACCAAATTTCAAAATATTAGTTTACTGCACAAAATAGTAGTCACCCCTTCCTTTCTTCAATTAATTAGATACATTTATTTTTGGCACGCAATATATATTTACTTTATTAAGATTTAGATTAGTGATTCTAAGTCATATAAGATAAAATAAATAGTGTATTGAATAGAGAATTAAATAATTTTAAATTTTATATTAAAATTTAAATTAAGTTATTTTCGAAGATTAATTAAGATCAATAAATTAATTGTCATTAGTTGTGCTGTTTTTAAATTAATGTCATTAATTTAATGTCGACTGTGTTTAATTAATAATTGAATATTAATGCTTAATTATATATATTTCGAAAACTTAAAAATGAAAGGTAGACAAACACAAAATTAGAAGTGAATAAAAAAAAATAAAAATAAAAACGAGATAAAAGATAATGAATTTAATAAAACATCAAAGTAGAAGTGGGAACATAATTAGCGGCAATAAACAGAAATTAAAATTTTCATTTCATAACACTTCCCTCCCAACTCCAGTCTGCTACACATATTTAAGGAATCAACATTCAAAACATCATTCACTCTTTACAACATTCGATAGAGAAGCAGTAGGAAAAAAACAAAAGGATGAGCAAAGTGAAAGATTTGTCAATAGAAACCAAAAAATTCATACTGCAATTCCTCCTTGTTAACTCTACCAACGGAAATATCAATTATGGGATTATGAAGGTTGCATGCTTGAAGTTCAACTGCTCGAGGAGTTCGGACGGAAGGATTTGGGCAACTGCAAGAAAGAAGAAATCAAATAATGACATGGTACAAGTTGAAGGCAATAAAAAAGGTACAAGGCAGAAAAAAGTGCACTTTGATTTAGAATTGATTGAAAGTGTGGATTTATTTAAAAGAAGCACAATTAGAAAATTAGCATGCAATATAAACTGCAGTAAGAGCATAATATGTAGGTGGATTAGAGGAGGACTGATCATATCTTATAATAATGCAATCAAACCAGATCTAACTACTCCAAATAAACTTTTAAGGCTAAGTTTTTTCCTTAGAAGCTTTACAATTTGATAGAAATGCTCAATGTTCTTAAATTTAAAAGCATGCACAACACTATACATATTGATGGGAAATGGTTCTACATCTCCAAGACAGCTCACATGTTCTACTTCACACCGGGGGAGGCCGAACCACATAAAACATGTAAGAGTAAGAAATCCATCACCAAAGTGATGTTCATGTGTGCAGTGTCAAGATCAATATTTGATTGTAACTGAAATGTAATTTTTGATGGAAAGATTGGAATTTTTCCTTTTGTGGAACAAGTTGCGGCAAAGAGGAATTCGAAGAATAGGTTGAAAGGGACTTTAGAGACTAAACCTATTCGGTCAATAATTAAGGAAGTTATCAAAGGCTGTTTGATTTAAAAATGTATGCAAAATGCATTTACTACTGCATTTATTTTTAATAATTTAATGTTGTATTTATATGCAACAAAAAAATCATTTAATGTGCAGTATGTGCTAATGAAATATGCATTTAATGTTGTATGAATGGTTTGTTTACAAATATACTTGTAACAAATAATATGAAGTAAAAAATTGAGAAACGAGAGTGAAAGCACAAAGAAATTTTATTGCTGCTCAAAACTGAAGATGCAGAGAAAACAAAGATTACGGATACTTAAAAGCATAAAAGAGATCCAATAATATCTCAACAGACTCAAGCTAACAAACTATCACTAACTTATTTGATAAAACTAATTCCTAAATAAAAAGAAATAACTTTAACTAAGTAAAACTAACAATAAGTTTCCACTAATTTTCAGCACTTCCCCTTAGTGAAAACTTGTTGTCAACAACTCCAAGAGCACTACGAAATTGCTCAGGCTTAGCTTTGCCAAGTGCCTTTGTAAATATGTCAGCAGCTTGATCTTCACTTCTTATTTCTGCAATTCGATTTCTTGACTCAAAACCTTTTCTCAAACAAAGTGGTGTTGTACCTCAATGTGTTTCGTTCGGGCATGAAACACGGGGTTCCCAACAAGCTTGATCGCGCTTTCATTGTCACAACGAATCACAACTGAATAATTCACATCAGCAAAAATTTCTTGAACTAGCCTCTTAAGCCATTCATATTCTTGAGTAGCCATAGAAGTTGTAACATATTTAGCTTTGCAACTTGAAAGAGCAACCATGCTTTGCTTTTTACTGCAGCACGAGATTATTGTCGACCTTGTATTGAAACAGTAACCTGACGTTGAGCGCCTATCATTTACATCGCCGGCCCAATCTGCGTCTACAAAACCACTCAGTATGAATGAAGGTTCTTGCTTATAATGCAATCCAAAATGCAGAGTACCCTTGATGTAACGAATTATTCACTTTGCTGCAATTAGATGACGCTCTCATGGATTTCCTATGAATTGAGATTTGACTCCAATAGAAAATGAAATATCAGGTCTTGTGATAGATAAGTAAAACAAACTACCAACAAGATGACGAAAAGATGTTGCATCTTTCAGCAACTTTCCTTCATCTTTAGCTAGCTTTAAGTAAGGTTCCATTGGAGTAATCATTGGTTTTGATTCCTTCATATAAAAGCGACCCAGTAAGCTAGACGCGTATCCTTGTTGAGAAAAAAAATATACATCTGACTTCTTTACTTCCAGATCCAGAAAGCAACCCACTTCTCCAAAGCTTTTCATGTCAGAACGAAGAGACAAATTATCTCGAAGATGAGTAATTTCAGCATCATCATCACCAGTAATAATCTTATCATCCGCATAGAGAAGAACCATTGTACGAAATGAAGATGTTTTCTTGATAAATAAACTAAAATCCATTTTCGAAGACTTGAATACACAAAATTTAATATATTCAGCAATTTTACCATACCAAGCACATGAAGCTTGCTTGAGGCCGTACAATGACTTCTTCAGTTGACTCACATAATCTGGAAACTCTGTGAAAATAAATCCCTCTGATTGTTCCATAAAAATATCTCGATCCAAATCACCATATAAAAAATGTGTTCTTCACATCTAGTTGCCAAAGTTTCCACCATTTATGAGCAGCCAATGAAATAACGGTTTGAATAGTAACCATCTTAGCAACTGGACTAATTGTCTCATCATAATCCTGACCATGTTCTTAAGAAAGCCCATGAGCAACGTGACGAGCTTTATAGCGATCAATTATTCCATCCACTCTTTTCTTCTATTTGTAAACTCATTTACAAGTAATAATCTGAATATCATTTGGCCTCTTTACGAGCTCCCATGTGCAATTTTTTATTAGAGCCGAAATTTCTTCTCTCATAGCTTCTTCTCATTTAGGATCGCCTTTAGCATTATTATAAGATATGGGTTCATTATCACACAGATTTCCCATCAAAAAAGCAGTAATCACGGAGCAAGATTTAATTGTACTTCATAATCAGTTAAGTGAGGAGGTGGTCACCTTGGTCTTTCAGACCTACGAGTTCCGACCTCCATCATCTCGTCATGTTATATATCTTCTCAAGGATGAGAGGCGTCACTCTCATTGTCACTTGATGCAACATCACCAAAAAATGGCGAAAGATTAGTCGTGATATCTTTGGTATTTTCTCGAAGTTGATCAGATGAAATATCATCAAATACCAAAAACTCGAAAGTGACTCACATCTGGTTTGTGATAATGTAAAAATTCATAGGGAGATGGTTTTGTACTTGGTCACGAAGGTAATCGGTTTACAACATGACTTGTCGATTGAATTGTTACGGCCCATAGCTCTCGTTGAAGGTTCTTCACATGCAGCCACGACAAACATACAGATGTAAGATGTGCCAGCTTACGCTCGGCAACTCCATCCTGTTGTGGAGTTTCTGGACAAGTCAACTGATGTTGAATACCATGCTATGTGCAATAATTCCAAAATTGATCTAACATGTATTCTCCTCCGTTGTCTGTGCGCAAACATTTTATTGGCAGCCCGAGTTCTTTCTCCATTTGCTCCTTGAAGTGAAAAAACTTGGAGAATGTCTCACTTTTATGTTCTAAGAAGAGAATCCATGAGAATCAAGAAAAATCATCTACAATAACCATCTCATAACGAAAGCCACATTAACTTGTTGTTTTTGTCGGCCCCATCAAGTCCGAGTGGATAAGCTGCAGGGGAGCAGAAACTCTACTCCCGTGAGTTTGGAAAGGGAAGACGATGCGATTTTCCATATTAGCAACCAGAACACACCACCTCTGGATGAATTTTCTTAAATCGAAAAACACATTCAAGAAGTTTCTTTTCAGAAATTTTCTACAATAATTGATACCCAACACAGTCTAACCGAGCATGCCAAAGTGTAGCACTAGCATTTTGGCCCGTCTTTTCAATATATGCATCACTTGCACACAATATATAAATTGAATCCTTTCTTTTCCCAGTAAATAAAACATCAGCATCAAGGTGTTTTATATTGGAAATAATTTTCACATCATGTGGACCAAAAAGAACATACCTCCCAGAATCTGCAATTTGAGAAACTGACGCAAGGTTTTTCTTCAAGTCTGGAACATGATAGACGTCTTCAAGAGAGACATTCTTTTTTACACAAAATTGTCCTTCGTTCACTACGGGGTGTAGTGAGTTATCTGCTATCAAAATAATTTTCCTTTGACAGTGAGGGCGAACATGTGAGAATAAATAATCATTTCCAGTTGCATGGTGAGAACACCCTGAATCAACAATCCATTCCTTGTTGTAGTCTATGATAGCATTAGCACTCTCTTCGATCTCGTCGTTTTCTCCCACATAATTTGTGGCAACCGGTTGACGAATGTCTTCAAGGAATAGGCACTTATCCAACTTTGGTTGTTCATGTTCATTATTTTCATGAGCAACATTTGCTCCTTCTTTAGCAAGGTTTATGTGACAATTGCGTTGAATATGGTTGGTTTTCCCACAGCGTTCACACTTGATCTTGACACGACAATTGCACTTTATGTGGCCCGACTTTCAATATCTAAAACATTCTTTTGGAGAATTTGCGGAATGTCCTTCAACTCTTGAATGATTTTCGCCATTTGAATAGGATTTGGTAGCAAACTTGCCCTTTTCCTTTGTCTTTTGCATAAAGAACATATTCAATGGGGAAAGAGATTGATTATTACCACCAATCATTTGTTTCACCAATGGTTGCTGATTCGAGAGTAAATTTTCCAACTCTATGATAGAAGGTTGATTTTGCCACCCTTGTACTGAAGAGATAAATGGCATAAACTCTTAACGCAATCCTCGAATAAGATACTAACGCAACCGAGCTTCTTTGACAGCTCCCTCCACGTCGAATTTTGAAATCTCAGAACACAAAGTTTTAATTTTCAAAAAATATTCTGAAACTGAAAGTTTACCTTGAATCGTCCCGGCAAGTTCGTTCTCCAAAATTTGGAGCCTCATCGTGTTCTTTTGAGTGAACAATCAAGTGTCTCACACACTTCTTTGGGTGACTTGACATCACGAACATGCTCGATATACTCTTTACCGATCGATGTTCGCAAAGCAAATAAAGTTTTGTCACATTTGATCTTCCATTTTCTCCTCGCTTTTTCCGTTTTGTAGTGTATCTTCTGGAAGTGCATCATCACCAGAGATAAGATCCCACAAATCCTGCCCTTGTAGATAAGCTTCCATACATAACTTTCAATAACTATAGTTATCACTAACGAGCTTATCTACAGATGCGATGCTTCCACCATTCATCTTCTCAGAGTAATAAAATCAAACACCTGATAGGAACCTGCCTCTGATACCATGTAACAAATAATATGAAGCAGAAAATTTGAGAAACGAGAGTGAGAGCACAAAATTTTATTGCTACTCAAAATTGAAGATGCAGAGAAAATAAAGATTATGAATACTTAAAAGCATAAAAGAGATCCTATAATATCTCAATAGACTCAAGCTAACAAACTATCACTAACTTATTGTATAAAACTAATTCCTAAATAAAAGGAAATAACTTTGACTAAGTAAAACTAACAGTAAGTTTTCACTAAGTTTCAACAATACCAACTATAACGAACAAGTGGCCAAGCTTCCTTGTTCGTAGACAAAGCATATTCAGAATTTTCTTTCATTCAAAGGCATGACTTGTATTGATGCGCTTCATATTCGCCCGGAGTTCGCTCCTAAAAATATACCCATCCATGTCCCCTCACGTCAATCCCACGAGCCTCTTATCCATTCTCATTGAATCCATTCTTATCCATTCTCATTGATATCAAATCCATTAGCACTACTCAGGGCAAATCCAAATAGAAAAACTCACATTGGGTTTATGGATAATCAGGCTCAAACTGATGAGTTCTACCGCATCAACTTGACACTCTACCGCATCAACTTGACACTCTACCGCATCTTCAAAACTGATTTTTATTCAACAAGACAAACTTAAACCTCACATCAAAGACACGGACCCTGAGTAGTGCTAATAGATTTGATATCCGATTAGTGCACCAACAACCCAATTCACATGACACCAATGTCAATGATTTGGGTTGTTTTAGAGCAATTCAGCATACAAAAAAGAAACTTCAAGTTATAATGTGGATCAACTTGTCAATGCAATTATTGAGTTATTTAACATTATGTCCCCTATGACACTAAATAAAGTGTTTTTTAGTCTACAATGTTGCATGGTAGAAATATTGAAAGTCAAAGGGCAGAATTCATACAAGGTGGCACATATGAAGAAAGATGCATGCACTTATTAGAGCCAACGAACTACCCAATGACTTAGAAATGTCAAGTGAACTAGTGCCAAAACTACCCAATGACTTAGAAATGTCAAGTGAACTAGTGAGAGTGCATCAACTATATGCTGGAGAATGGAATATATGAAGGTATTGAAGAACTTATGAATGCAGTGGGAATAATTCCTGCAAATGCAGAAGTGCAGAAGATAGAGAATGTAGAAGTTTAGATATTTTGAAGATGTGAAGATGTGAAGGTATTTTGAAGAGTGCATATATGAAGGTATTTTGAAGATGTGGAGTTATTTTGCAAATGAGAAATGACAAAGAATACAGTTGAGTCAGAATGCAAAAGAGTGAAGATTTTAGGGGATTTTGAAGATGTGAAGGTATTTTGAAGTTTTTTGCATATTTTAGGAGATTTTTGTGCAGATGAATGCGTAAGTATATGCATATGTGCAGTTTAAGTACTCTTATCATATTAAGACCCAAATTTATGCATATATGCACTTTACTTTCGCCATTTATGAAATGAAATATGTTTTGAAAAATGTACAAATTGCATAACACAATAACTACTCACTTAATACATGCATTAGTCATATCATGCCACAAATTAAAATTCCAGAACATAGTCACAAACAATCTATCAAAATAGAGTATCGAAGAACCCATCATTCTTGTCATCAATAAAGATCAATTATTCAAATTATTTCAGTACACCCCCGCAATTAACAACCATATTGTGCTCATATTGCAGACACATACATCACATATCTCACCATAGATTTCATAAATGGGCATAATGGTGCAAATCCCACCAAAAATCACCATAATTTATGTTCATACTATAGATCTAATCAAATTTCTAGCAGCAAATCAGACACATGCATACACATATCTCACTACGGATTTCATAAAATGAGCATAGGGTTGCAGATTTGACCAAATGTCACCACAAACTAATATACACATCAAACTTCCAATAGCAAATCAAACACATACATACACATATGTCACCATAGATAAATAAATTGGGCATAATGGAAAGATCTCACCAAAAATTCACCATAACTTTTGCTCTCCATCCCGATAAGAAATTAATGGTGGGATTTAGGGAGTGAAACCCTAAACCCTTACCAGAGTTTACCGCAACAATCACAACATCATAGTTGTCGAGGTAGACCAATGGAAGCACAGCATCATCACCCTGCCATTTGTAAGGTCCATAGTCACCACAAATGACCTTATCGGAATGTGTATGGAGTGGTGGAATCCCACTGTCGCCGCCTAGGGCCTCACCTCCGCTCAGATACTCGAAAGGAAGCATCTTTGCATTTGGGGGGCTGATTTCTTCACTGCAAAGGGTATGAGTGGCAAGACAACGGATCTCATCTCACTGGAATGTGTATGGAGTGGTTGAACCCTACTATCGTTGCCTGGGAACTCACCTCCGCTCAGAGACTCGAAAGGAAACATCTTTGCATTTGGGAGGGGGGGTGACTTCTTCACTACAGAGGGTAGGGGTGACAAGACAACGAATCCTAGGGTTTTTAATAGAGCTTTTATACAGGGCATCTATTCTTCGAAATGTTTCCATCATTCTGAAACTCTTGTCTTCTTCTTCCCTGGGGGCTGAAGTAGCGAAAGATGAGTACTTTTACCACAGTCAGCTGCAGATCTAAAGAATTTCATCATTGAAGAGGATAGGAGTGGCAAAAATGGTGGATCTCAAACAAATGGCTGCAATATATGTTTCTTATGGACACCATCGACTAAAATGATACTTTGATTTAGAAAATTTGAAGGCTTTTTTGAAGATTTCATCACTTCGGGCGGAGAAAATATTATAGCGTGGGAGAGAGTTGCAGAAGAGAGAAAGGTAGCTTGGAGGGACCAGCCATTAGGGTTGAAGAGCGACGAAGAAGATGAAGAGAGAAAGGTAGCAAGAGAGGTTAATCTGAATGGAAGTTTATAAGTTTGGGGTGGGAAATGGGAGGATTAGGTTAATTAATTAATGTAATTAAACTTAAATAAAATATGCATATAATGGTTAAGGTGTAATTTGTGCCAAAAAATGAAATATATCTAATTTAACGGGACATCCCGAATAGGAAAATGGGTGTAATTAATCGGGACGGAGGAAGTATATTTTATTATACTCGTTTAGGAGTGTCAACCAGTCTGGTATCGATTGATCGAAATCGATTATTTAGTTACCCGAAATCGATTAAATGCTCTTCTTGGGTGTCGGATACCGTATCACGTTAATCGGTTCGGTGCCGGTACTTCCCAAAAATCGATTAAGAAATCATTTTTTTAAATATAATATTATATATTTTTCTTATAATTTTAAATTATCAATTTAAGCCAATAATAATTCTAATAAATATTTTTTAATAATAATTAGATATAAGTATATTTAAATTCGTTGGTAAATATTTTATAAAAGATATTTTTTAATAAATATAAATTAAATATACAATATTTATTTTTAATAATCAATATAATAAATCGATATACATATTACCCATGTACCATTTATTTTAAAAATGTTAGAACCGATTACCGATATTTACCCGAAAACTGATATTCATTAATCGATTTCTGATCCCTTACCAATTCTTCACAAAAACTTTTTACGGATTGACACCTTTATACTCGTTCACTAGAAATTAATTTATGCAAATATTAAAAAATCTCATCTCATAGTCATAAATAAAATAAGCGTACAGGGTCCACATGAAATTTATATTGTAATAGTAATATATATATCCATTAAAAAATTGATTGCATTAGTGACACCAAATTTGAATGGAATACTCTGTTTATATTTGAATAATACGGAATTCAACACTTTGAGTGACAACTGACAACAGGTCTTCACCGTTTTATTTTTACCTAATTAAAAAG
The DNA here is from genome assembly GCA_026898415.1 of Leonotis leonurus. Taxonomy (NCBI): domain Eukaryota; kingdom Viridiplantae; phylum Streptophyta; class Magnoliopsida; order Lamiales; family Lamiaceae; genus Leonotis; species Leonotis leonurus. The sequence continues at coordinate 2,096,899 of JAPKLX010000025.1, forward strand.
TGTTCGTTTATTGAACAAACATTATAGTTATCAAAATTGAACTGCAACCTCTGACTTAAAATTATCATTGATGGCTGTTTCGACCAAATCTCTAACCAAGAAAATAAAACCACATCTTCTTGGTTTAATGTAATCGATCAAAAATAGTCTTACAAGCAAAAAAATGAGAATGAAAATGTGAAGTTTATTCTCCATGTCTAATGTGCATGTATATTAAATCATATTCCAAGTTCCTAATGCTAAATCAGCGTTAATATTATAAATTAAATTATAAATACTATCAAATCTAGACATATTTATAATTTTATATTAAAAATATTTTCCCAACTGCAACTGCGTTTACATGCATGTAGCAACTAGCAATTAACCAATGTCTTTTTTCCTTTTTGTTTGTTTGTTTGTTTTAAGTCAAGTTATTTAGTCATAAGGAGAGTTGTTTTGGAGACTAATTATGTTAATATATATTTAAATAGTAACTACATCAGTTCCATTTAATTTATTTTATTATTTTTTTTAAATGTCTTATTTAATATTTTCGTACCAAAAATTAAATAATTAATTTTTTAAAAGTGGTATGATGATCTACTCATTTTTATCTTTCTACTTAGTACTATGTTAAACAATAACATAACAAATTGATTGAGCTCTTGCTATATTCTATCATATCTTAAGAGTTTATAAGTTGCGAAGATGTTTAGAGAAATATTGAGCTTAGTATCATTTTTAAAATCTTATGAAATAATAGTGTTTGACATTTTAAACTCTTTATATGTGATTTGTTGGGGTAAATATGGTAATAAAAAATTATTGTAGAGTTATTTTTGTAATTTTCTTGCAGCTTATAAGCTAATAAAGAAATCAGTTAAGGTGAAACTACTTATTTTTTGAACAGCTTATAAGCTCCAATAGCTTATTTTTACAACTTATAAGCTCTTAAGAAACTTAATTTACCAAACACTTTCAAGGAGCTTATAAACTGTTTTAATAAGCTTGTAAGCTCAGTCAAGCACCTTCTTAATAGCGAGAATTGGATACTGCTAACTCGTGATTCACTCTAAAGCAGCCGAAAAATTGTTGTCGCTTAGTGTTTACGAAAAATAAACAAATACTAGTAAGTACCATATTTTGGAGTTGTATTTCAATACAAGATAATAATACTCTATTTGAAAAGTAAGGGAAATCAGCTATGATCTTGTTCTATATATGAATTATTGAGAACTTTACCTTGTCTTCCTTCCTAAGGGGTTATCTTAATTAGTTTAAACAGCTAATAGGAAAGAATTAATTATTGTCTTATGTAAAAGGATATATGAGGGAATAAATTAAATGACAGCCCGAAATGAATTTATTATTAAAATTGTATCTTACTAAAAATAAACGTATGTAAATGCATTATTATCTTAAAAAGGGCAGTTTGCGGAGATAGAGAACAGATAAGTATTAACTATAAATAATATCCCTTGTTCATACAAGGCAGGGATGTGCAAGATTCCTCAATTTGTCCTTTGCTACATTTTGTTTGTTTATTACCCTTCACCAATTTTTGTTTATTACCCTTCACCAATTTTCAACTACTCCGTCCGTGGATTAAATTAGTTTACGGTTTGACCCGACACGAGTTTTAATGTTGTATTTTAATTTTAATTAAGATGTATAGTTAGTGAAGTTTGGATTTGAATTAAAGTATTGTTAGTGAAAGAAGTTTGAGTCCACTTGAGTTATTATTTTTGATTGAAGTGTAAATATTAATTGTGGTTGGTCCACTTACTATAAATGAAAATATTAAAATATAAACAATTTTAGTAGACATCCAAAAATGACAAAATGTAAACCATTTTGGTAGACGAACGAAGCATCTTCTCCACATCATGTTACTAACTAATCAGTAATCAATAATGAGTAATAAGTGAGAGAAATATATAAAGAAATTTTAATTCTCCTACAAATAATACTATTTACATCTCATTATACTATGTTTATCGGTAGCAAAACTCACTTAGGTTGAAACTCCACAAAGGATTAAAAAAAATAAAGAATTAAAGGAGGTGTTCGAGCATCTTCAAAATGAGAACTTTTATAGTCTTTCTCTCTCATCTTCTTTGTGCCAATAGAACAGATATTTGTCTTCATTCGATTGATTGATTTAATTTTAATTTGATATATGAATAAAATTGAAATAATTATTTAAAGCAAAATAAATTATAATATGTATGATAAAAATTAAAAATTAAATGTTATGGTTGCATAGTTGAAATGATCATTGATAAACTACAAAAAATGAAAATGGTTGAATTGAATGAAATTAAAATAAAAAAATGAAAAAGAAATTAATAAAATATTAAGATGGTTAGAGTTTTTAGTGGTTATTGATAAAGATAGTTTTCAAGTCGGTCATATTTGACCAAAACTGTTATCCCTTTAAATAGAAACAGAAATAGAAATAAACTGTTACTCCTTCCGTCCCAATATTCATGGTCATTTTCTCTATTTCAGAACGTCTCAATATTGTTGGCCCTTTACTTAAAATGACAAAAAATTAATAAGAATTTCTTGATTTAAGGTTTCATTTGTGAGTGTTTATTAGTTTGCGTCCCGAAAATAATAAGGTTAAAAATATTGAGACAGATGGAATATTTAAAAATGCGTGAGAATAGTATCGTAATTCCTTTTAGCTAGGAGTACACTATTGTGGTAAGAAGAGTACTCGATCAAATTACATGATTGTTAGCGTGACTGATTTTTAGGGGGTGTTTGGTTTGCTTGAGTAGCATTGATTAGGTGTGATTGATAAAATAATCAAATATTATCAAATGTTTGGTACTTTGGTTTGTTTGATTTGGTCCGGGATAAATTATTCGGTCAGCATATAATTAAATAATTCCTTGATTATTAATCAACTCAAACTTGACTTGATTAGGCTTGATTATTAATCAAGCATCATTTCAAAATGCAAATTTACAAAATTATCTTCATCAATTTTGTTATTTACAAAAATACAAGTAAACGCACACCCAACATATCTATATAAAGGATAATTTAGATATTTTTCTATATTTTAATTACAATAGCATATATAATTTATCAAACAAAACACATGATTATATAATCCAAATAATCTCATCATCACTTGTAAACAAGATAGGATATAACATGATAAGATTAAATTAGTATAGTGTATAAGGATTATTTTAATCTCACTCTTTCCTTAGGATTGAAATATAGGGAGAAATAATAATTTTGACACAGGGCCTAGTGTTTAATAGCGGACCCGATATGTTAATCACATTTGCTATCAAACACATGATTTAGTAAGATAATTTAATCTTATCATATCATATCTAGCCTACACCAAATCAAACACTCACTTATAAAACTATTTTTTTACCATTTATTTTTATTGTAAAATATTAAATCCATTTAATTTGTATAATATACCATTAATACTAAAGTTATTTTTAAGCTGAAAATACATTAAGTAAGTAAGTTTTCATGAAAAAGAGACATTGAGATTGACGTCATTTTGATTTTAATTTTGACGGCCGAATGAATCCCCTCTGTCTCTCTGTCTCTCTGTCTCTATAAAATAGAGGCCAGCCGTTGTTACTTTTACTGCCCACATATACAATCTCCCTCCCTCTCTTCCTCTCTCTCTTAACCGTTATTGAATTTTCGATTTTTTGAAATAAACACAGGAGGAGGAGCATCTAAGCACTTGTTAGTTGACAAACCATGTCTCTAAACTTGACGTCTCCAACTGAAATTAACACACTCTCTTTCTTAGATTCCTCCAAATACAATTACAACCTCAATCCTCTCAAATTCCATGGTATCAGCTCAAGCTTTGCTCCTTTTACTGCTTTTACCATTTCCAAATAGTTATTTTTGTCCTTTCGTGTTGATTTTCTGAGGCTGTAATTTGTTCTGGATAAGAATGACTGTTGATTGTTTACTTCTTTTTGCTTTCTATTTTTGTCTGGAGATGTTGTACCAGCTGATTATTTGATTCATTTTTCTTGTTTCCCATTTGTGGAGATTGATTTGTGTGTTGACGCTGATGTGTTTCTGGTGATAATTTGATTTCTTATACTCGCCAAAGATTCCCTTTTTTCATTTTTTTTTGGGGTGTCATCTTCCCCTGTTAAGATAACTTTACAAGAATATGTTGTTTGTTTCTGCTATTTGATTCCCAATTATACAAGATTCTGTTGAATTTTCTTTAGGTGGATGTGCTTTTAAGAGGAAGGATAGTAGATGCATTGCTGCAAAGAGAGTCCATTGCTCAGCACAAACACCTCCTCCGGCTTGGCCTGGACGCGCTGTGCCAGAGATCGGTCGTTTGACTTGGGAGGGTCCCAAGCCTCTTTCGGTTATTGGGTCCACTGGCTCCATTGGAACTCAGGTGAAATACTTATGTTATGTTGTGTTTCAGATTTTGTAGACACTAATACTTCAACTAGAGTTGTTTAAGTTGATATGCTTGTACATATATTGAAATCTGGCTTTCGAATTGATCACCTGATCCAACTTATTTTGGCTCTTTACTTGTTAGTTTTAGTAGTGACTGGTGTGCTTCTTCTTGTCATGTTTCTCATATTCTTTGGTTGCTTACGGCCAACTTTACTCTTTGCAGACGCTCGACATAGTTGCTGAAAATCCAGATAAGTTTAGAATTGTTGCACTTGCTGCTGGTTCAAATGTCACCCTCCTTGCTGATCAGGTGATTTAGTTAATAAATTGAGGAGTAGTTTATACTCGGGAAAGCATCTAAGGCTAACCACTTTTTATTATTCATAATTGTTCATGGGAAATATAACATGTATTGTGTTATCTTATACTCATTACCTCATGTTGCAGGTGAAGGCTTTCAAACCTACGTTAGTATCAGTACGAGACGAGTCATTAGTTAATGAGCTCAAAGAGGCGTTGGCTGGTGTTGAACACATGCCTGAAATTATTCCTGGAGAGCAGGGGATGATCGAGGTTAGCTTATATATGCATGGTTGATGTTTGTGATGTTGGCAGATATAACTTGTTTCCCAGCTCTTTGACAATGATGGTTTATTACAGGTTGCTCGCCATCCGGATGCTGTTACTGTAGTCACGGGAATTGTTGGATGTGCAGGTTTGAAGGTACACTCCAGTACCATTTGGCAAAACTATATGTGATTATGATCAACTCTTGTTATACTATTTAAGATTATGAGAAACATGGTTCTACAGTAATCGTTACCATTTTTAATTAATCTCAACAAATGCTGCCTATTTTGATTTGCATGGGTTGTGCATAAATGCTGGTTTTCCCATTGGAGCAACAAGTTTTTCCATGCGTGCTTTGCATATTCAGTTTCTTATTAGAAATGTGATCCACCATAGCTGCTCATCATGATAGAATGTTTATCTATTTTGATGAACCTTTATTCATTAAAGGGACAGAGTTTTGCTCTTGCCAATTAAGTATATTTGTAAAATCTAGGAAAGGCTTAGTTGCATTTGTGGGAAATATGTAACCGGTATCAGAAGATCCTACGAAGTGAATTGATCACCAACATATTTTTAGTTTACAGAAAGCTCCTTATCACAGATTCCCTGGCGTAATCAAAAGTTGCAATATGTTCTTTTTTTTTCTCTTGCAAAAGGTGTGCTGCAAATTGTAGCGGATAATATTCTCATGGATCTGATTTGGTGTTATTTTTCAGCCAACAGTGGCTGCCATAGAAGCTGGAAAAGACATTGCTTTGGCCAACAAAGAGACACTAATTGCTGGGGGGCCTTTTGTCCTTCCTCTTGCCAAAAAGCATAACGTCAAGATTCTTCCTGCGGATTCCGAACATTCTGCTATATTTCAGGTCCGCTTAAGCTGAACGATGTCTATAATTATGTCATTTTACTTTATATCCATCATTAAACTTTAATGAAATGCTTTATCTTACAGTGTATCCAAGGGTTGCCGGAAGGTGCTTTGAGGCGTATAATTTTGACTGCATCTGGGGGTGCTTTCAGGTATGGCAACTCGTTACCTGGAAACATTGTCTAGAATTTTTTGCATCTCCAGACTAAACCAATTTTAAATACACGATATATATCATTTAGTAAGGAACTTTTAAACAATCAAATCTCATGCTATGGATCCACCCACAGCTTATTATTACAGTATCTTGATTGATTACCAACTAACCTAAATTTTCCTTTCTGTGGTATTGTACTTTTGTCTGATTCTAGATTGTCTTGCTAGTTCAGTTATGCTAGTATCGGGAGTACATAACTAACAATGCTGTCAATGATAGGGATTTGCCGGTTGAGAAATTGAAAGAAGTGAAAGTAGCTGATGCACTAAAGCACCCTAACTGGAATATGGGGAAAAAAATTACTGTGGACTCTGCAACCCTCTTCAACAAGGTAAAGTCTGAACTTGGCTTCCAAGTGTAGTGTCCTTTCCTCGACTTTGCGTATATATATATATTGATAAAGAATTAAGAATACGACAGAACAGCTGTGCTTTATGCTTAGATTAGGACTAAGTGAACGATTTCATCTTGACAGGGTTTAGAAGTTATAGAAGCTCACTATTTGTTTGGTGCTGAATATGATGATATTGAGATTGTCATTCACCCACAATCCATCATACACTCAATGGTCGAAACACAAGTAAATTCTTCTTCCTTGCTTTGAATACTTTTTGCGTGCTCATTTTTCTAATCACAGTTGATCACTCTTTTACATCTTTGTTTGTTTATGCAGGATTCATCGGTGCTAGCTCAACTGGGTTGGCCTGATATGCGTCTACCTATTCTTTACACCTTATCGTGGCCAGAGAGGATCTACTGCTCGGAGATTACATGGCCCCGCCTTGACCTCTGCAAGTAAATATAAAACGCTTATAACTATCAACTGTTAAAAAAAAATCTACTTTTGCTATAACTTACTTTTCAATATTCAGGGTTGATTTGACATTCAAGAAGCCCGATAATGTCAAGTACCCGTCCATGGATCTAGCATATGCTGCTGGACGAGCTGGAGGCACCATGACTGGAGTTCTTAGTGCGGCCAATGAGAAAGCAGTCGAAATGTTCATCGACGAGAAGTGAGTACTTACAAACCTTCACTGGAGACTCATACATATACTAAAATATGTTACTTTCATGAGTTTACTCAATTTTATCATCATAAAAGGTCTTTTCCTTGAATGATGGTTTATATAGTTTTGAGATTGATTCATTATCTGATTCATCAAATACTCGATCATGTGTGGTACAGAATTAGCTACCTGGACATATTCAAGGTTGTGGAGCTCACGTGCGACAAGCACAGAGCAGAATTGGTGGTGTCGCCATCACTGGAGGAGATCGTTCACTACGACCAGTGGGCCCGGGATTACGCGGCTACGGTGCTGCGGTCCGCTGGTTTAAGTCCTGCTCTTGTATGAGCAGAGGTTGATGGCTATTGGTCAACTGGAAACTTGTTCAATCTTTTTTTTTCCTTCTTTGTTGGGAGAAAGTTATTTATTAAGAGAAGGATACATGTGACCTTGTGAAACAGTTCCAGCATGAAATAGATCAAAGAAAATCACATGATTTTTTGTGTTGTGATATTCAAGTGTAAATTTGATGTCTCAGAATTGTAATAAAGGCTCCCTTTCTAAAAGATCATTTTGTGAGGAAGAAAATAAAATTTAATTCTGTATTTTTTTTCAGTTAGGTGATTTTATTGGTTAGAAAATGTTGGTCATGCACCGGTTAATCAAAATCAGTACTGGTTTTGTTGGTTAACCGGTTAACAAGTAGAACCGGTGAAAAAAGGAACTGACCCACCCGGTTTCGAGCCGACCTTTCGAATTTATAATCGGATGGTAAAGTATGGGTCGGACTTGAACAATAATATCCTTGATGCCGGCCTGATTAAAATTATATTCTATCAATTTTTTTAGGGAAAAAGACGGGCCGGTCCATTATGACCAAATATTGGGCAAAAAAAACCATCAAAAAAACTTATTATCATGCGGCCCCAAATTACAAGTGGATGGACCAAAAAACCAACCATATAAATCGCGCCTCTCCACTTCAATTGTCCCCTCCTTCTTCCCCCCTCTCTCTCTCTCTCACTCAACCGCACCCTCTAGAAGAGCCATGGAGACTCCCAGATCACTCAAAAAATTTTGGATCGCTTCTTGCACTATTTTCGTCTTCTGGTATCTCCTTATCTACGCTTCCGATCGCTCGTCTCTGTCATCCCTCGCCGTCGCCAGGATCCAATCTTCCTCTGCTAGTGATAGTAACACCTCCGTCGTCGACGGCAGCGAGGAGAGGAGGAGATTGTGCAAGGGCAGATATATATACATCCATGAAAACAGTTCTCGCTGGAGATTATATTTCACAACCGAATGAAAACAGTAATGGTTTTGGATTTCAAACTAGATGGTTCATTACTTATGTGCTGATGGTTCATTACCTCTGTTCTTATGGTTCACAATGTCTGATGTAATGGTTCTCGCTCGTCTCTGCCAAAATCCTCGCGAAACCAGAAACCAGAAACCTAAATTCCTCTTGGTGGTTCTCTTGTTAGCTTATTCTGGTTTTTGCATAATCTGGATAGAATAATAAAGTTAAGTTCCAAACTGCATAAATCAACACACAACCATCAACTGAAGATAACTAAACCATCAGTGAGTACAAAGTAAACCAGTAACATATAAAAAATAAACCATCTCGTATGAAAAACAAATCTAATGGTTTTAAGATTATGTGCATATGGTTCAAAAATTTATCTTGATGGTTCTCTTGTTAGTTTATTCTGGTTTTTGCATAATCTGGATAGAATAATAAAGTTAAGTTCAAAACTGCATAAATCAATAAAAAACCATCAACTGAAGATAACTAAACCATCAGTGAGTAAAAAGTAAACCAGTAACATATACAAAAGAAACCAACGTTGATATCACACCAATTCGATAAAACAGCGGAAATCAGATCATTGAAACTTGAAACTTGTGAATTGTTGACAACCAACGTCTCCTCTCTATACTTAATCAACAATGAGAAACTGCAATCCATTAGGAAACAAAAAATCAGAACAAAGAAGAACCGACGATGAAAACAGAAAAATCAGAAAAAATCAGAACAAAGAAGAACCGACGATGAAACCGTCGATACAAAAAAATGAAAATTAGAACAGAAAAAATAGGCAATTGAATCTGAAAAATGTAGTAACAATCAACCCAGCATCAAACGATCAAATATAGAAGAAGAAATCTCTGAAAAAAAGGAATAATGGACGGCGAATCATGCAAAATTTCATTCGCAGATGATTTTCTGCAACTAAGGTTAAAAACGTGAAACCACATCAATATTTTGGGTTTAATTGAACAAAAGTGTATTATAATGGACCTACTTGACAATGAGAAAAAATGGTGGTTTTTTTTTACTACAAGTTCACCCAGGTGGACCTTAGAGACATTAATCCATTTTTTTAACTTGATGGAAGGGCCTTTCCGTCCTCTCCTTGACCCAATAAAATTGGGTTGGGCCGGTTCGGACAATAATTTTAATTTTTAATATAATTCATATTTTAAAATATAATAAAATATAATATTGATATGGAAAATAGCCATTTTTAAAATTATTCGGTTGAAAACTTGATAAAAATAAATAAAAAAAAATTATTTCCCTGCATATATATGTCATATCATATATATTTTGATGTGGTATCCACACAAAAATGATTGTATTGGCCTACACACAAATGAATTAGGCCTACTTTCTTTCCAAATATCAAAACAAAAAACAAATCTTAATTAATGTTTCTTCAACTGACGATGGACCATGAAAATGAATTTCTCGTTACCCTATTAATTAATGCTTGATATGATGCTTACGGAATTTTCATATTTTATTGTTCATTATTTAGGGGGTTTGAATTTGATACACCAACTAACCAATTCTTGCTTACTAAAACAAAGTGCAACTCAAAAAAGAGAAATTTTTATTCCACAAATATAAAACATAGTATTCATTGCGACGAACCATACTAGAAAATAAACTCGATAAAAATCATTAAGTCGTAAGAGCTAGGAAAATCGGTTTTATTTAGAAGGAAATTAAATATGCGTTGGAGGAAAATAAAGGTGATTAGTATAGCTAGCAAAACTTCAAAATAGGGTTTTGCTTTAGAACGAATGAGATCACATTGTAAGTATCTTTTAAGTTTGTGAAGCAAAAATATTTATTCAGCAAGAATGGGCCTCTAGGCTCTATAGCTGAAACACTTATTCACCAATTATTACATACAAAATCTGTGACCTTTTTCATTTAGTGGGGTTTTCCCCTTTTTAATTCATCAGTGTCTTGAAAATTAATATGAAAATTTTAATAATTATGCAGGGTGTATGAAAGCAAAATGAGAGAAAATGGAAAGTAAGTGGGCATAGTGACAACTAAACATCACTTCAGTTGGCTTCCACTCATCACAAAACAAAATTAAAGGACCATTAACTTTACAACACCTATTTAATTTGTTTCCCAATCTCTTAATTATTAGGAATTCTTTAGGACATAAGCAAAAACATGTTCAATTAAACCAACACTAATTCTATAACCACATAGGTTTGATTAATTTACAAACAAGTAGGGATAAGGATCCATCACTAACATAAATACTACTCCTTACTACAGTACTATTTGAATAGTTGAATTTCAATAAATTGGGGTATATATAAATTAAAGTTCTTGAAATAATAGCACTGTGATTAAATGGGGCCGATGACACTCTCGTAATTTCACATTATAAGATATTTTGATTGATTTAATATTTTATTTTATTTTGCTAATTTTATTATTCCTATTTGTTCCTAAGTTGACCTAGAGATGACTAAGTATATAAGCTAGCAAGAAATGGATAAACTATAGACTATAGTATAACGCTAAACTTGATGAATAGACTTTTACCTACTAAAGTCTATAGTTAGTTTGGTGGGTTTTAGGTTTTTTTAAAAGAACACCCAAAATCAAGTGAATATTCTGTTAATCACTATATATATATATATCTTCATCTTCTTTCACGTTATTTCAATTATACATTTATTAATAGTCTTTTCACCATCTAAATAACTCTCGTTTAATATGTTCATCGCAATATTAGCTAGTGCCACAACTTATTCTATTTCTACTACATATACATCATGTATATTACTACTATAATGTTTGTATCATCATAAAAACCAACAAACCTTGCTTAAAACAGGCAATATACATAGTAAATTATTACTTGCTAGAGAACAAATTAGAGAAGATAAATATTTAGTAAGATTTTATTATCAGATACCGACGACAGAGACATGACATCAATTGAAGTCTAAAAATTGGCACAAGGGAGAGCGTACGATGTGTAATCATCTTAATTAGGATAAAATTAAAATAACGACAAAACTTGAGTAATTTCGACGACATATTGTTGGAACCCCGTCCCCCATCGACCAATAATGGTCTTTGGCATATGTATATTTGGAGGTTTCCCCCTCCCACTTATGAGGCCCCTCCCCCTTATGAGGCCTTTTAAGGGGTAAATATTTGGGGTGTAATTCCTACTAATTCCTACACATATAAACTCAAACACGATACTGCGATTCTATTAATATAAAAAATTAAAATGTTTCTAACATATGGAATGGACCCATATTATAATGCCTCTCTCGCTCTCACTCACTCACTCAATGTGGGAACTGGGAACTTAATTAAACTCCCTTTCAGTTTGCAGTTTGCACACTACAAAAGAAGCAAAAGTGTGTATCTATCTCAAATTAACTAAATCTTCTTTTTAATTTTGTGTATCAATCTCACTCACTTTATAGAATTATGTGGCTTAATTTGCGAAAATTATGCCGTCTCTCTTTGCTTTTATTAATTGGAAACTTATACTTGAAACTTTTTTGGACGATGTTTATTAATTCGATCAGTTCAAGATTAACGGCAGGGTTATAAGTTGCTTTCATATACAATTTATTGGAATTATGATTTTACTAGATTAATTGATAATGTGTTATTTTTATGTAGTGAATGATAGTGGTGATGACACTGATGATGATAGCAGTAGTGATGAAAAAGAGTAATAGATTATTCTCCTTTTTCCCATTTTCCAAGAGTTTTCCTAAACTTTTGCAGTAGAAAATTTGTTCCGTTTAGACCATGACCATGACCATGACCCCAAAATAAACTTCTTTTTTTATTATAATTATTCTTAAATATGTATTATATTTCATAATTCTGATGTTTTTTAACTTTATTCTTATTTAGTGATTTTAAATGAATTATATGAAGTCATTTATCATAGAACTATAAATGTAAATTTTTATTTATTTTAATGGTATGTATAATTTGATTGGAGGTGGCAAAAAGAAAGATAAAGGGAGTATGTGTTTGATTTTAACTTGTATATATGTGCCTTATAAACCCTACATAATTTATCAAATAAATCATGGAAAATTTGACTAGCACAACCATCAATTTTCAATCTAGAGGCAGTTTTTTGTATAAAAAGAAAATGAAGAAGAAAAGGTTGCATATACATATGATGAAAAGGACTACCATCTAACATGAAGAAGAAAAGTATTTCATGAATTATTAATCTGATCCAAGTGGGGTTAGTTCAGATAGTCCTGTTCCTAATCTATATCTTTATTGACTTTTTAAATCTATTTCATTTCAAAACACACAATTGCATTTGCAGCTAATTATAATATCTCGATAATTTAATTAATTTTTAAAAATGCATCCTTTCTGTTCTATGCATCCCATTGAAATGTAGTTTTTAAATAAAGATAGCAGGTAATACCTACTACTTAACTAACAAAAGATATATAATCAAATTGTAATCACTCGCTTCATTTTATCCACGATAATTGGTTTGTGTACTCATGCTCTGCACGGAAATGTTTTATTTATCACTATTTTATGCAGATAGATATTTAAAGAAATCAAAAATATTGTAATTGAATTGTAATCTAATCCTAATCTGTGGTTCTAAAATTGTAATCATAATCGACGATTCAATTTCAAACCGTGATGGTGTAGAAGACGGTTCAATTACAATTTCAAAATTTTGCAACTATTCTACACGCTTCGATTCCAAGACGTGAACCGTCAAAACAACGGCTTGATTTTGGTTTTGAATTTTCCAAAAAGTTAGGTTCCAAATTTTACTCGTGAACACCACTACTTGTGTAATTTTACAAATCTTAATTGGTTTAAACAATAATGATTGATTTGATATAGTAAACTGACAACCTTTTTTATGTGTGTCAATAGTTTGAATTTTTTGATAATATTGATATACTTATAATTGATCTCACATATATACATAAATATGTGAATGTATGTAAATACCGTTAACTTTTTATAATCATAAGAATAATACAATATAAACATAAAATTATATAATTATTTAAACATGTGTGTATATTGAAAATAATTCATAATACACATGTTTGAAGTCATTATTATTTGTAGTTAAATTGTGTTAAAAAATTATAATTTTTATTATCCAGTAAAAATTATTTGACATGCTTTTATTTATGAAACAAACCGTTAATTTGAAGTTAACTATATAATTGTCATTAAAATTGATTTATGATTTTATCATAAATTCATATAATAGTTATTTCTTTGAAAACTTGATTTAAATATTAAATCATAATAATCTTAAATAAAAGTTTGATTAAATTAGTTATCACAATATATAATATGTTTATATCTTTACTTATATATTTTTCTTATATCATATATATATATATATATATGTGTGTGTGTGTTACTAATTTATATATTATTTAATTTTAATAATATATCTATTTTAATTTTATATAATATATGAATTAAAAAAATAAACTAATTTTTTCATAATTAATATTTATATAATAATATAGATAATAATAAAATATTTGATATTAATAAATATTAATAGTACAAAAGAAAAAAAAATATGTTAAAAATAAAAATAAAAATATGTTTTACTTAATCCATTTATGAACATTATATATATATATAAAAAAATTATATGTATGAGAATATGTATGTATATAATGATTTTCAATTCATTAACTCGTCATAATTTTTGCATATAAAATTTATATTTTATATATTTTATTTTAATATTTTTAGAAATAAAATAAAATAATTTTAGGAGAAAAAATATTATATGAGAGAGAAAATAAAAGTAGTTATTTGTTTAAACTTTAAAAATTATTTAATTTAATATTTATATTATTGTTGTCATTAAAATTAAAGTTATCTACAAATTTGCCATTAAAATTCAATTGAAATAAAATACTTCGTGTTATATATATATATATATAATGTTTCATCATTACTTTAAAAGATTATTTATTTAATTTAATTCTAAAATATTTGTATGTATTTATAAATTACATCTATTACTTTACGATTCTCAAAAATTTCATTTTTATTTTGCGAATCAAATTTAATTATTGATTAATATATAATATTTGAATATTTATTACAAATGAAATAAAAATTAATTACAAAAATGTCGTCGAAAGACATTGCAGTTTTTAGATTTTTTTGTTTTAAACATGATCGTCAATCAACTTAAAATTAATTGCAAAATTTTCATTGAAATTGAATGATTTCAATTTTATATAGATATAGATTAAAAATACCGTTTGTTAGAAATAATTATTTCTAAAAATTTGATACAGTTTACCGTTTTACTTTGTTTTTAAATTAAATTTTAAAATTTATAATCCTCTAATTTTCATCAAAAATTCAGACCAATTTCAATTTATGAATACCTTTTAGCTATTCAATGTTTTATTTAAATAAAAAAATCAAAATAAGAATATTAAAGTTAAAACTCATAAAAAAATAACATAATTTCACAAATTGAAAATTAAAAAAATTAAATCAAAATTCATGTAAGAAATTAAATTAATCAAAAAGTTTAGAAAATGCTTATTATATATTTTTAAGGGTAATTTACGGTAAATACCCTATTATGTAACATATATAAGAAAAATACTCACTTTGTAAATATTACTTGAAAATTATCCAAAATTACTAAATTAACCATATTCTATCTACCTTCCTACAACATATTGGGAAAGTTTCATTACTTAATATTTTTTACTATTATTAACTTAAACTTATTCTTATTATTAATATCATATTATTACGTTAATCTCCATCTGTGAAAAAAAAAGCTTTGTTAAATAAGCATAGTACATTGTATGACATAAATATTCAACAAACATATGTTTATAACAACGTACGATAAATAGATGTTTAGTGTTGATTTGATTATTTATATTGTTAAATAAATATAGGATGATAATTATGTAAAAAAAAATTAAAATTGAGTGTTTAGTACGTTTTGTTATGTTTTTGGTCTTCGTGTTGTTTTGTTTAGAGTATTAGATTGTTTATTTTCATACTCTTTTTAGTTCGTTTTTAAGTCGGTCGTGTGTTTTCGTGCTTTGGATGTAGGGTGAGGAAATGAGAGAAGAATGGAGCTGGAAGTGTTGCCTTGTGCGTCTCCATGAAAAACCGAGAAAACCGGATGGGATCTTGTTAGGAGTCACGGGCAAAAGATGAGAGGAGAAAGAACGTGAGAGCATGGCCATACGCAAAATTGTTGCGTTTTGCGCAACAATTTTGTTTTGGCTCGTTCTCCTTAGTTACAACTCCAAATTTGAATCCTTCTCCGGCTACGGATTCTTATCGAGACAAACTTCAATTCTACATTTTCAAAATTTTTGTATTTTGCACAGGCCAGCGGTCGCTGGGCCTGTGCTGCAGCAGCGGACAGAGATTGCAAGCCAGCGACCGCTGGCTAGCTGTTGCAGGCGGGTTTTTAAGTCTTTTTGGGAATCATTTTCGGATCTCTCTCTCCCCCCAACACTTGTACTCGAATAGTTTACTCCCAAAACACCTTTTTACTGCTTTCTTAGTTTATGATTTAAGAATTCCGATGGATTGAAGTGGATTCAGACATTAGATTCTTACTTTTCAAGTAGTAAGTTTCATTTCTATGATTTTCTTTTGTGATTCTACCATGTGTATCATGCTTGGCTAGATCCTACTAGGATTGGATGTTTGTGTGCTTATTCGATGTTTGATTGATGTATGCTCGTTGGTTAACTTGTTTTGTATGGAATTTAGTGTTTGATCACCATTGAATTCATTTGTACATGTTTAAGTAGATTGATCATTTGCTTAAATATAAGGTATAGGGTTAATCAACATTATTCTTAATCGGAAACGTAGGAATAATAGTTTATACAAGGTTAAGTAATTATTAGAGGTGTGAACTATATACGAAAGTGAAGATCACAGCTTAGTGTATTAATACGAAAGTAATTTGCTAAGAAACCACTCGTGTTCCTAATCAAGTATGAATGCATGATCAATTAGACATTAAATGAGAGTCGAACATCTGAGCCCAAAGCTTCAATCCGTTGGTATTCGTTTAGTTGTTTTTAATCTCTATTTATTGTTGTTACATCTTATGGTCATAGTATGTTTAGGATTTCCCTTTTCTTGTTTTAATAACACTTAGGATTAGAGTCGTCCTGTTAAGCTTTCCATCGAGATCCGACCGGGGTTAGCTTGCTACATGCAATCGACCTCGTAATAATTTGCGAGAACCTAGAGTACACACTTTAGGCTAAACATTGAGGAAAATACGAAAACCCGATCGGTTTGGGTGTGTGGCCCATACCGTCCGAATTTATATAATGGATGTCCGGGTTTTTGATTTTTTTTAATTATTAATTATTAGGTTTAAATATAATTATAATTTGCATATGAAATACCACGTTTGACTTTTTCATAACTCATGTCCGTATTTTTATTATTTTTTTGTTAATTTAATTATTTATTAATTATTAGGTTGAAAAATAATAAGAAATTTCGTATGAAATACTAGTGATATATAGCCCTAATATACGTTGCATTAAAAATATTAAATGTTATTATCATGTTATTTATTTTTTTAATAATTACTTATTTATTTATAATATTGCGTATGATAAAATACATGTTTAGCGTTGATTTGATTATTTATGTTGTTAAATTGATATAGGATGATAATTATGTAAAAAATTGAGGAAAATACGGAAACCCAGTCGGTTCGTGTGTGAGACGCAAACCGTCCGGGTTTATACAATGGACGTCCGGGTTTTTCATTTTCACGTCCGGATTTTGTATTTTTTTAAATTATTAATTATTAGGTTTAAATATAATTATAATTTCCATATGAAATATTACGTTCGGTGTAGGGTGTACGATGTCGAGTGCAATTATGATGTCTCGATTGTAACTAATATTATAATTAAAATTCATGTCTCGTTTATCGATTTATTTATAATATTTTTGACATATTTTCGAATGTTAAACATAATTAATCAAATTTATTAATTTCGAAATTATGTTTATTTAATTTTTCATGGTTTTGCAATTATATTTTTACATAATTATTAACAAAATTAATAATGTATTACGAAAATTAATAATTAATTACAAAATTAAACATTTTTTTTGGATCAATTAAAACAATTAAAATCTTATTTGAGTTTATTTTCAAAATACAATTATAATAATCATCTAGATTAATTATATTTGCAAGAAGAATAAAAAAAGTTAACTAATAATAAATTCTAAATTAAACATAATAATTTTTCAATCATTGCATTATTTTCACCAAATTTTATATAAAACAAAAATTGATTAAGGGCAATTAAGTAACTTGAACATAAAAGTGGGCATTTTTCGTATAAAATTTACAAAGTGGGCACTTTTCATTTTTAGTTATGAAATAGGGTATTTATTATATAGCACCCTATTTTTAAATCAAATATTACTATTACTTTTTATGATTGCTTGAAAAAAAAATGGTATTTAGGTAAAAAAGGAAAAAAAAAATACACAACACATGAAACAGTGGCCTTGTACACGATGTCCCAATAACTATATTGCAAATGAATATGTTGTCGTTTTCAGAATTGTTTTATTGGTCCCGAAACGAGTAAATAAAAATTTTGGAATGCAGAATTTGGTGGTAAACCCGTTTTTATAAAAAAAAATTAATCAAAATCAAATTTTCAGTTTGAGAGCTAAGTATTCTTCATATCGAACAAGCTTTTACAATAAATATGAAATCTATGATACTTTCTAAGCTCTAGATATGAAAATAATTTGGCTTAGAATACACGGGGAAAATATAACAACTCTAACTTAGAAACACTTGAGAAATGAGTGTTTTAGTGAATAAGACTTTGAGCTTGAGTTGAGTTGATTTCTTGTAGTTCTTGAATATTGCCGTAAGTTCTTCATGTGAGGGACGCTCTCTATTTATAGTTGGTATAGATCCGAACTAGTCGTTGAGTGTAGCCGTTTGAATTTTGAATCTTATCCAACCGTTGAAGTCGTCGTCCTTTTTTCTATTTTTGGTATCTATCATTTTAGACAAATTCTGCAATCTGCAGTTTTCCACAACTTAAGTATTGACCGTCAGGTTTGACTTCAGGACAGAAGCTTCATGCTGGACCTTCAAATTGAACTTCAAGACATAAGCTTCAGGCTGGACTTCAGGTTTGACTTTCAGGGCTGACCGGACTTCAGACTTGATTTTTCAGGCTTGGTCCTTCAGACTTGTCCTACACAAAAATCAAGTTTTGGAATCAAATCAAAACATTATAAATATCCCAACATGTTTAACCATAATTACCATTCAAATTAAATTTAATTACAAAATTACCACTTAAATTAATTTCAAGTTGAATGTTAGTTGTTTTATATATTTGTGTAAAAGCCAGATTTAGAGGGGTGTATTTAATTGAGATTCTATTGATTTTTTTGGACTTTAAAAAATCTATATATGTTTGATAGGATTGTAGAATACATTTTTTACATAGACTTTCATAGAATACGGGGCTAGGGATGACAACGGGTGGAGTTAGACTGGACTTCCCTATGCCTAGTCCCAACATGCAGTTTTGTGGATGGGCTCAAGCCTGACCCATGACTCAACCGAACTTGTAATTTAAGGCCAAGCTCAGGTCCATGTGGATTGACGGACATCCATATTTTATTTTGTCACGTCCCCATTTCACTTCTCTAAGTAAAATTGAGGAAAACGTGACTAAAAGGAAGAATACGGATAATGAAACGAAACGAAAGCATTTACTTGAATAAGAATCGGGAAACATCTCAGAATAAGTGATTATAACAACATCTTGAATCATGAAAAACGAGTACAAGTCTGAAATACATAGTTCGACACGAATGAAATAACTGATAAGTTCTTAAAACTTTAAATAAAGTCTGGCAGCAGAAACTGTATCAATATCTAGATTTACATGTATGAAGACATATAAATCACCGAGAGTAAAACATAAGAGTTTGACAAAAACCACCGCTGAGCCTTCCACTTCGTCATCACGACTTAACCTGCACATTTATAAATATATGCAGGGCTGAGTACGAAAGTACTCAGTAAACACGTGCCGAAATCACATTCGTACAATATATATGCCATTGCCGTAATACAGTGCAACATAGGGATTTTGTCACTAAAGAACTTATGTTCACTAAAATTCTTGAGATCTTAAAAGTTCGACTGCGCAGTCTAAGTTCTGGAGTAATCAAACATATCTGTAATTCTGTGTGTCGGGAAAGTGGCCACTTTCCGCGAACACTGAACCGGCCAACCCGTTAAGATGACTCACAGTTCTGGTGTACACTAACCTTAAAAGATATAAATCTTTAAAGGTCCGAAATCGATTAATTGTTCAACAGATACGCATCATACCAAAATACAAATATTTTCGACAATGCAATACTTCATAACATTTTAAATTCTAAGGCATTTCTAAAGCGAAAATAGCAATTTGGTACAACGCATACGATTTGATTTGTAAAAGAAAGCCTACCTGATATGCTTCTTCGTTTAACGAAAATCCAGTGCGGATCGACTGAAATTTCCTTTCGCCGAACCTTAATCATAATTAAGAGAAAAATACTCTTCGTGAGTACTAATTGCTTAACTAATGGAAATGAAATAATATACTATTATTTCATGAATTATTCTAATTATTACTCGATTTAAAATCGAGTTTCTAGTAGTTAAAACAACTAACATTATTAAAGAGTTTCCATAATTATGTAATTACCGTATTTCTTTATAATATTCTCCAAGTCATTCTATCAAATAAATTCTAATTAAAGTACTATAATTAGTCGAGGTGACTTACTCGAAATAATTTAATTATCGATTAAGAATTTATCGGAATCTAGCTACAACTCTCAATTCTTATCTATAGTTTGGTTTGACTCGATTGATAAAACTTAGCCAACTAATTGTCTCTAAATCCTAAGATTCAATATTTCAAGTAATTTCTTAAGAAATTTAATCTTAGTTTGTTCTATTTTATTTTATCGAGGCTCGTTTTATGAAACGAAAACATTAAACCGTCAAATTATTTGTTTTATAGCCCAATAAGTCTTATTTCGAAACCCAGCCCGTTTAGTTGTTTTAGCCCAATTATATTCCCACTTTTGGGCCCATTTGCTTTGGCCCAAATTAATTTTTACACTACCCAATTCCCAAACTCTATTCTTACTTCCCTAGAACCCTGTTCACTCCCAACCCTTCCTCCTTTTCTTTCTTTCGCGACAGCCCTAATCCATTTTCCATTTCTCCTTCGTCTTCTTCGTTTCTCTGCCTCTCTGCCCTCGCGACCTCCCTCCATTCTCTGTTCCTTCTCCGGTTCTCTCTGTTTCTTTCCTTTCTCCGATCTCCTCGGCTTTCTCCCGGTGTGAGCAGCAACGGCAAAATCTCTCACCAAACAATTTCAAGGTGGAAATCTCCTAACATTTTCAATTTCTTTCTAGTTTTTGGAAAAACAACACTCAGTTTTATAACTCCCTAATTTTTCCTTATACTAGTTAAATTCCTGTATTTTTTTTAGATTTCGAATTTGTTCTTGCATGTTCGATTTTAATGATGTATCCTTTCCTCCTTCACCGTTTTAGTTCAGAAATTTAACAGGCTATGATTTTGAATTTGGGATTAAGTTCTGAAATCTTTTAAATTTAGATTTTTGATTCTTCGTTCCCTGCAAGATTAAATTTTCTTTCAATTCCCTGTTCTAATCAGTTTGCTAGACTATAGTTTCATTCTGAGGTGAGTTGGGAAAAGAAAAGAGCTTCAGTTTAGTTAAGAGTTTCAGGCTGTGATTTGTTTAAAGCTTTTAATCGATTACTGACTTTTGGTCTTGTTCTTATTATGACTGAGGAATATATTTCTTTGCTGGTCTTATACTGGTTGTTCGTTGGAAGGGTTCTGGAGGTTGGTTGTCATATGAGGTAGTTTCTGTTTTAAATTCTGAGATTTATTTATCTTTTGAGTTGGTTTATCTTGTTCTGGAGCTAATATACATTGAGTATATTCTGGGGGTATAAGCATATACACATAAGTTCCAGTTCTAAATCAGAATCTATCTATATAGGTCTATGTGTTCTGTTCTGAATTTGAATATCTATATTTAAGTATGTGTGTCCTGAATCTGCTTGTTGCTTTCTAAACCATGTAAAATCTAAATAACTTCTTAGTCTTTCTAAGTTCTAGGCTTGTAAGAATCTGAACTTAACAGTTAAAGCTTCTAATTCTTTTTACCTCCTTGTTCAATAAGTTCTGTGGAAGAAGATGGGATCTAAGGTTCAGTTTTCTTCAACCGTGTAAACTCATACATATATATACGGCTATATTTTCGTTCTGCAGTCAGTAAGCATATATTCTTAGTTTTTACACCTATTTGAAGTTCTATGTTCTGCATGCTTAACACAGTTTTAAACTCTTTACTTAGCACCATAGAGAACACAAACTGAATGCTTGGGTCTGTGTTTACCTTAAAACTTCTGAAAATTCTGAATGGGGATGACTTGGGTGACTTCTCGGGGTGTGGGTAGAAGCTACTCTGTAAAAGCTTTAGTGAATGAGAACTGAGTTCTTTGAAAAAAAAACATAGTGAAGTGTTTCAGTTGGAATCTTAACACTAGACTGAAAAGATGAAACTATGTTTACCTTACTGCTTCTAAATCTGGAGTTGGGGTGAAAGATGCTTTTCTCTTGAGTGGATGAATGCTTCTACGTGTGTGTGTTGAAATGGTAGATGAAGTGAGTAGTAAGGTAGGTTATAAAAGGGTGTATTGGGTGGGTTTGCAAGGCAGCAGTTTCTTATTGTACTAGGACTAACACTAGACACTTGAGTTCTTTTCTTATCTCAGAGTCTACTTCTTAACCTATCTCTGTTCTAATCTTGACTTTGGGGACATACTAATTGATATACTCTTTCCCTTGCAGGTGTAATGCGAAAAGAAGGTGATGGAAGGCAACAGCTGCTGTTCTTTCCTGCAGCCAGCCCTTTCTTCACTTCTACCTTGGCCAAATTTCTTTAGTTTGCATTCAAGTGCAATAGATTTGTGCAGTAGCTGAAATTTTATATTAAAGTCTAGGATTTGCTAGTGATTCTTTGTCTATGTTGTAAGACTTAGAATATATATATAGTTATCGTTTCTTTTTGTTTTTCTTTTCTCAAAATCTTTGAGTACACTATTTCTTCCTGCAGCAATATGAATGTATAGACTCACTACACATGACATAAATAGACTTGCTGTATATGTTCTTATACATATATATATATATATATATTAATTCTATACTTGCACTTACACCATATATATAAATCATACGTGTGGGTGTTCTTCTTTCCATAACTAAATTCATAGATCATGTTATAAGATGTAATGGAATTTTCTTAATTAACAATTATCCATACCTTATATTTTCAAACCTTAATCTAATAATATCTCTTAACTAAACTTGGAAATGATTAGTTAATTTAATTGTAACTCACAACTAAATTATAATATCTAAATAAAACCATTTCTTATTCGAGTTAAACAAATAAAAAAAGAAAAGTCCATTACTATAGAAACATCTATAGTTAGTATCTAACTACTATGTTATAGAACACATAACTTGTTCTAGCTTGCACCAATATTCAAAGATATAATATAATAATCCCCATCATCGATTGATTTATCGCTATCTTTGGTATTTTATTACGAAATTTTCTCGAGCAGATTTCTGATACACAAAAATTAATAGGGAAATTTCACGGCCATTACATATTTTTACTTTATTATTTTTTTTAACATATTTAAGCATATATAATTAATTTATTTTAAAATATATTTATATATTTTAATATTCATTAATATGTCTATTAATTTGCATTTATTATACATTAATAACAATGATCATATTGTTTGTTATATTTTTTTCGTTGAGTTAGTCGTGTTTCGTGTCTCGAGTCGTGTCTTTTCGGTTATTTTATTTCTTATTTTTGTGCGTTTTTATGTCGGGTTGTTTTCGGTTGTGAATTTGATGTAGGTGGTGGAATCGTGCCCAAATGGAGTGCCAAAGGAGTGCGAATGGTTCGAGGGAGCGTTTTGGGTGAGCCGGGGTCGATCCGGAGCTGCGGGAGACGAGCCGAGCGAGCCACGGGTAACCAAAGCCACCCCGCGGGCGCTGGGCATGCCACGCCCGCTGGGGTGGCGAAGTGGAATTGGGCAGAAGGCTGGGGCCAGCGCGTGCTGGACCCCAGCCAGCGCTGGAAGGCATCGATGAATCGGGCAAAAGACCGTGCCCAGCGGGCGCTGGCCCCCAGCCAACGCTGGGCTCGGCACAAAGGCATGGACAGAAAGCCCGGTCCAGCGCGCGGTGGAACTCCAGCGACCGCTGGCCCGGCGTGACTGATCGGGCAGAGACAAGCGCGCAGCGCGCGCTGGCACCCCAACCACCGCTGCGCGCGGGTTAATGACGTGCGTAGTGGCTTAAAATAGGGATTTTAAGTTATAAACAGGGACCTTCAATTTTTGTTTTTTTTTTGGAGACGACGCAACTTCTTACTTTTACTTTGCTTAGTTTAGAGATCCAATTTCCTTGCGGATTGAAGTGTGGATTCGCATTCGGAGATTGAGTTTAATTTAGTAAGTATCTATTTTATGGATTCATCTCTTGATTTCTCTCTTAACTCCATGAGTAGCTAAATTCCATCTAGGGTTTAGATGTTTTAATTCTTCGATTGATTCCATATCCGTACATGCTTGTGATTAATTCTCGTGCCTAAATTGAATTGGATGCTTGATCACTAGTACAGGCCCATGACCGAGTCGAGCCTGAAAATTAGGCCCAAGCCCAGACCCATATGAATTGAGTGGACTCGGCCAGACCCGTGATTTTTTTAATTAATTTTTTAAAATATTTTTTATTTTTAATACATAAAAAAATATTTTAATTGCATTTTATATATTTTAACATTTATTATACTTTTAAATGTAAATAAACATTAAATCCAAATTTATTTAGTTGTATATGTTATTTAATATATATTACTTTATATTTATTATAATAATAATATTTATACTATATTTAATTTAATGTAGTTATATCCAAACAATATTATAATCCGATTTTATATAGTTATATCCAAACAATATTATAAACATTAAATCCAAACATTAAAAAATAGTTATATATTTATAATATATAACTTATAAATTATAAATTAAATATAGTATAAATATTATTATTATATAAATATAAATTAATATATATATTAAATAATTTATGCATAAAGATACTTAAAGAAATCAAAAATATTATAATCCGATTTTATTCGGCGGTTTTAGAACCGTAATCGATAGTCCTATTCTCAAGTGTGACTATGTTGAGGACAATTCGGTTACAGTTTTAAAATTTGAGAATCATGATCAACGATTTGAAACAATAACTTCGATTTATTTTACCTAATTCAAATTATTTCTTATTTTATAAAGGGTCACTTTTTATTAATTTATAACAACACATTAATTTCCAGGTTCTTCTGAAAAGTCTACTGACTTCTAAAAGAAGAGTAAAGTCATAGCTTTTAGTTTCATTCGGTTAGTTTGTGGGAAGGTTTCCGAGCTCTGAGTGAATTCTCGGGGTTGTTGTTTCTTGAATACCCGTTAGAGTAGAATATTCATGGAAGACATTCTCGGATTTTACACGTGTGATACATGTTCCTTCTATTTCTCCAAGTTTTCGCTGTACAAACTTGAATAAAATGTACAGATGCGGAGAAATTCCGAGGATCATGGATTCTAGAACAATCATTCTTTTTACTTTGACTTCTTTTTGTCTGCTCTTTTCCTCTAAAAACGAGGAGAGAAGGCACCTGCTTTACTTAAAGACTGCTTAGCAGTACGATATCCGAACAGAACAGTGCTTGTGTCAGAAAATGAGCCAAACAAACCTCGCGCTGGGAACAGCGGCTTAAGCCATTAGGTGTAGGCGCTTTCCAGAGGTGGAATCTTCTAATTAACAAATAAGATAATATTATATAACTATTTAAACATATGTGTATATTGATAAAAAAATTCATAATACATATATTTGAAGTCATTATTATTTGTAGTTAGATTTTTTTGTGAAATTCTAATTTTGTTATGCAATAATAAATATTTGACATAATTTTATGTAAACTAATTAATAATTTGAAGTCAACTACAAAGTTATCATTCAAAATTGATTTTCAATTTTAGTACAAATTCGTGTAATAGTTATTGTTCAAAAATTTATTTTAATATATTAAATTATATTAATCTTAAATATATTTTTGATCACATTAGTTATCACAACATATACAACATTGTTATATATTTTTCATATATCACAACTATATTAATAATTATATATTTATTAATTTTATTAATATATGTATTTTAATTTTGTATGATATATGAATTAGTAAAATAAATTAATTTTTTCATAATTAATATTTATATAAAAAATTACATAATAGCAAAATATTAAATATATAAATGAGAAAAGAAAATAAAAACAAAAAATATAAATATACATATAAGTGATTATTTTATAAACCAAATTATATGTATGAGAATATGTATATATATATAAAATTATTTTCAATTTATTAACTTATTATAACTTTTATATATTAAATTTATTTTATTTTATATTAAATTAATTCTCTTTTCAAGATCTTTAAAATTAGATGTATATGATAAATATTTTTGTAAAGTGAATAAAATAGTTTTTAAAAGCAAAGGTTAGAGGAGAGAGAAAATAAAAGTAGATATTTTTAAAATTTAAAAATTATATAATTTAATATATTTAATATTTATATTTTTTTTACCAATACCGTTAAAATTATCTACAAATAAAGTTAGTAAATTAATAAAGTTGAAATTATTTAATACAATATGTTTAATATTTATATATAACTTGTACCGTATAAATTAATAGAGCTCCTAAATGGAATGACTATTTGTATTTCACTCTACGTTTCACTATTAAATTTAACATTTAATTAATATTTATAATACTACATTAAAATTAATATTTTTTGAAAAACTATACTCCTTCTGCCTCACTTATTTAAATTCATTTACTTTTGACATTGATATCAATATTTAGTTGTAATAGCTTTCGAAGAACATGATTTGTGCTTTAAAATTTGCTAAATAAATATGTTTCTAAATAAGTGAGATAACTCAAAAAGAAAAATATTTCTAAATAAGTGTGACCAAGTCAATATATATTAGTTTTAAATTTATCAATTATACAAATTGATTATAATTATTAGTATTAAATATTAAAAATAATTATATACCCTGGTCAAATAGGACAAGTTTTTAGTACTAAATAGATTCAGTTTGTACATGTATATTATGAATTGTTCAATATTCAACTTATCTTGATGCTCTAATGGTTCATTGTATAGGCATTGAGATCGAATCATAATCATGTTAGTTTTTTAATTTAATAGTTATAGTATTATCTTTGTCATTAAAATTGGATTTAATTACAAAATCGCCACTCAAATTGATTTCAAATTGAATGTTTCATATTTTATATATATATAGATAATGTCAGGTCAGACTTGGATCGGGCGGGGCTAAATTGTCATCCCTAGTCGGGTTTGTAAAATTGTTTGAGAGAATCCGTTTAAATCTCTTAATTAGAAGAGATTTTGTATAGTACAATTTATATATATTTTTGAAAGAGAATTCATGAAAATCCATAGAGTATTAAAATCGATATATTGTTGAATACCTAAAGATTTTAAAAGACTTGTTAAAATCCGTATTGAATACCTCAAGATTTTGAATGACTTTTTAAAATTTGAATTGAATACCCCAAATTTTAAAAGTCTGTAAAAATCTCATATAATCCACAACCAATACAATATCAAGCTGATATAATAAGTATGCCATTTATGTGGAATTATTCCAATAAATATGCATGTTACATTTAATTATTTGAATGATGTGTGTCTAGTAAAATTGTCAAATTTTGTTAATTTGGGATGAGAGTTGTAACGTCAACCTTTAATTTTATTTTCAAGTTTAGGAGGAAAATTTTAAGAATCAAATCTCAGTTTTCATCTATATACTTACATACATATGAGTAATAATAGTTACAATTTTTTCAATAAATTTAATAGATTTATTATTTTAATACACTTATTTAAATATAAATTGTATCGTACTTATTGAGACGTAGAGAATACTACTTAATTAAGAAGCTGTTAAAGTTTTTCTCTTTGAGATTGAGTTATAGAGGTTTAGCTAATCACGCTCAAATTTACAGCCTCATTATGAGTGAATCTAGTATCATAAGTCATATTGTTTTCACTTTCGAAAGAAAATCGATTATTTAATAAGGAATATTTAATTTAGTTAATAGAATGAATTGGATTATAATAATTATTTTAAATCTCTCATTTCCTATCAATAATTCTCATTTTTACGTCTTAGTAATTTCAAACGACTGATTAAAGTACTCAATTTTTTACTTGTCATTATTTTTTTTTCCATTTAAAGTGTTAAGGATAATGTAATAATTACTCATATAGTTATAAGTTATATCCGTCCAGCGCCTTCTTTCCTTAATAATGAGTTATTATATTGTTTTTTTATTATTAATGAAAGTTGACGGAAATTGAATATTTTTTACCGTTGTATAAACTGTACAACTTCCTTTAATTTATTTTAAAAATGCACATCACACAAATTTAATAAATATTGAGGGAAAATATAAAATAGTCAAAAAAAAATAGTGAGAGACAAATACTAGCCACCAACATAATACTATTTAAATTATAATAATTTTTTCTTTTTACACAAATAATTTTTATTATTATTATTATTAACATTTATTTAATTTATTATCATCATTCTTCTCTCCTATACTTATATATGACAATGAGATGGGTTGAGTCGGATTTTCTTATACCCAAGTTTGGCCCTTGATTTTACTAATATACCCAAGTCCGACACGTGATTCGATCAAGCCTGAAATTCAAGCTCAAATAAATGCCCATGTGGGTATGTTCATACTTTATACATATGAATAATATGATTGAGAGATAATCATATCATTCATACATGAACTTTCTAATTCATATATACTATATTAGTATGATAAGTATGATTTATATATTGTATACACGATTCGTATTCCATGTATTCAAGTAAAAGAGTATTTATTACAATTCACAAAAAAAATAACTAGAATTTAAATAGTATAGGTTGGTGGCTGTTTCACAACCTTCTTTCACTATTTTTATAATTAAATCATAAATATAACTGAATTATTTTTTAATGCATCCTATTATATTAAAATTAATAATAGAATGAATCAAAGTATTTTTTTTTATACTCAATGCTTACAATATAATGTATTCCTAAAAGAATAAAATAGCAATAAAGCATAAATGCAGAATCATTGCTTATTTTTTATTAGCTTATTTTGTACTATAAGAATTCCTAGTTTAGTCATGGAGATAAGTTTGCATAAAAATTCATTCTTATCTATAGAAATAGGATAACTTCTATATTTGTGTCTCACATTTTATGTTTTACAATAAATTTTATTTTTTGATTTTAATTTGAAGGCGTTTTAATTTAATTTTGTACGGTTCATCCAACTAATAGAGTATGTAATTATTATTTTTAAAATTTACATGCATACGCTCGTTTCTTAAAACGTAATTTTACTACCCATTCTCATTCCAAAGTCATGCATTTATCTAGGTTCCAATTAGTGATGTCTTCCAAAA
Organism: Leonotis leonurus; assembly: GCA_026898415.1. NCBI lineage: Eukaryota > Viridiplantae > Streptophyta > Magnoliopsida > Lamiales > Lamiaceae > Leonotis > Leonotis leonurus. The sequence continues at coordinate 2,126,090 of JAPKLX010000025.1, forward strand.
ATAATGTGAGAATTAGAACTTTAGATTCATATTACTTCACAAACCCAATTAAAAAGTGATTTCGCAACTCATTCTCGTCTCAAATCCTCACATGCTTATTCATATGACGCTTGATTTAAATACTTTAATTTAATTAATTAACTAATATTGTAGGTTATTATAAGTATAAAATTCGATTTAATAATTCAAAAAATTAAATAAATAGAAATCAAGTGATTTTAGAGCTACACGTAGTTTGCATAAGAATATACTCACACACACACACATAAAATATATTTCTGAATTTTTAGGTTCATATAAAAAATAATTATGAGAAATGAGAAATTATTTATTTTAATAAATCAATGAAGATTATGATCTTCTCAATAAATTAACTTTGATTTTTAAAGAACTTTTATGTTCCTATAATAATGAAAAAATATAATCTTAATTATTAATTCTATATAGATGTGGAAGTTATGAATTTGTTTGTGATAGGAAGCTGACTTTATGTATTTGTGCACATTTTGATATATACAATTTATTCCACAATAAACTTGCAATATCGGAAAAGCCACATTTTCCGATTCACGAGTAATGTGAAGTTCGAATTTGAAATTCTAGTCCCCAGTATAATACTTACTATTAAATTATCATTAAATGTTGTAAGGTTGAAAATGCAGAGAACTGTAATGTGAAAGCAAAATGAATACTAGATTGTAAATGACAACTTTTGACATTAATTAATATTCAAACAGTATGACGGTTTTGTTCTTGCAACCAAAAATTAGAATATTCCATAATTTCCAACTGCAAAATTCAGATTCAGAAGGAATTGAAATCTCCATTTTTATTTACGGAAAATGGAAATCAATTGACTGGTCATCGTGAAATTTCCATTTTTCTTTTGCGGATAATGGAAGTTAATATTTATGCTTTACAAAAATTCTCAATATTTATCACGATTTAATAAAATTATCACGATTTGCGTAATTGCATTTTGTAGATGAAGCTGTCGTTCCTTTCAATTGAATCCTCTAACTTCTGTAGTCATACACGAATATCAAGTATGTTAATAGAATAATCGGAAGAATAAAGTAAAATTGAAGCCATTTTCGCAATTCACGTATTTAGGACAGGAGCAGGAAGAGATAAATTAGATGAAATGGATTGGGGGGTTTGAAGCATCCACAAAAAATACAAATAATACTAGTAATTGTATTTCATATACACATGGACTCAAATAACTCAAAAGTACGAAAATATATTACTAGTAATTGTATTTCATAAACTAAATAGTACGAAAATATATTACTAAAAAATGTAAAATAGAAATCAAAATGGCTGCAAATTCTTACTCAGTCCGTTTACATTCGCGAAAATTCCCACTAAATCCGGCCTAAACGGCAAGTACGACCGCCGCTTCTCACCACCGTCACGGCCGTACACCGCCGCGGACTTGACTTTTCCAGCACTAACCGGCGTAACCCTGCCTCTGTCCTCGTTCTGTTTCTTTCTCCCGCCGTTGCTCGGACTCATAATTACGAAGTCGTCCTTCACTCCGTCGCTGTGGCTCCTGTGCAGCAGGTCCATCACCTTCAACTTCCATCTCTTAGAATTCGATCCCGTGGAGCTGCTCTTGTTGCACCGCCCCTCCGCCGCCGCGGATTCCTCCTTCGGCCTCCACACGCAGTACGATTCCTCCGGAATTCCGTCCAGCTCGTCCGCATCCGAGGACGAGCACGATGACGTCGTTGCCATCGTCATCGTCGTTTCCCTCTCCTCACGAAACAGTTTCCTCAACGGTAATCGACTCGTCGGAATTTTCTCCGCGTCGCCTTTTCCTTTTCCGTTTTCGCGCGAAAATTCCATACTCTCCAGAAACAAATCTCTGTCGAAAACAGGATAGACCGGTCGAATCTGGCCGTTGTAGAAGATATCTCCGGCGGAAATAGGAGAAGACAAGTCGGAATCTCTCGGCACAAAAGCGAACTCGAATTCCTCCTCCTCGTCGCGATTCTCTCCTTCTCTCTCTGCATACACAGAATCCCCTTGTTCCCCAACGCTATTTTCCTTTTCTATCTTCTGATATTCAAAATTTTCTCCTTTCTCAGACGGTGGAGTTGCCAAGTTCTCCTCGTTGTCGAAGTAGAAGTCATCACCGTAAACTTCTTCAGAACCGAACTCTTCGACAACGCGCGCGGCGATTTCTGCCAGTGTAGTGTTGGAATAGCTGTTGAAGCTGGGTGAGATGGAGACTAGAGAAGTTGTCTGCATCTTTTCCTGCAACAATTCGTTCAAAGTCTCTGAAAAATATAATCAGCTGCTGCTTAATCTGGAAAGCAATAATAAATTGTAAGGAAACGGTAGAAAATTAAAGAGATTGAGGGAGTAGATGGTTGGTTGAAATGGCGGAAAGTGTGGGGATTCGCAATAGGGCAATATATATTGGTGAATGGGTGTGTGAATAGAGAGAGAAAGAGGGAGAGGGGAGAGCGCTTTTTAAAACAAAAGGTGGAGAAAGCAAATAAAAGGCATAGGCGCCACGGGAAGGCTGTGATCGAGTGGGATATGGTGCAGTGTAGGCTAGCATGTAGTTGTGCCACGTGTTTGTGAACAATTGTGCTTTAAGTTTAGGCTAGTCTTTCTAGAATTTCCAAATAGGGGCTTGCAATCCGACTTCAACTGGAGGAATTGACTCATATATTCATAGGTTCGATCCATATTAATTGACTGACTTATGTGTTCATGTGGTTTGGTTTGGTTTGGTTTGGATCCGGTTTTTTCAAAATTGATAAAGTACCACCATCCATTACATTCCAAATTGACTCTTACAAATAAAATATATATTTATTTATTTTTAAAATTAGTTTTCTAGAATAATTAAAATTTAGTTGATGAAAATTAGTTTAATTTATTATTCATTGTGGATTAACTCAACAATGACATGGCATAGGGTTTAAACGCGTACATTACATACATACATGCACATATATATAAGCCATTGATTTTTCATATCTATACGCGTATGACTTGCGGATGTTCACACCATAATTGCAAATTTTCTTATTTATATTTTTCAAATAGTTATGCTATTATCTTTCTCTCTATGGATGATAATATATATGATTAAACAATCGATTCTACTATCAGTCACAGACGATTCTAGTCACATACAACAAAATTAATTCTTAATAAGGATTGAGTTGCGATATATCAAGTTAAAAAATAATTTTTTTTACAATTTAAATTGATAATAATGACTTTACATAGCTATTGAGTAAAAATATTAATAATTTTACAATTTTATAAACAAAAAATATATTAAATTGTTTGCTTGGTAAGAGCTGCCCCCTCCATTTCCTCTACCTAAGGAAGAGCAAACAGCAAACGCCTCTTAAATTAAATCGAATCATTTGATGTATTCGGATTTGCTTCGATTCTAAATTTTAAAAATTAATTGAATTGTTTATGGTTTGGATAAATTTTTTTCTAAAAAAATGGGTATAACCGAGCCGACACAACTTTTTATTATATATTACTTAATATATAATAAATAAGTATAAAACATAATATGTAATTAATATTTATCACAAAATATTATTTATAGATGATGTTGGATCGAGAGCGTCCATCAAAATTGACGTACTGGCCCCACATAGTATTGCTCCAAGCCAAACGCGCTTAATCTTGAAGTTTCTACTAAGAGGTCATCTAAACAGATGATCTACCATGTTAGTATGAGTAGATATAATCAATTTATTTAACCTCTCGTCAACAATTGTAGTGCATGCCCTTTTCGACTGAGATAGGCCGCACTCCCATAATCTCTCTCGGGTACGATACACGGAGGACCCACCCTCCGATAAATGTTGGAGTCCACTTCTCGATAGATGAATTTTTCCAATGTTGGCTATAATATATAAATTATTATATATTTCATCCATCATATTATTCATATTCGTCACTTTCAGTGAGATCCACACATTACACACAAAATATGACATTTTTAACGTGTTCAAAAGCAATGTGTCATTAATAACATGACGACTAGAGTGTAATATTAATTATATTTTTTATTGAAACAATCTGCTTATCAAATTTTTAGTGATACAATATATTTATTATGGGAAAAAAATTATATGTTAGAATTTCAGACCGGTTTAATTTTATAAAAATTTTAGTTGGAGTGATTAATTTGATTTCAATAAAATTCAATTTATTTAATTTTAGCATTTTAGTTTAATTTTTAACCGAATTCAATCATTGCTGAAACGACTAGCATACAATAATATGATAAAATGTTGTCTGCATGAGAAATAACGTGGACAAAAATTTAGGACTGGCGTGTTCGGCGGTGATCAAAGGACATGTCTAGTGTCTACTATTCGATTTTTCCCTAATTTTTGAGTTGACTATTTGATGAGTGTCTGCATGCAAAAAATCACTCCAAAATTTAGTGAAAATTACATTTAGTAAAATATATCTTTATAATTTACTTATTTAGTAAAGTAGATTTTGTATATGTTTAAGCAAAAAAATAAAAAGGGGTTTGAGGGAGGTGGATTTAGGAAACGAACTTCCTGTTTCTTATCTATATACACACATATGGAATAACTTAAGATAAGGATGCCACAAACTTATAAAGCTTAGTTGTAAGTTTTATACTGACTATAAAGAATTATCTTAAAATATTATAGTACTAGTAATTTAGAATGTCAATGTTATTCATTCATTCATTCTAGTAATACGTGAACCAGTCAACCAACCACTTGTAAATTTGTGATCACTCAACTTAATTTCTGGACTTGACTTGCATAGAACTGGGCTTTTGTTTCTAATATATATTATAAATTGGGCTCTTCTTTTTTCTTCTAATTTGGTTTGGGTTTGTTGTCATGGCCCGAGCTTGGGCACTATATAACCGATATTCATTTATCTAATGGCGCGCATCTATTGATGTATACCTTCTCAATATCAAAAGAACTACTAGTACTAGTAATATGACATGACCTCGCTACGATTCATGATTATATACCTACCTATCCTTAGCATGTTATTAGTGAAATCATCTATCTCACCCGGAGGTGTAATCGAACCGAACTGAATTGAATAATGACAGACTCTAATTCGGCTCGTTTGAAAATTTGAAGGTTCGGGTTCTAAAACCCAAGCTTGAGTTAGATTCAGTAAATAAAAGTCGACCTCAAGTTCGATTCGTATATTATTCGATTTAATAGTGAATTTGAATCCGAGCTCGAACTCAATTCGAGTTCGTTAAATATTTGAGTTCGAACTTGGTAAAAAACTCGTTTATTAAATGATTTGAGTTAATATATAGATTTTAATATTAATTTGACAAGTTCGCGAACTATTTGAAGTTTGATTCGGTTTTAGAGTTCGTGAACAAGTTCGTTAGCAAAGTTCACGAACTATTCGAAATTCAATTCGTTAATAAAATTCATGAACTTTTCGAGCCGAATACCATTATATTCGAGTTCGGCTCGAAAAATAATTCGAGATCGGTTCGAAACTCAAATTCGGTTCGTTTATTAAACGAACAAATTTTTATCGAACCAAATCCCAAATAATTTAAGAAAATTTTTGTTCACTTACACCCCTAATCTCACCTCTACTATCTCATAATCATCATCATTACGTCTATTAATTACACAAGTTAATTTTTTGATAAAATCAATAGTAACACTAATATTTCCAAAACATATCCATGATTAGTTGCACAAGCTAGTAAATATTATAAACATATCGGCCAGTTATAAAATAATAGACTCATTCTAAAATTACAATTTCCTTTACAATTTTCCATGAAATTGGTAAAGATTAAAATAAACTTGACATAATGTATAAATTTTATCATATCATGTTATATCTTATTTTGAAAACCAAATAAACATTATTTCTGAAAGAGGTAATTGTGCGCATTGCACTTTCAAGGATGGTTGGTTGGTTTAGTGGCGTTCAACTGCAACGAGAAAGAAAATTGCATAAAATTCGACATCAGTGCTTTAAGGTTTTATTTGAACATTTAAAAAAATTAAACGGAATGGTACCATGTCACTGTAATTGTTTCCCCGATCTCCACCTCGGATGTGGAGTGATATATATGAAAGATGGTACAAAGGGAGAAAATAAGTAATGAATTGCACTCTCCCAACTAGGGGAGTCTATTTAGATTTCGGGTTTAGGATATTTTGGGTATTACCCAAAATTCAATCGGGTTCGGATATCCAAAAATTTGAATTCAGGTATTTGAAACGGGATTGAGGTTTAGGATTTTTGAAATTTTGGGTTTGGGTATTACCCGAAATCCGACCAAATTTTTTTATTTAATTAATTACATAATTAAAATTTTTTATGAATATATAATTTTTTTTATAATTATAGAAATTAAAAATAATAAGATGATTGGCTCGGGTGTTTCAAAAAATCTGAAATACTAAAAAATTAAAAAAAAACCTGAAAACTCGAAAAATACCCGAAAATCTGAACAATATTTGACATCCAAAAATACCCAAAAACAAGAAAAATATATGAAAATTCAAAAAAAATAATAAAAATTATCTTGCTTGGCTTGAGTGTTTTGGGTACCCGAATACCCAACCAGAAATACCCGAGCTGGGTTCAGATACCCAAAGTTAAAATTCGGGATCGGGTTTCGCGTGTTAAGAAATTAAGAGTTTCGGGATCGGTTACCCCAAAAATTTCGGATAGGGTTCTTTCGACGCTTTGGGGCTATGAAGGATACTAAGACTATGACTATTAAAGATCTAAGCTATTGTAAGTAATAGTGGGTTACTCCAGACTATGACTATTAAAGATCTAAGTTATTGTAAGTAATAGTGGGTTACTCCAGGTAGGTGTTTAAGTGTCTATATTACAACACTTATGGATATGTACATGAACTAATCTAGTGTTGAATATCTTTGGAAATATAGAAAGAGCTTTTGAATGTTGAAGTAGTTGAATGGACGAACGAACGCACACCTTCTTCTTGGAGTTGGTTGAAGTATATACATGCTGATTTGAATTCTAGACGTTGAAAGTCTTTGCGGCTTTTGCAGATAACATTAAATGTTCTTTTGACCATTGACTATTGACTGTACTTCTAGCTGTTGGAGTCTGTCCTATGTGTCATATGACATGTCATCTAACGTGGCATGAACATGTTAGTTGTGATCCATTTAGGTAGATCTGTAGCTTCCTCCAATCTGTGTTGAGCAGCTCGTGTGATGTTCTATTGGTGAGCAGAACGTCTTCAATATACCTTGAGTTGTCTCCTCACGATTTGTTGATCAATCTGTTAGCACATATTGATTCTATTGTTCTTCTTCTTGATTGTTTCTCAATCTGTGGTCTGCTGAGATCTGTTGGAATCACTATGTGCTCTTCTGTCCTACGATTAGTCTGCTGGTCTTCTGTGAAAAGGCCTGATCATCTAGGTGTGCATGATTTGCTTTGGTAAGAGTTATTATGTTTCACCTTATTCTGTGTTGGTCATTTGTTCACTACATATGTGCTTATGTGTTGTAGATGCTCATAAAACTAAGTCTAGACACAACATATTAAAGTCATATGGACAAATCGTTACTTACGTTATGTCTTTACATTTTGACATAATCTTTTACAGTAGCATGATCCTATGACACAAATTGTGACTCACGATCTGTCCTTACAGATTGATCATATGTTCTAGTACATAAACTAAATAAGATCAAGCTCTATAGACTAGGGGTGAGCATTGGATCGGATCCGAACCGACCCACTAGGACCAAAGACCCAATTTTTATTAAAAGGTGAACCGACCCGGACCAAAAAAACCCTCTGGACCGACCCAGATTCGGGTTTCGGGTCCAGTTCGACCCGAAAGAAAAAAATAAGTCATATTTTTTTTTTCATGTTATATATATTAATTTTTCAATGTTCACAAACAATTTTTGAAAAAAAAATTACATAATTAAACATATCTTAGTATTAAATATTCTCAATTCACAATAAAAATATAAACTAAAAATCAATTCATAACATAATAATTTATTAATTTAATCCCAAGTTTATAAATAAAAATAAGTGTAAAAAATAATTTATATATTTCTTATTAAATATATATAAAAATATTATATATATATATTATTAAAAATAAAAATATATATATTTTATTTGTATGGGTTGGTTCTGGGTCTAGCGGGTCTGGACCCAGACCGACCCGATACTTCATCGGTCCTAAAAAATGACCCAACCCAGACCGTTGTAATAGAAGGGTCAGTCCAGACTCGGATCGAACCCACTGGTCCGGGTCGGTTTTACGGGTCCGGTCTGAGTTTGCTCACCCCTACTATAGACTATGTTATTATATCATTAACATATCTTTACATGTTGCCTGCTCTGCTATGAAGAACACAAAAGACTACCCGTGGACTCAATTTGTCTTTCATCAATTTGGTCTTTTTACATTGAGTGTTCTGCAAAGTCTAACTATGCTAGACACTGAAACAGTAAATCATAAGCATCACATAATAATGAAAACGCATACAGAATGAATCAAATATTTTAACACAATAATAGTTTCACAAACATCATCAAAATCAAACTAACAACTTTAGCAACATAAAAAAGGTTCCTAATTGTTTTCCAACATACCCTCAACCATAAGACTGATTTTTGTCGGATTCCAAATGATAGCAATGTGTCCCCTATCACCATAATCAAATCATTTGACTTGATGGCAATAATAAGTTTATGATTGCTTGTAGAACCCAAGCAAGGAAGAACGACTTTGGTCTTGAGAACAAGTTAAGCAACACTTTTGTGTTTTTTATGCTTGTTAACGCTCCACATATTTCAAAATGCGGTCTTCATATCTTCATGGAGGACAATGTCCCCAAGTCCAAATATTTATCTTTTCCTTTTCTTACGATTGGTGATGCCTTCATATGATATAGTGCAAGGTGTGGTTTTCCTCATGATTGGTGTTAACCACATCCACTATATGGGTGATATGCATCCCTTTATTAGTTGTGAATGACATAATATTTTTATGCAGAGCTGTCAAAATGAGCTCGGTCTGGCCCGTCCGCCCAAGGTACCGGGAGTTTGAGTCGGGTTGGGCTTTGAAAATTGAATTCCAAAAAAAATCGGGCCTAAAAAGCCCACCCAAAATACTCCACGGGCTTACAGGGTTTTGGGCTTAAAAAGCCTGCCCAATATAAATATTATTTAAATTTATTTTTAATTAAAATATTATGAATTATAACATTAAATCATTAAAATTAAGATAGTTTATTTGCAATCTTTTTGTTTAGAAGTAAAAATAATTATTTTATAAAAATTAAATAAATAAATTATTATATTAAAATTATTAAAATTAAAAAAATATATTATAATAATCGGCCGGGTAAAGCCCGCCCGCCCAATAGTCCATATAGGGTCGGGTTGAGCCTCAGATTTTAAGGCCCGTACAATTTCGGGCGGGCTTGGGCGGGCCTCAACTTTTCAAAAAGTCCGACCCGGTGATTTTGACAGCTCTACTTTTATGCGACCTAGTATGAGATTTGGATCGCTTGCGAGCAATATTCCTATTGGGTGAACAAGAGACCGTTCTATGTTTGAACGTGTAGTGTGTTAACTGCAAATCAAATAACAAGAAAGGATTTGTTTTCGTCATTGCTTTAGCAAGAAAGGTTCAGACAACAGAATGTAACTAACACCGGGTGATTACTTTGTTGTTGAACTGGAAGTTGTTTCAACTACTGCAGTTGGATGATAGAGTTCAATCTTGAACGTTGTTGTTGTATACATTACTATAGAATATTTTGTTGCTATTGTAATTTAGCAGTTAGATCAATAGCTAAAGAGTGAGTTACAACAAGATACATCAATAAAGAAAATAGCTAGAAGTGTGAGTTCATCTTCTCGAGTGTTGTGAGTTTTTCTTTGTAATTCTTGATAGTTTGTAACCTCTGAAATCATCAATAAATCGAGCCATTCAACCCTCGTGGATGTAGATTGGCTCACACAATTGAACCATGTAATTCTCGTGTTCTTCGTTCTTCAACTCGTTCATTCTTCGACTGTGATTTGTCTTTCGCGCGTTTCATTTTTTTGGTTGCTGTTGAAGTATTATTGTAGTATTATTATATCATTACTGGAAGCATTATAGTTCTTGATTCGATCATCATTCCACAATATAACGAATTGCCCAAGGGATGACTAGCTTCAATGCTTTTGGCATCACAAGAATCGGTAACGAAATCATTCTCCTCGTCAGATGGTACACTGATCGAGCCATTTTTTTAATAACTCTACTTTACATGTACACATATCAAAATGTACAATTTTACCATTTAACACTGTAAAAAAATTTAGTTATGATTTATATAATAAATTTGTAATAATTTAATAATAACATACCAACTTTTATGCTTTGCGTCCCAATCTCCAAACTAGCCCGCCTAAGAGGGTGTTTGAGTAAATTTATTTTAAACAGCTTATAAGTTGGGAAAATAAATTAATGTGCGACTACTTATTTTTTGAAAAACTTATAAGTTCCAAGAACTTATTTTTACAACTTATAAGCTATCAAAGAGTTTAATTTGTCAAACACTCTTAAGAAGCTTATAAGTTAGCCCAACACCCCCTAAATTCGATTTGGTTGCCTGAATTGCTAATATAATACTTGATCTGTTTTGTTAATAACGGTTTTTTTTTGGATTGTTTGTTTTCAAAATTAATACTTATATATTTTGCTTTTTTATAATATTTATTATTTACGCGAAAAAGGACTTAGTATTTATTTTCACAAAAATCTAAAACTAAGTCGTTTTAATAATAACATATAGTCGTACTTGCAATTCTAATAGAGAACTCATTATATATTAATTAAATTATTAAAGTATGTAAATTACGATTATGAGAATGATTAATGTGAATGGCCCTAATTATAATCCATGAAAACCCTCTCTCATATTTGTTTTTTTGAAGAAACCACCAAATGTTTTGGGGAAAACATCGAAACAGAAAGCGCAAGCACTCGCATTCACCTTCTCTATCGCCTCCCCTATTAGCGGGCGCCCGCCCTTCTGTTTATCATCCCATTCATCCATTTTTTTTCATATTTTGTTTCGGGTTGTTGTCATCTTTCCCAAGTGAACTATACAAGAGGTGATAGATAATAAGGTAAGTATTTTCCGTTTTCGGGTAAAGAAAAAAATTTCTGGATTTGTGTTCTCCTATCACGGTTCAATTGCTGCAGTAAGTGATGATAACTTCGGGAAGATAAAAAGATTAATCCGTGAAGAATTTTTGGCATTAGCATCTTATTTTATTTTCTTCATCTTGGTGGATGGTTATCTGCAGTGTTTGGGGGAGATGGGTCTTTTAATGCATTTCAATTCTAGAAAAGGTTCCAGCTTTATTATTCAAGATTATATGTTGTGTGCATATGTGTTTGTATTTTTTCTTTTACTAGAAAGTAAATTGCTGCTTTAGCTCGAGGCAATCTGTATTTGTCTAACAAAATCTAGAAACGTACTCATTGTGAATTCTGGATTTCAACCACCGTTTGTGGGATTCACATATGCACATTGCATGCTTGTATGTGTAAATTGCAGACCACAGCTCTATACTTGCAGTTAGAGTTGTCAAATGCCACAGAAAGTTTTATTAAGGGATGTAGGGAATGATGGATCCATGACCTTTGTCTAATTAGTTCCGTTCCAAAGCATATGAGATTGACATTTTAAAATTTTTTGAAACAAGTAAGTACGACTTAGCAAACTTCTTTTGCGACAGGTCTTGTGCTTTTCAGCAAACGAGTTCCGATGAATGCAAGGACACTTAAGTATAAGAACCAATGGAATTATGTGGTCCACCGAAGCAAATATTTTTATAGCTCTAACTGTCGAGATTATTCTACTGGACAATATTTGAGCACTGCAACAAAAGCCAGTAGCTTGGCTGAGAGACATGTATCCAATTCTTCTTTATTATCAGGGCTGACATCCAAGAGATGGTGCAGAAGATCAAATTTGAGGGTAGATGTTGGTTGGGTAAATTGTTCGCTAAGATTATATAGTTCTGAAGGTGATGGAAGGAATGCAAGTGAGGATAAGCGTATTCCTAACAAAGATGTGGTGGGTTGTGAGAACGAAAAGATTACCAAGGACAATACAGCGGGAAATGGTAAGCATTGTGATTCCCATGCTCACCTTGGGGAACAAGATCAAAAAGAGTGGCTTAAAAATGAAAAGATTGCTATGGATAATAAAAAGAAGGAATCCCCCTTTCTCACTCGACGAGAAAGATTCAGAAATGAGTTCCTGCGAAGGATCACTCCATGGGAAAAGATAACAGTCTCGTGGGATAATTTTCCTTATTATGTCCAGTATGTGCTACCCCTAATTCTGTATTGCTTTAGTTATATTTGATAATTCATTGGTGTAGTAATACTTATTGTTCTTGCAGTGAGCACACTAAAAACCTTCTTGTGGAATGTACGGCCTCCCATCTGAAACATAAGAAGTTCACTACAGACTATGGAGGCCGATTGACATCTGCTAGTGGGAGAATTCTGCTTCAGAGCATTCCAGGTAACTTTTGAGCGGCTGTACTCAGATTTTCTCCTTTTCAGCCTAAATTTCTGAGGAAGCAGTTAACCAAGTTAATATTTTTGTTTCTATCCTTTATGACTAAGAATAATACTTGTTTTGAAGGTACTGAGCTATACAGGGAAAGATTGGTCAGAGCAGTTGCTCGGGATTTACAAGTACCAGTATTGGTGCTTGATAGCAACATTTTAGCTCCATATGTGAGTTTGGATTTTCATTTCACTCCATCTTTTTGGCTTGGCAATCACATGTCTAAAAGTCTTGAGTTGTCTTATTTGAAGAGTGAATCGAAGTTCCCATATGATAATTTGTGAAATTTGATTCTTTAAGATATATATGGCCTTCCTCTGCACATAGTTCTTGATCTTTGTTATATGTACTCCTAATTCAGCAGTGATAAGCTTGGTTAGCTAAAACATTGTTTTCCTACTCTGCAAAGGAATTCTTCCATTTCACTTTCTGTGGTTTAATTTTTCAGGATTTCAACGAAGATGAATGTGAATCAGAGGAGGACTCTTCTTCGGAGTCTGAGGATGAAAATGATGCAAGCAATGAGGAAGATTTTACTAGCAGTGGCGAGGCCAGAAGTGATGATGAAGTTGATATTAATGTCTCAGCTGAAAATCTAAGAAAGCTCCTCCCATGCAATGTTGAAGAGTTTGAGAAGGTAGCACTCTATCATGAAGTTGGTATTATGGCTCTTAAGGAGACTGAGATGTATTGGGAGGGGGGAGGGGGTTAAGAAACAATGTCATGTTTTATAATACTACATATTAATGATGGTGCGCCTGATTGAGATATGACTCATACTGTATGCTATTGAATAAGTTCAGGTATAGTTTGTTCGTTTACCTGAAGTTGTTAGACTTGAGCACTAGTTTTCACAATTAAACACGTGTAATTTATATCTCCATCACTCCATGATTAACCTCTATTGTTTGGATATTTATTTTAATAGTTTGTAATCTTCGAATTGCAGAGTGTTTCTGGAGAATCTGCAAAACCTGAAACTTCAGAACCATCTAATATGACCAGCCACACACTAAAGAAAGGTAACTTACTATGCAGGTGCTACCATATTAAATTAAAAGCCGAAACTCACTACCTTTTGATACTGCTGAAGGTGAATATGAGCTTGCATATTCAGTTAGCCTCATTCTAGGTTAAGGTCTTGATGAAAACTTCCTCTATTCTTCATCTTTTCCTTTCCTCCCATACATTTCTTAAATGCCATTCGGCATATAGATGCTTGGACATGCGTACCTGCTGGCTTGATAACTTGAGTTGGAGATGAAGTGGAAGCTGCTCACAGTTTTTCTTTTATTATGTTATGAAAGTCATCATAAAATTGTATTTTATTTTAGACTGAAAAATATTTTCACATATTCATATGAAGAATAAATTTTCTTTTAATTGTTTTTTAGCTTGGTTCCCCCCCCCCCCCCCAATAATTCCTAAGTAAAGGAATTCTACTTTTTCCGGCAATCTTCATAAGACTAGTTATATAATTATTTACAAGGCAAATGACTTCACTTGCTGGCAATTGATGATTCATAAGACTAGTTATATCTTGAGATACAGTTAATTAGTCCCCCATAATGGATCTTAAAGTGACCCACCCAATTCAGCTAAAACTTTTAAGTTGCAAAATTCTGAAAATTACTTATTTCATCTATCATGACTCATGAGTTTGTTGATCTTAACCATTTATTTCTTCCATGGGATATCATATTATTCTTTCTCCAGGGGATCGAGTGAAGTACGTTGGACCATCCATTTGCACCAAAGCAAACAATAGGTAATATTTTTTTGTCATTCGCTAAAAAACTTATCTTTTGGTGAAAATGGACATTGTTAACTTGATTGGTTATGAAATTTGTTGGATGTTCCTACAATGTGTTATTTCCTCTGTAGTTAACTGTCTGAATTTTAGCATACTCTTTATTTCGACCTTATAAGTGATAACCCCCTACATCATGTATCATGTACTAGGCTAATAGCAATTGATGCAAATCCAGTATGAAAATTTGAATGTTTTTCTGTTTCCCTTGTCATTGCATCTCTTGTTGAGTTTTAATTTTATTTTTCTATAATTGCTTCCTCTTGTTTTCTGGAGATTTTATTGCTTGTAATGAGAGAGAATCAATTTAGTGTCTAAGAAATTGAAGGAACAAGTGTATCATAGAAAATACTTCCTCTTGCTGCACATAACTAGAAAAGTAATAAAATTACCATCCACTGCCAATTGTTTCCTATGATCATCTATAAGAAGATTTTGAGCTTTTCAATGGCCGCTCATCACCATCTTTGTTTAGTATACTTTCCTCTCAAAAGTTGAGAAAAGACATCCATAAGGTAAGGAAAATTGCTGATTCCGTCTTAAGTAAACATGAAAAGCATATTAAGAATTGGTTACGATAGATCATTAGAGGATGCAGCTCAGAAGAGGAAAAACTTCAACGTTTGTATAGCTAGATATAGAATTTGTGATCTAAACTAGTTGCATAATTTAACGATATAAAGAAATAAATATTTAAGCATATACAATATGTATTAGGCTGCTCCAAAATGATGTGCAGTTTCCTGCTTCAGATTATCTTGTTCATTCTTTTCAATTTCATAATGGATTAGTCTCCCATGTTGGAAGTTTGTCTCGATCAAAAGGGTAGATTATGGTAATGTTGAAGAGTCAAATGGAAGCCAGTTCAGCTAAACCAATAGCATATATTTCCTTTCACCTTCCAAATACTTCAGAGTCCTAGATTAGTAGATTTACCAGAGGAGCCTGACTATAAGGAAATGTAATATGAGAATAAAGGATCTTTGTTCAGCTTTATATTTATCCGTCAAGAGTGGGGTAGTTTGGGGGGCTGGGTGTTCCTCATTTACATTCAAGACTCAGAAAAGCTAATGGCCACAATCCTCTTTTCTGCACCTTATCATTGACATGCCAATTCGTTACAGGATTGTATTGGGGAAGATACCAACACCAGATGGTCCGACAAATGCTTATACTATTATTCGTAGCAGGTCGGTTCGTAACAGAATGCATGTTGATATTCTGAATGGCTTATTGATGAAGGCATGATACATATCTTGCTGATTGACATTCGTCCTTTTGTTACCCCAAAAGTGCCTTCTCAGATAGTTTTGAGTCTCTTCTATGCTTGCAGTTCCATTTTAGTTCAGAATTGGTTGATTTTTCAAAAAAGTACACCTTTTCAGGACTTTGTCTAGCGGTCAACGGGGAGAGGTTTATGAAGTGAATGATGATCATGTAGCCGTTGTTTTTGATATTAGTTGCAAGAGATCGGAGGAAGTAAAGGATGCACAAAGTACAGAAGCAATTGCAAAACCTTCGGTGTATTGGCTTCATGGTATATATCACAATTGAACTACTCTTATAAACTAGAACAAGAATCTGCATTTTTGTATTTTATTTAATCTTTCCAAATATAATAAGTTACACTACGGAGTTTTGGTTCTCAAATTCTTTTATTTAGTGGAAGTGTTTGTTGTAGGATCAGAGAGTGAACTATGCCATGCTCGTATTAAAGCTTTGTGTCAAGGAGTTTAGTAATTTATTTATTTTTGCATGTTACTTGTGTTTTAGTTTTGCCATTATAAATTTAACTAGGTTGTTAGGCTCTTTAGAGGAACCTGTTAGCTTCATTGCTTTTATGTATTAAACATTTGTATGTTATTCTGATCCTCTGATAATCCTTTTAGATCTAATTAAAGTTTGTATACTGGCTGTGATTTCTCCTGTAAAATCTTATGCCAAGTAAATTGGAGTAGTTAGTGAATTGTAGTTTTATTTGAAGTTGAATGGCCAAAATGACTTATGGGGTACGGGGATAGAATTCTTGAGGTGAACTGCAGAAAGCTTGATTATGCTTGCAATACTATATGCTAAGTTGATACTTTGGTGCACCTAGAAAACAACAGGATTGCACTCCTATTATATCTGAAGTCTCCCACTGGTTTCTTGTTGGTTTGGTATGGCTTGGTCACCTAACGGAACAGAGGCTGGGAATTAGGTTATGTTTTTCTGAAATTCTATTAAGGAGGGGGCATTCTCTAGCTTAACTTCCTTTCTTGGGTGCATACTTGGATGATATTCAGTTATTAGGGTAGTCCTAGAAGATTGGATTTTATCTATTGTCAGAATCAAATATTAACTATGGAAATAATCCATTCCAATATATTGTATGCTAGTAGTTCTCTTATATGATGCCTGCACAATGTGAAACCATGAAACCCTGACCACCATCCCCCTTCCATCATCTTCAAATTGCAGTGAAGGATATTGAACATGATCTTGATGCTCAAACACATGACAGTTATATTGCTATGGAAGTGCTTTGTGAGGTGAACACATTGGATTCTATTTTTTCTCTTCATATATTGTGTTCTTTTAGTTTGGGAAAAATAATATTTTTTCTCAATGAATGCAGATTTTGGAGTCGCAACAACCACTTGTGGTCTACTTTCCAGATTCTTCTCTGTGGCTTTCGAGGGCAGTCTCGAAGTCAAATCGGAAAGAGTTTGTTGATAAGATGCAAGAGATGTTTGACAAATTATCAGGTCCTCTGGTCTTGATTTGTGGACAAAACAAAACGGATACAACATCAAACTCAAAAGAAAAGGATAAATTTGTAAGTTTAAATTTGAGTAAATTGATTTATCTTGCGCCTTCTTATGCTAGCAGGCATGCTTAGCTCTATTAAGCTTATTAAGGCAAAATCCTCTTGACCTTTCTTTTGGTTTTTGACAGACGATGATACTTCCAAACTTGGGCCGTCTTGCTAAGTTGGTAAGTTTATCTCTAGAACTCTTTTATATTCATTCTCTTTTTTCTTTAAAAAGCTTCATTGAGCATGAGCCCCACGATAATTAAGCCAAAAAGGATATACTATTCTTGATATAATCTCAGATATTTGATGTCTCTTTCTCAGCCTCTTCTGAAGAGACTTGCAGAGGGATTAAGACCTTCTAAACAGTCTGGAGAGGACGAAATATATAAGCTATTCACTAATGTGCTGTGTTTAGATGTCCCAAAGGTAATTCTTAATAATATTGTGAAATTTAGTATCCTGGACAGTGTTGCTATTTTTGCTTTGATAAAACACTATTCAGTAATTGTGAGATGTCATGGAGACCTTATACTGAAGATACCTTTTCTTTAGTATAGTCCATTCACTTGATTAGTTAAAAGTTCTAACAGTGTTCCTGTCTATTTACTCTGTTATGAGTTCTTGATCTTTGATATTCTCCACTTGGCCATATAATCTCTCAATTTCTCTTAAAAATCTGGGAAAAGAATTTCCGGCTCTGATAATTTTTCTTCACAAGCTTTATTCTGAACATTATTTGTTTTATTTTCTACATACTTCCTGAGAATCTTTGCATCCTAATTTAGTAGAGTAATACTAAATCAATTAAACATGCATGGAAAAAACATGAAAACAAGTTATAACTCCCTTTGTCAATTGGGAGATGGAGGTGGAGATGGATGCACGGGCTGATATGGATTTGTTGCACTTTTGATTTATGAATATTTGATATTTTAAAGATTATAACCAGTCATAACTTTTGATTTTTTATTCATGGCTCCATTTGACCAAAACTGTGAGTGCTTTATTGACTTTTTGGCCATGAATAATGGGACAGAGGGAATATTATTTTATGACTTCATCAATTTCACCTTGGTTTGTCTCGAGGCTTACATATCGATAGAAAAACGCCTCAAGACAAAAAACGTATTTTGAAACCTTGCTTGAGGTTATAAAATAAATATGTAGTACGGATAAGAAGTGAGCGTGGAATATTGCTTGATGATCACAGGAGGAAGATGTCTTGAGGATATTCAACAAACAGATTGAGGAAGACAAGAAAATAGTTATAACACGAAACAACTTGAGCGAATTGCATAAGGTACATTTGCAATTGTACTGCAGTCTCATGCTGCCATACTTTATTGTCTTCTGCCTCGTATGCTAGTTCTTAGTCACTTTATTAAGAGGTTGTTTGGTTATTTCAGGTTCTCGAGGAACACGATTTATCATGCATGGATTTGTTACACGTAAACACTTATGATGTTGTATTGACAAAACAGAGTAAGGAAATTATTTGCAAACCTATTTTTATATGTACATTATTATACTGAAGTTAGAACCTGCATCTTATGATACAATTTGATCAAAATATTTTGTTCATTTATTTTTTAATCTGTGTCTTACAGTCTCTACGTTTTAGAATATTCCTGTATGAAGTGGTCTGAGAAACTTTCTGGTATAGAGTGATTCTTTTGCTTCCCCACTCATCTTGCATTATGAAATTATTTAACTGGCCATGTGGAATTCCAGTCCAAATGGCCTTTGCTCCTAGCTTCTCACTAGGATAGGAAGGTTTGTGCTTAAAAAGTAAAACTATATAAAAACAAAAAATATGAAGATGTCCTGAACTTCAGCCAAATAAGATATTATTAGAATTTAGAACCAAATGAAATATGCTGCATGAACTGAAGAAAAGAGAAACAGAGGCATAATTTTCACGTGCATTCGTGAAAATCAAAATTTTGTGGTTTAAACCCTCATAGGTCCTTGTTGTTCTTTAGAGATGCATTTAAAAAAACAGGCAACTGAAATTTAGTCCTTGTTTATTCACTATTCTTATGACCACATCTGAACATTCATAGTTTTGTTTTTAATTGAATCACAGAAGCAGAAAAGGTGGTGGGCTGGGCCAAAAGTCACTACCTTTCCTCATGTCTCCTTCCATCAGTTAAGGGGGATCGGATGCAGGTTCCTCGTGAGAGGTAATAATCTCTGTGCTTGTGGTTTTCTAGGAACCATCTTTAATCTACATCATGTTGATTGTTATAAATTGTCTTGTGTAGCCTTGAACTTGCAATTTTGAGGTTAATGGAGCAGGAAACAGCTTCGAAGAAGCCGTCCCATAATTTGAAGGTTGCTTTCTTATTTTATCATGAATTTGCATATTTCCTATTATATTGATTATTGAAGCAATACTTGTTGCAGAATCTTGCTAAGGATGAGTATGAGACCAACTTCGTGTCAGCAGTGGTTCCTCCAGAAGAGATTGGTGTGAAATTTGATGATGTGGGTGCACTTGAAGACGTGAAGAAGGCACTCAATGAACTTGTCATTCTACCTATGCGGAGACCCGAGCTTTTCTCCCGTGGAAATTTGCTGCGGGTAAATTACTGTTGCACACAATTGCAATGTTCAATTCTATTGCTTCTTGCACAGTTGTAAATGTTCTTTCTCCTCAGCCTTGCAAAGGAATATTACTTTTTGGTCCTCCTGGAACTGGAAAAACGCTTCTGGCAAAGGCACTTGCAACAGAAGCTGGTGCAAATTTCATCAGCATTACTGGTTCAACACTTACATCTAAGGTAAGTGCAAGAATGAACTTGCTAAATATCTGTGCTTATTGAATTCACCCTTCTTACAAAGATAGTTCAGTAAGAATGTTTGTGTTCATAATGTATGGGCATGTATCTGTGATATATAATGTGATTGCTGTTGCTTCAATGTAATTGGAAGATTATTTCACCTGTAGCCATCTTACTAGCTTATTGATTATAATGTTGGTTATCCATTTGCTGCACTGACAGACTTTTAAAATTGTTACTTCCCATGGTTGTAAGTGTGTGTCACAGTTCCATCTCTTTGTGCATTTGTAATGGCAAACTTCCAGCCATCTTAGATTGTGTAATGTCTTTGAGGACTGTGAAGAGTCTCTAAATGGATTAGGGGATGTGATTAAATTTAGGTTTGCTCCTTGGGTCTCAATTTTCACTCTGTACAATATGAAATTGTTTCACCATCTGACATGGCTATACATTGGACCATTGTATTATAGATATTATTTTCTTCATTATCCCATGTGATTCCTCACCCCTCCCCACTGTACTCCCTTTCTTTTAATAATAATAATTGATAAAGTATTGTTTCTTATTGAAAAACTATCCCCCTATTCCCTAGGTTAAAGGTAATTATATTCACTTCATGTGTTGTACACAAAATGTCTCTTATCACTATGATTTGTGAACAAAATGTTAAAGTAAGATCAGTGTTGAATGATGGTACTTGAACATGGTTGAAAGGGGGAAGATATAGTCATACTAAGTAGGATGCATGCTTGTACTTACGTCAATGAATAAACAGAAAATTTCCTTAACCATGTACAGCACACAGAAATAAGCAGCAAGTATTACTTTGTATTGTTCTTTAAATTTGTTGTATTATTAAAGGTTCCATCTTGTTTGTGCACTGGTAACCCACATATACCTTTTAATGCAGTGGTTTGGTGATGCTGAAAAACTTACTCGAGCACTTTTCTCTTTTGCCAGCAAGCTGGCTCCTGTAATAATTTTTGTTGATGAGGTGAGACTACTTCTGTCTTTTGTTCTTGCTTGTGGACTATCCTAAGGGATTAGTTTAAATCACTGGAAATCTTGCTCATGCTACCTTTTCAGAATCTTTAAGTGCACCTAACATAATGTTATGCTTCTTATCAGATAGCTAACTTAAGTAGGCTTCAGAATCTTGCTCATTCATTAGGTTTTTAAAACAATTTTCACATATCCCATCTTCATAATGCACCTGTTGCTTCCTTTTCTCCTTTCAACTCCAAAACATCTTCCAATCCTGCTTGCAGTGTATTTCCCTATTTTTCTGTAACGCTACAGCTATTGAGATTCAAGACATGGATTAATATAGCATTTGGAGGGAGGTTTGTGACATGGGTTCATTATAATCTCCTAGAATCATTTTTTTTGGAATCTCACACAGCTTAGTGGGTTTGTACAACTGATCGTGCTCTATAGTTTCACCACTTTTATTTCCTTTCTTGACATGACGGTTTGACTTCATTAGTATCTTTCCTGTGTGATGAGTGCAGGTTGACAGCTTACTTGGTGCTCGAGGCGGTGCTCATGAGCACGAGGCAACTAGAAGAATGCGAAATGAATTTATGGCAGCCTGGGATGGTTTGAGGTCAAAAGACAGCCAGAGAATCCTTGTGCTTGGTGCTACAAATAGACCATTTGACCTTGATGATGCTGTCATTCGCCGTTTGCCAAGAAGGTAAGAATTCCATGAGTAAAGCTTTGCATGTCCTTATAATACTAATAAGATAGGATGCAAATGAATGAATGTTTGCAACAAACGTTGAACTCTACTTTCCAAAGCTTTATGTTAATTGTTGACTAAAGCATAAAAAATGTTCATCACCAAAGACCAGTTTCATGTGCATTATACAAATGACAAACTAAGAAGTACAAGATGCATAAACTGGCACTCTAGTGTGATATAATATGTTTGCTTGACACTAGGATCTATGTTGACCTGCCGGATGCCGAAAATCGTCTCAAAATACTCCAGATAATTCTATCTCGAGAAAACCTGGAAACCGGGTTTGCCTTGGAACATCTTGCAAATGCTACTGAAGGTTATTCAGGGAGCGACCTAAAGGTGATCATAGAAAATCACACGTTGCAAACAGAGTTGATTACTACTTATTTCTTAACTAGTTTTCACATTTTCTATTGCAGAATCTCTGTATTGCTGCAGCATACAGACCTGTCCAAGAGTTGCTGGAAGAAGAAAGCAAGGTGATAAAATCCTCTGATTTTTATAGCTTCACTCTGTTGGTTGTAATCCTGAATCCTAAGTTTGCGAGCAACTCATTAAAAGGAACATCCGTGCATCATAAATAAACATCTTTATCTTATTTTGCTTCAACTCATTTGTTTCTGCATGCACATGAAAAGGCATTATAAATTCATTCATCGAGCCGTAGGTTTCCCAAGCATCGACATCTTTACACTAATACTCATTTTATGAAGTTTAGAAAATTTTGTTGATCAAGGAGTGACAAATGCATGACAATAGATGTAATGACTGTTGTGCTTGTGATAGAGGTTGTTCAAAAGTTATTTGAAAGGATACATACAAGAACTCACAAGTTCCTACACTAAATACGAGTGCCTTGCAGGGTAGCAAAATTGATGGAGTTCCAGTTTTAAGACCCCTCAAGCTGGACGATTTTACTCAAGCTAAAACTAAGGTAAGATCCTTCCAAATTATGCTAAAGCTTTGCATGTCCTCATAATACTAATAAGATAGGATGCAAATGAATGACTGTTTGCAACAAACGTTAAACTCTACTTTCCAAAGCTTTATGTTAATTGTTGACTAAAAGCTAAATTGAATATAAAAAATGTTGTTTAGGTGGGACCGTCAGTTGCCTTTGATGCAGCTAGTATGAATGAGTTGAGAAAATGGAATGAACAATATGGTGAAGGCGGAAGCAGGAAGAAGTCACCATTTGGTTTTTGATACTACTACTGACAACCATCTGGACAACCTTTTTCCCAGTAGGAAGTTAAACATAGCTTCTTTTTTTTGTTCAGAGATAGAGGCACACACATAAAGAGAAAACAGGAGTTGGGGACAGAGGCTTCAGTACATAAATTGATGTGGTAGGGTCTCTAATAGATAGGCATAGAAGCAGAAATGGGAATTAGGCTTTATTTGTCCTTGTATCTTTTAGTAATTTATATCTTGTAACTTTTTTCAATTAATAAACTATTATATTGATATAATTTTTAATGTTTGATTTTCGGCAATCAGTATTTTCTTTAGACTAGGTTTTTCAATGACCACCAAAAACTTCAACCATCCAATCATTTTAATATTTTATTATTTTTTTATATTAATTTTATTCAATCCAACCACCTCAATTTTTTTGTAATTTATCAATGACCATTTCAACTATGCAACCACAATATTTAATGTTTTTATTTTTATTTTTATTATACATATTTTAACTTATTTTACTTTAAATAATTAAAATAAGCTATTATTATTGAAAAATATCATAAACACAAAGCAACATTTTCATGTAAAACAAAATTTTTGACAAAATACAACATAAATAAATTAAGTATTTAAATTACAACAATCTAAATACGAGTAATAAAGTATATCAAGATTGATCTCTATTTATAGATAATGAAATGATAAAAATTTTGATATAATTTTTTATTTTTTAAAATATATTATATAAAAGTTATTTCAATTTTAACTATATATCCCATTAAAATTAAGTTAACCAATGAAATGTAGACAATTGTCATCACTTTATTGGTACAAAGAAGAGGAGAGGGAGAGACCATCAATGGTCTATTTTTTTGGATGTTCGAACATCTATTTTCAATATTTATTTATTTTTATTGCTTGATGGTCGAACACGTGTGTAAAAAGTGTACCGATAAAGTTGGTCTTAGTGCTGCAGATTTTACTGTCTATCGGGCTCTGGAATCACTGGACTTTGATGTGAGAAAATTCAAAAAGGGATATTTATGAAATATACCAACTTTTGTAACTAAAAAATGAATTGTGCCCATTTTGTAAGTTTTATGTTAAAAATACCCAAAAATACGAAAATACCCCTAATAAAGATGTACTATGCACATGTGACAACTGACTACATTGAATTTAGCAAAAAAGTTACCAAATAAAGACAAAACTCTTACCTGGCGTGGGAAGGAGCGCTAAAAATGAGCTGAAAAGGAGATTGATGGGGGTATTAAAGAGGTAAAGTGATAGGTGTCATGACTAAATTCAAGAATAAAATGAAATGTTTGTTGACTAGGGTGTTGGTATGAAATATATATATGACGGTCGGATTATAGAGTGTGTGTTAGTTCTATTTTTATTTTCGAAAGAGAGCAGCTTCATGTGGGAGAAGAAAAAGAAAGAGGGAAGTGTTGTATTTTTATTTTGGAAAGAGAGAGAGCAGCATGGTATTGCTAATTCTAATCTTATGTTTTATTTAAATTTTATTTTTAAAGTAAATTGCTATATTAATTTTATGTTTGAACTAAATATATTGTAGTAAATATTTGAACGACGGCGTACGGATCGACGGGTAACGGAGCAACATAGAACTATCAATATGGACCAAAATGTTAGTTTTTTTTAAAGTTTTAAATTTATTTAAGAAAGCATGATGTATTTTTATATTTATTAGAGATTTATAAAGCATATTGTATTTTTAAGTTTATTAGATTTATAAACCATGCATGTTTTATTTTTATATTTATTAGATTTATAAAGCATGTTGTACTTTTATGTTTATTAGATTTATAAACCATGCATGTTGTATTTTTATGTTTAATAGATTTATAAAGCATGTTGTATTTTTATGTTTATTAGATTTATAAAACATGATGTATTTTGATGTTTATTATATTTATAAAGCATGTTCTATTTTTTTTGTTCTTTATTAGAAATTTTAAGCATGTTGTATTATAATTTAATGTATTATTTAAATAGAAAAATAAAATTATGATTAAATTCAAAAATCTGGTTGCAAAAACGAAAACCCGGTCAAAAAATTTAAAAACCCGGTTGGCCGGGTTTAAAATATTACGGTCGGGTTTTTTAAAACCCGACCAAGTTTTTCTTTACCTTTGAATTGATTTTTTTAATTTTTAAAAATATATTAAATTGTAGTATGTATTTAATTTAATTAATACATGACATACATGAATTTAATATATTATTGAAAATTGTAATTTGATTATCTATGTTT
>JAPKLX010000025.1:2151331-2211828 GCA_026898415.1 Leonotis leonurus
TATGTTTAAGCCATATTTTTAGATTTTTGGAATTTTAGATAGGTTAAGATTTTTGTAATTTCGTGTATCATTCAAATTTGATTATCTAAGATTAAGAATTTTTTTTGGAATTTTAGATACGTTACATTAGACCTCAGCTTGTGGAATCGAGTATAGTAGCCAGTACATATTATAAGGAAACAATGCTAGATCAAATTGCCCAAACATTGAGAGTTGTAGGAGGTGAGCCGCTATTGTAGCGGTTTAGAGATGGCTGTTTCGGCCATTTCATTGATTGGAGGCCGGGTCAGAAGAGTTCAAACGCACTATCGTACTTGGTGGCGCGTATGGTTTATGGAGACGATGATGATAACGAAGGTATACACTTCGTTGTAAATGGGGGTCAATATCATTTTGGTGTTGAAGAATTCTGCTTGATTAGCGGTCTACGATTCGGACCTTCCAATTTCGACACGCGCTCTACTTATGACATAGGGCACGTGCAGGCCTATACTGCTTTCTGTGACAGACATACCATCATAGCTGCTGGTGTGCTTAAGAGGTTCACGAACACAAGCCGAATGATTCACGATCCAGAAGGTGAATTATACCTGAAGGCGGCGCACGTGCTCATTGCTTTCTTATTTCTTCGTGGGGCTGATGCGAGTGTCAGGATCGATTCCTGGATATGGATGCTTGCAGACGACCTCGATGCGTTTAGCCTTTTCCCATGGGGGGCTATATCGTTTCTTTGGATGAGACACTACCTATTTAACATCAGTTGGAATGATGTTAAGTACAACTTGTACGGTCCAGCATGGACATTGTACGTATGGATGCTCAAGGTCTTCCCTTGGATGAATCAGACATTAGGGAGATTGATTGATACCGACACCCAACCTAGATGTTGCCGCTGGAGGTTTTCATCCAGGATTGGTGTAGATGTGATACACCGTTTTTTTAATCTCGATGAGGTAAATTTCAATTTTAAATAATTAATTAAACAATTTTTATATTCCATTGGAGTTAATGTTTAAATTATTTTTTGATTGCAGATCGAGCCAATTGTGATGTATGCGAGCGAGGAGGAGCGTGCATCTCCGTACTTTCAGTCACTGATGGCGATGGACCGAAGTCAGGTCCTTAATATCATGTGGTCAGCACCGTATA
This sequence comes from Leonotis leonurus, assembly GCA_026898415.1. Taxonomy (NCBI): domain Eukaryota; kingdom Viridiplantae; phylum Streptophyta; class Magnoliopsida; order Lamiales; family Lamiaceae; genus Leonotis; species Leonotis leonurus. Next base: position 2,152,481 of record JAPKLX010000025.1, read on the forward strand.
ATGCTTTGAGACACGGTGGTCAACCACAATGACGCGCACATCGTGCGGCCAACCTAGAGGCAGTTGCATTGCCGGATGTCACACCTCAGTCTCGTGGTCGGAGAGAGGTTCCATCACCCGACTATCATCCGAACACGAGCAGGCCTACATCTTCAGCTCATAGGCGTGGTGATACGGGAAAGAGGGTTCGACCACCGATCTCATCATCCAGCAGTAGTAGCTCTGGTGGTCAATCGGGCAGACAAAGTGGGTACGCCAATATTAGCCCCCAGCAGATGGAAATGATTGCAGAGATGGCGTCCAAGAAAACCGAAAAGAGGATCATGCTTGTTCTGAAGAAATGGTTCGAGGAGTTGAAAGAGAGTTTCCGATGTTCAGGATCACGACGTAGTCCGTCACAGGGATTTTCTCCACATCGTAGGTCATCTCCACCACCTCATGTATCATCACCCCCGAGAGCTCCATCCCCCCCTGTGTCATCACCTCCGAGAGCTCCATCACCCCCTGTATCATCACCTCTGAGAGCTCAATCGCCACACGCGGCATATTCTGGAGGTCGTCATTCGGTGCACGAGATCGGGCATTCACGAACGTATGATGATTATGTAGAGGTGCCACGATCTTCGGCATTCGAGCATAGAGAGAGGTCGGACAGTAATGTTGAGGAGGTCGTACCTATTGTAGCCACTCCTCTACAAATTTGGTTGGGTCCAGATGTGAACCAGAACCAGAACGAGAATCAGAGGCCCGACAGACCTGCTCGAACTCGTGTAGAGGCCGCAGTCTTACAAAGCCCGTACATTGCTGGGCGTTCAGATGCGTTGCCTCCCATTCCTCGAGATCTCCACATGAGATATCTCAATTATCTTGCTCGAGGATCTAATGCGAGAGCACAAATTCCTGGAACAGGCTTGGTATTAGAGGCTCTTCAATTTGAACACATACAGAACCAATGCATGTATTTCGAGGCTGAGGTATGTTAGTTAAATGTATTTTTTTATTATTATTCAGCTCACACTACAATCAATTGATAACTACTAATTTTATTTGGAATATGTTTCATGTAGCATGTGGATCTCTATATATTCTATCTAAGGCGTAGGTTGAGTGCTCGAGCGGGTGTGTCTGTTGGTGTTTCATTGAGAAACACCATACTGTTGACTACTGAATTTTATGTAAGTATAAAATTATTATTATTATGTGTTATATTATGTCCAAAATTATAAATTATTATTATTATATTATTGTATATGCAGGTGACATTACATAACACCTACCTCCACTTGAAGTACGAAAACGTTCAAGCTGTGCCAGATCCGCCTCGTATGCGTGCAGTGATTGAGGATTTCACTATGCCTCAATACTTGACGGCCTACGTGACTTATGATAACCAGGAGGTGTTATCGATCCCTTGGTGGGGTGCTGCTGATGTAAGTATCTTAATTATTCAATTCGTTAATTTAATATGTAGTTATTTGATAATATTTGGTTTTTTTTTTCTTCTATCAGATTATCATACCTTGTTGTCTAGACCGTCAGTGGGTCGTGGTGAGAGTATTCTTACTCGATTGGACATCATATCTATACGACTCATCTTGGTATACAAATACCGAAAATGTGCAAATACAGAGGATCGAGGACATCAGGTGCATTATAGACTTGTTTTGGAAGTTGTTGTTTGATGCAGGGTTTTGGTATAACAATGAGAATGGAATTCCCATGAGAACCGACCCCCTGCAAATGTGTGTCATGCCAAAGAATAGACAATTCAAGCAAGGGAAACAAAAAGATAATCTGCAAAACAGTGGCCCATTGGCACTAATGACAATTGAGCGTTTTATTAGTGGCAAACCAAAGCTAGCATCAGCCGGGACAAAAGTGCGTGAATATCGAGATTATATAGCAGTCAACGGTTTTTCAATCTGTAATGAAATATGATATTGATTCGATGTACTAACTGAACATTTTTCATATTATGAATTATTTTAGTGGTTATTTATTAACTTATCGTTGTCGTATTATTAACTTACATTCATATGTTTCTAACAGTCCTTATCAATAATAACCATATGGTTTTTTAATCGGGAGATTTCTTGGATTTACACATATAAAAAATCCGGTCGTGAAATCTTTTCTTAAACAAAAAACCCAGTCGTTGTTACATCGAGATTCATAGTGTACGACGGGGTTTTCATTTTTGGAACGGATTTTATGGAAGGGTTTTTGATATGTTGTTATACGTACAATTGTGATGCTAAATCATTAAAACCATGCTGTCAAAAGAGCTTCAAAAATATCATACTAATTAAAAACACATCATGCTAATTAAAAAACACACAAAAAACATCATTCTAATTAAAAAAAACACACAAATAACAATCTTACAATCAATTCTTCAAGGTGAACTGGATCTGTGGAAATGGGAGTGGACCATTCGTAACCGCCAATGTAATCATCGCCTTCCCAATAACCATTGTACTTTACGTTTACATACCTCCACCCGTCCATCTAAACAATGAAACATATATTTAAAATTAGGAAGTCATAAAAATATAAATTTACAAAAACCCGGTCGCGAAATTACCTACAGAAAATAAAACCCGGTCGTGAAACATCATTCATGTATAAATCACGACAGGGTTTTCATATTTATTTAGTTTTTTACGGAGGGGTTTTTGAGCATGTACTCTACGTGTTATTATCATTCTAAAACAATAAAATCTCGTCGTCAAAGTTCATATAAATATATAAATCCGGACGTTTGAAAGTAAACACGCCATGTTTGCATAAATAACGACAGAGTTTTTAGAAAAATGTATGTTTTCACGACAAGGTTTTAGCTCGTTAACCTCATAACACATTATTCTTGAAAACTACGTGTTTAGATTTTGCAATACCTCTTTCGGTTGGCCAAACAAGCACTTCGTGTGGATTCTCTTTCTCTCCTTCTCCTTCTCTCTCTATATCTCTCGTTCTTTCTTTCAAGTCACATATGCAATGACTCAAACTTCATATATAATAAATATGTGAGGTGGTCATTGCAATTATGATGTCTCGATTGCACATATTGAAAATTAATGTTTCGATTGCCGTCTTAATTATCGATTTTATTTTTCAAATAAATTTTGAATGTAATATATTATTTTAAAAATATTTTCTCGATAAAAAGTAATATTATTGTATTTTACTTATATTAATTTGAATTGTCATATTAATTACAAAATAAGAAAATGTCTTAATCAAAGTCTCGATTACAGTTTTTAATTTCGAAAAAATTATGAAATTAAAATAATATCTTTAACACAATTTCTCAATTAAATGTAATTTAGTTGTATTTGAACTATATGAATTCAAAATAAAATAATTTGTAAGAAGCATGCATGGTACGTACGCTAGCTATAACAATCGAAGTTAAAGTAGGTGCATATTTGGAGCTACTGTATATATGGTTAGAAAATTGTTTGACATATGTAAATGGGAAAAGCATTTTTAGAGGGGCCATAAAAATCAATATATATATGCATAAAAAAAATATATGTATTAAGAGGGAACCATAAATTTTGAAAAATAAAATCGATATTTGAACTATATGAATTCAAAACAAAATAGTAAAATATATAATTAATACTAAAATAAAAAAAAACATAATAATTATCAATCATTGACATTATTTCACAAAAAACAAGATAAGTCCATTTTGACTAAGAGCAATTTTAGTAGTTTACCTTTAACTTGGGCATTTTTCATATGTTTGTTACAAAATGAGCATTTTTCATTTTTAACTTAGCAAAGTGGGCATTTTTCATATAGCTCCCACATTCAAAAATTACCGATTTACAATACTTCATCTTTTATATTAATAATAATTCGGTTTGATTAAAATTGTAAGTTTTTTTTTTTGGGTTAAAGTGAATCTGAGTATTGTACAAACTGAAATGACATCACACTCGGATATGCTCTCGCAATCATTTTATTATCTTTTTTTAATTCCTTAAAAATAATATGAATTGAAATAATACTTTTGTTTTCCTTCTTACTTTTGATTGTTGTCATTTGATGGGTGAAAAAAGAGTGATACATTGAGTGTCATTCATAAAATATATAACTTACAAATCCTTCAGACCAGATAATTAGTTAGAGGACACAATATATTTTGCACTGGTTCTGAATAAGATCGTATTTATATGATCGATTTCTCAAAAATATGAGAATGATTAATAGGACATGTATTATATATTTGCAGTAGATATCTGCATTTTCAATTTTGTTTTGAAGAGAGATTTCTGGTTAAAATTGTTTAAAATACCTACTTTAATAAATAAAAAATAAAAAATACTCATTTAAAAATAAAAGATAAAATTACTATTTTAACATAAGGATATGAGAAAATTTCTCGTATTATCATTTAAAATAACTATTTTTTATCTTTAATTTTTAGGGCTGGAAGTTCGGTGTTAACCGAACCGAAAATTGTTGTTAACCGAAACCGAATTACCCAAAAATCACTAACCGAACCGAATTACGAATTTTGGTTAACCGCTAACCGTTCGGTTAGTTGAATCGGTTATCCGAAATAACTAAAATAACCGATATTTTTATTAAAAAATTAAAATTAAAATTAAATAAATTTTATATCAACTATTTTTTTTAAAAATTTTGTAATAAATATGGAATAATTATTAGAAATAAAAAATATATCTATAAAAATAATTATTAAAAATATAAAATATATTTATAAAATAAAATATATAAATTAAAATTTTGGTGTTTAGGTTATATCCAATCGGTTATCGGATATAACCGATAACCGAAAAATTCCGAAAAATACTATCCGATAACCGATCCGCTATCCGAAAATTGCGGTTATCGGTTAACCGAAAATTTCGGTTCGGTTAATAATTATCCAAAATAACCGATCCGAACTTCCAGCCCTAATAATTTTACCTATTATCCCAAAATTAAATATTAAAAGTATTATTTTAGAGCAAATAGTAGTAGTCCACTAAATTAGGATTCACATGCAGACAGCATGAATAGAATAGTTATGGAGAAATTTAGAAGACACATTATTGACTACATTAAAATCCCTTTTCTATCTTTTAAGTACAAAACCTCGAAGCCGCCGTTGCTTTCGTCAAAAACCCATAAATCTCAATTCTACCCCTTGTCCCAACAATACTTTCACATAACTCCCCAAAACCCGTTGTAATTTTACAAATATCGCCCTCTCCCACTTTTCAGATCTCACCTTGAAAGCTCAAACTCCCGAGTTACACTCTCTTCTCTCCACCGTTCTCAGATTTCAATTTGGATGGCTATTCCTCGCAGAAAAGGCAAGTTCATCTCCATCCTAACTCTTTCTTTGCTCCTAACAGATTTTTTTTATTTCCCACGTTTTTCTTGCGTTGTTCTTGCATCAGAATCCGACCCATCTGTAAATTCTAACCCAGTAATAAAAAATGATACCCCCTTTAAGGAAAACGACAACCCTTCTAGTAAGACTAACATTGATCACGATTTAGTAAGCAAACACCAGCACCAATTGGAGAAGCTTCAAGAATTAGTTCAAAACCTCACGCTGCTTGTTGATAGGTTAGAGTCCCGGTTTTCTGATGTTTCGGGGAAAGAAAAGATGCCTACTTTATCTTTGTACGATGATGAAATGAGAGTTTTTGAGAAACTTAAGGAAGAGGGTGGGTTGTCTGGTAAAGGAGAGATGAGAGGAGGAGGGGGGATGAAGTCGGGGCCGATGTTAGTGACTAAGTATAACACATTTTGGGCGGAGAGGTTTCAGTTCGTATCGGCGGTTAAGTTGAGGTCGACCCCCACATGTGTTAACGTGTTGCCTAATAAGGATTTTGAGGGTCTGAGCAAGTATTTTGCTGTTGGTGATGATAAGGGGAAGTTGTATCTCTTTCTGAGGAGTGGGGAGGTTGCCTTAGAGTTCGAGACGTTCTTGGAGGTGGAGGAGCCCTCACCGGTCTCTGCCATTGTGTCATACTTGTCGGTTTACAAGAATGAGACCATGATTGTCACGGGGCAGGAGAATGGTGTTATTACAATGCATCGGGTTTGGGAGACATTTAGCGGGGATGAGTGGAGCTCGTTGCACGTGGAGAGAGTTGGGAGATTTGAGATGCCGGAATTAGGGGGTTTGCGGATTGAGATGTTGGAAGTGCACCATGTTGGTAGGAAGAGGTACATTTTGGCTATGGATGATGGTGGAAAAATTATTGTTTTCAGAGAGGATGGGACAGTATATGGAACTGCAACTCCAAGTAAACGACCAATTGCATTCTTGAAGCAACGACTTCTGTTTCTTACAGAGACTGGGGCAGGGTCATTGGATTTGAGAACCATGAAAGTGAAGGAGGCAGAATGTGAAGGGTTGAACAGTTCTCTTGCAAAGAGTTATGTTTTTGATGCCATGGACCGTTCCAAGGCGTATGGCCTGACGTTGGAAGGGGACTTGGTTCAGACATTATTGTTAGGCGATGTAATGAACTTCAAGTGTCGGGTTAGATCAAAAAGGAGGCTCGACATGGATGAACCTCTGGCCTTACAGGCAATCAAAGGCTACATACTCATTGCTAATAGGGACAAGGTTTTCGTGTATAATGTCTCATCTCAGCATTACGTTCGTGCTGCTGGCTTGAGGCTTCTGTTCTCTGCCAGCCTAGATGAGATTATAGCGCCTTTCCTAAACCAGCAGCTCAGTAATGTAAACACGGAGAAGAAAACCGGGATTCCCTTGATCACCAGTGACCACGAGAAGCTCGTGATTATAAGTCTTGGCAATGGATATGTTGCTATGTACCGCTCCAATCTTCCCGTGTTCAAGAATGAGTTCAACAGCATTCTGTGGACTAGCCCTGTTCTGTTCTTTATCCTTTTCCTCTTCGGGGCATGGCATTTTTTCGCCAACAAGAAGGAGGCGCTCACCTCTTGGGGCCCCGACGATCCATTCAGTTCAGCATCTGTCACGAGTGGAGCTCCGTTAGGTTCAGCCACTGGCGACAGATCATTCACGGATACTTCTAGAAACTCTGAAATCATGGAGCTAAGAGGCACGGGTCTAAGAAATACCTCGAGGTATGTCTCTCCACCGCGCTATGCTGGCGGAGCATCCAATTCGTACAGACCGGGCAATTCTGATACGGACACTAGGCCCACTCCAAATCATTACAGACCTAGCAATCCGGATTCAGATTTGAGGCCTGCCCCGAATCATTATAGGCCTAGTAATGATACGGATACTAGATCTTCGCCCGTTGATCCTCGTTTTAGGGCATCAGAACTGAAATATAGGGGGGCCAATGTGGAAGCTTCAGGTGTTCCAAAGAGAAGGGAGAACATCTTTGTAAATAGCCAAGTTGTGGATGATACCAACTGACACTTTGCTATTTCCATAAATGTAAGTTTACCCATCCTCTCTGCACTTGCTCCTTTGCAAACTTGTCATTTTCAACATTATTATATAAGAGAACTAATAATTGCTAAAAATTTATCTTCTATTTAGTCTACTAGAATATATGAGTCACTGCTCCATTTTCTTATGCTGCATATTTCTTCAATGCTTAATACTGCTGACTTTGCCTTTACCTTCCATTAAAAAAAAACTCTTGTTTAGCTCCTTTACAATATGTATTTAGTAGTGATGATAAACTAGTTCTGTATTTGGTGATTGATGAAAAATTATTTGTGAAACACGAGGTGATGAGGTTATGCATATAAGTAGGAGCAGGAATAGTGCAATCTGTAGCTATTTTTAAGAAAGAAAAATAATACTATTCCCATAAAAAATAAAAAAAATGTACTACTCCCTCTGTCCCACTTCAGTTGTCCCATATGCTTTTGGATCGTATACTAATACTCAATTTATTATCTTCTTAATTACGTCTGTCACCTACTTCTTTTACCTTTTTCTTCTTTCACCTACTTTATTACCATTAACACCCTCCACTACATCCTAATCTATACCTCTTTATGAAATGAGACAAGTGAAATGAGACACCCTAATATGGTAAGTGAGCCAACTGAGGTGGGACGGAGGGAGTATTAATTTTTTTTTTGGAACAAAAATATTATTTTATTTTAATTTTTTCGTGGAACATATAATTCCTGCGAATTCGAGCTTGCAGAAGTTGCGTGTTTGTACACATTATTGAACAACATGGGAATCTTGTGAATTAGAACTTGCGAGCATGTATTATACAATTTATAAAGCACCACAAATCTTGCAAAATTGAATTTGCGGGATTCATGTTCTGAATTATAAAGCACAAATCCTGTGAATTTCATTTTGTGGCATTCTTTTGTTCCACATAACAAAATAGAAACACACGATGAATTCGATTTTGTTGGATTTTGTTGGATTCATGTTTTACGCAAAAATTAAATTAAATAAAAGGATAAATTGTCCCAATTCTTTTAAAAAGAACTATTATTTTATATGAATGTTTTTTTTTTTTTAAAAAACACTACCCTTCCATTTCATTAATAATATATATTTTAATTAAAGAAATTTCATCTGATCATTATTAATGAGCCAAAATGTAGTATTCTAATACATGATGTTAGGTTTATGGGTAATTCTAAACATAGCCACCATTTTACTTTTCATAGCCCCAAATATTAATTAAATAAATTATTTATTTCAAATTCCTATTTTGTCTTTATAACCATATTATTCTCCGATCTTTGAACTGAACAAGTACAGATTTCCGGCCAGAAACGATAAATTACAATCTCTCTTTACTAATGCAGACAAGTAATAGAGGAATTGAAACACAAGTCATTCTCAAAAAATTCACGTTGTGAATTTTCAGATATAATCAGTGGTTTTATTTTTTAAGAATTAAGGACATAGTATGTTGTTTTTCATTGCATGAGCATGAGCAGTGCTTCAAAACTGAGCCTTTTTTTCATGTTTTTTTTGTTTGCATGATTTTCTTGTAGCTTATTTAATTTGCAGACATTATGTGGATTTTTGTAGAAAGAGAAAGAAAAATTAATATTACTTTAACCAGAAACCCAGACACCTCAAAGAATGATCTCAAAATTCCAAATTGAAAACAAGTTTGCAGATATTTTAATTTGAAAATAATGTTTTATTAAAGGTAGATAACTTCAAACCAAGAATGTTCTCTCTCTTTTTTCATTTTGTGGTTATGGGAACTGCCATAGATATGTTGATGGAGGGGCGAGGGGATGCAACCGTTGTAGATGACGGAAGCTTCCTTTTTATTGTATTTCAATTTAATGGCTACAGATTAATACTACTTTTATTTATATATTATATTATTATTTATATAATTAAGGGGCTATGGAAAGTAACACGGGGTCATTCAATTCAAGCCCAGGTTCAGTTTGTGGCTATGAGAATCTAGAGTAAAGATACCTTATTGGGCTTTCTTAGTGGACATTCAAAATATGGCCCAAAAATTTGGGGAACGTTTAGTAGTAGTGTAGTAATTAAACAGATGAAATGTAGCAAAATATGGAACTTGTAAGTATGTGTTGCTATGATTACATCCATACATATAGTTGTGATAAGTGAGATGCATGTGGATATAATGCAAGTAAGATCCACCGTTATTTTGATGTTTCCGTACTCCGCATCCCATTCATAAAAGTTGATAAGTAAATAATGTAGAGAAGATTGATGATCTTAGAAAAATTGAACACAAGAGACAAAGATTAAACTGAGCAAAAATCTTGATCCAACAGCCGCCGCCATTAGTAAATACACATTGTTCACGCCCGACAATATAATCATATGGGCCCACCCTGCATTGTCTTCTTCCGGAAATTGCCATGCATCAATTCATCATTCAAGACCAATACCAATTAGCTTATAAATCTAAATAATTATGATTATGAGCAATAAGAAGACAAATGAAATTATATACCCACCGACGCCGCCAGTGCAAGTAGAGAAATTTGGAAGAAATTAATATTGAAGCTAGGGATTAAAAAAAGGATGTGTCCACCGCCCATATTAGACATGTATATGTATTGTCAACACTCGACAGTAATAGCGTTTGATTTCAAGGAAGCTGATTAAACAAAACAAAAGAAAAGAAAAGGGATATGATAAGAATTTATGTTTGTTTGTCTCCCGCACTTACCGCGTACCATGCCTGCCTGCCTATTCACAACTAACTATTTCTCTCCACTCTTCACTATTCTTCTTCTTTGCTATTCTTTCTTTCTTCATCATAAATCTTAATTAATTACTCCCTCAATTTTCTTTCATATAATATTTTTGCACACTTCCATCGTTAGAAGCAAATTAAATAAAACACTTGCTTGTATTTCAATAAACTATGCATGGAAAACTCATACGTGACTAATTATGTGTTTCGTGCAAATTAAACAGAAAAAAAACCCTTATACTTTGACATAGTATGAATGAGCGGAGAATTCATGTGCAGAAATTTAACTAACTAATGTGGTACTTGTTGTAATATCGGTTTGATTTTATTACCGATTATATTTGTAAATTAATGAAGATCAGAGAAAGGAGAAATAAAAGAAAAGAGAACCGCAAGAGAGTAAGCGGCAGATAAAGGAAACTACAAGCAAACACTAGAATGTATTCTCATATGTATAAATCGCTTTTAAAAGGTACATATAATTAATCAATACACAAACTATCACTATAAAAAAAATTTATTTAGCAACAAAATTTTTCCGTTACTAAAAATGTTAGTAACAGATTTGTAACGGAATTACCCCGATTAATATCGATGGTTGCTAAAAAATATTTAACAACGAAATTTATTCCATTACTATATAACAACGGAATTGTAACGGAATTTACGTTTCTAAAATGATTTCTTCAATTTTAGTGACGAAATTATAATGGAAAATACCCTTACTAAATTTTAATAACGGATTATTCCGTCACTAATTATGTTATTAAAAATTGAACAACAATTTCGTTGTTAATCTGTTAAAATTTAGAAACGAAATTTTTTTCCGTCACTATTTCATTATCATAAAATCCATTTTTTGTAGTGTATTATAATAGTAATGTACACATAAAAAAATTATTTATAACAATACTTAGCTTTCTCGATAATAATATTTATTAATTTTAATTTTCTGTAAGTTCTAGAAAATACATGGGTGTGTTTTGCATGTTTACAAAACACATGGGTAGGTTTTTTGTTTTTTAAATGAAGGTTTTTTTTAAATTACATACTTTATAAAGTATGTAATTTTCGAAAAATATATGCGTGAGTGTCCATGCAATTTACTCATTCGTTTAGTAATTAGAATCAATAAGATTTGATTAAGATCTCAGATTTTCGACCTTTCTTCTATTTGCGGTGATTTATTTGGGATTATAAAATAAACTTGAATTAAAATATTAAAGATGTAACATCAAGACAATTACATATATAATCAAGATTTGCCATACTTATTAATCTGCAATATATAATCTGTGCATTAATTTGAATATGAAATGGCAGAGAAATTTCTGGGGCGTTTTGTTTTTGTGGTCTTATTAGTTATAAGCACGTGGGAAAGCAACCTATTAATTATTATAATTGTGTGAATAACACGTAGGCATTCACATGCAGGAAAACCCAAAGAGGAACACCACTAATCCAAATCAAATCTTTGTCTTAATTAAATCCGTTCACATTTCAAAATTCATTAAGTAATCCCTCGCAAACAATGCTAATTAAAGGTTTCATTAGTCTTATGATTGCACCATTAGTATTTAAAATTTGACGACAAAAGTTTTCTCTCTCATGCATTTGGTCCACTTAGGGGGTCCCACTCCCATATCAGGAGAGAATGTGCTTGCGTCAGCATGTCGTCAAATTGACTGCACATCTTTTCAAGTTGGATTCATGTGGACTAATCATCATCTTATATTAATTAATGTGTTAATTGGTGAAATTACCCAATTTACAAAAATAACATGTAGAAAATACCCAAACATAAATGTATGTATGTAAAATACCCACTTTATTGAATATTGTGTAAGATTCTACCAATTACCGAGAAAGTGAATGTTGTTATATTGTAAATGATAGCATCATTATTACATTTATACTCTTCTTATCATTCTCTCTCTACAATATCTCTCGTATAAATCTGCTTGAATTCATCAAATTGGAGACATTTATCAAACAATAATCAAGTAATAACCTAATAATAGTCATTTTATTCGGTAGAATTTCAATACCTCACAACTACCGCTACCTTATATCCTAGCGGTATTTACCTACGTACCATATTTGCCTGCGGTATTTAGTTATTTACACGTCATATATGTTTTGCTCTTGGAATATACCAATACCGCCTACAAAAAAGCATCTACTGCGGACACAAAAATACGGCGGTATTTGCAACCGTAATGAATCTACGGGCGGTATTGACATATTTATGTAGGTAATTGCATTCCAAACATGAATATACCAATACCGCCCACAAAAAAGCATCTACCGCGGGCATAAAAACACCGAGGTATTTGCAACCTTAATGGAATCTACGGGCGGTATTGACATATTTATATAGGTAATTGCATTCCAAACATGAATATATGACTACCGCACATAAATAACTAACTAACGTGAGTTAATATACCTCAATTTCCTACGGTATTTCGTTGGCGGGGAGCTCAAGCAGAGAGAGAGCTTGGTGGTGCTGCTGTGAATGAGCGAGAGAGGTGGTGGCGCTGCGCTGATAAATGTCGTGGAAGGCTACGGTATTAGAGAAGTTGGGGAAGAAGAGAGAATGGGTGGTGGTTGTGGTGGTTTTTGTTGGAGCAATTGAAATGGCGTGGAGGAGGAGGTTACGGTATTGAGGGAGGAAGAGAGAGGTTACGGTATTGGCGTGGAGAGGAGAAGGAGAACTAAGGGTAGGTAGAGTAATTAGGGTAGGTGTAGGTGAAATTGGAAAAGTGATAAAGTGGGGAATGGATCCCCTGCTGTGGGCACAAACACAGCAGGGGCTGCTGTGGCGCTTTTAAGGTATAAAACCTTCTTTTTCCTTCATTTCTTTATTTATTTTTTTACTTCTTTTACTTCATTTCCTTCATTTACTTCTTTTTCGCTGCTAGAAGTGGAGAGAGAAAAGGTGACCAGAAATACAGAGCAAATTGAGGTGGAGGTCTTGTGAAGAGAGAGGAAGAAGTGCTTTGTGTGCGTGTGAGAGAGAGGTAGAGGGGGAGACACAAGGAGAGGGATGGCAGCTCGAAAATCGAAAATGGAGTTTGTAAATAAAAAAGTAAATAAAGAAATGAAGGAAAAAGAAGGTTTTATACCTTAAAAGCGCCATAGCAGCCCCTGCTGTGTTTGTGCCCACAGCAGGGGATCCATTCCCGATAAAGTGGGTAATTTGTTCATTGATATTTAGATAGTGGGTATTTTATATAGTTGTATTTAGAAGAGTGGGTAATTTTAATTTTCTCCCTTAATTAATTATCACTGCATTAGAAACAGAATCATACTATAGATAATATTAATTTTGTTATCAAAATTGTCTACCTTGATTTAAGATTGTATCAAATATCTCTTCAATTGTTTTAACTCAAAAAAATTAACTGAAAAAAGTCACTGCAGTTTTGCAATTGATGGAACCTATCTTTCTAATGGAGCTTTGCAGAAATTCGTGATCCTAAAAAAGTGATTAAAACTTTTAAATTATGAGGAAATATATAGTATAAATATATATAAGATTTTGTGGAATTGATACGGATTTACGTACATATGTATCTCTGATTAATTACAAGACAAAAATGAATATTATAAGCTAAAAAGTAACCTAAGGCTTCTTTCAGATACTGCTTTTACTTTGGTATATATAATACATATACTACTATTTTATCTTATAGATATTTCACTCAGGCCCTTAGAAACATTATTAAAAAAAATAATCTTGAAGAACTTCTCCACAAGAGTAGCAAAACCTGTCTCAAAACTACTTTTTTTTATATATTTCTTTCACGCATCGCACATTACAAGCCTATAATATAATTAAGTAATGCATTACCAGAAAAAATTATTAGAAATGTAAATTTTCACTGAACTTCTTCTTTATACAGATTTATTCCCTATATCCAATCAAAACTCTCATAAATAAAACTACTTTAAAGACCTAAAAAAGAAAGAAAAAATAATATTTTTTTTCCATGATCATGCACCTTTGGCATCCATGGAGGGACCTCTTTAAAATTGATCAATGGTCCTTAGCGTTTTTTACGCACAATACGTATTTACATTATCTCTCTCTCTCTGCTTATATATATATATGTATATATCTTCTTGGAGATAGTGCATGCAATTGTTCTGTCTTTCTTTAGTTGCCTGAGATGCAAGGACAACCTTGCACAAGAAGAAAGGTAGCACAATTTATTTCCTTATTAAAGTTTTAAGGAAAATTAGTCTTTCCATTGTCTTGTTATTTATATCAAATAAAAAGAAACAAAAAGAGGTTTTCAATTTAAAGGAATCATTTACCTACCTTGCTAGCTTCACCCTCAAGATCTATATACATACATGCTATACATGTTTCGCATTCTTTCGACATTAGGAATAAGGCATCTCTTTTATTTCAAAATTTTGCAACTTTCTATTTTTTCAGGATGTGACAATTTCTTTTTAGTATTATAATTAATCCGTAAAATGCATATATGTGTATGTAAGTTGTAACTCATTATTGTTTGCTTTTATAATATTTTTTTCATATCCGCATGCATTTAATTAAGTAAGAGCAACATAGTACATGAATATGCAATATCATCATGAGTTGCACATTATAAATATTTACTTACTCTGAATATATTCTGACATAATAAGATGAATCTTTTTTTAAGACAAATCGGCGCGAAGCGATATTTTTATTTAAAAGCGATACTATTGAACTTGTATATGTATATACATAAACGTACATATGTGGATTTAATTTAGATAAAACAATAATCTTGAATTGTGTGTACATATATATAAGCAACTTTATATTTTAGTTAAGGAAAAAAGCGAGAAAAGTTACGTAGCCTATGATTGAATAAGAGAGAAAAACGAAAGTCGAGAAAATAATTGCCGTATGATTAAATTGGAAATCTAAATGATTGATATGAAGTGGTTTATGTCAGTACTGTACGATAAAATTCAAAGAAACAATGGATTCACTTTGTCAGCCACTTCATTTTTAGTAGCATTAATTAGCAACCATTATAAGTTAGTATTTAATTATATAAAGAAATAGTAAAATAAAATAAAGCACCATAGGTATCCAATGTACCTATAGGCACGCCAAATAGATCTACCCTCTCTCTCTATATATATATGCATTGGCTTTTGGTTTTTTTATAAATGAAGCTTTAGTTAAGGTAGTTCGAATTTTGGATTCACTTTGGCTCCATCCTAATCTTTTCATAAAAACTAAAAATTTGTTAGCGCTTTACTAACCTTTACATTTTAATTATTTTTCATAAACATATATAGCGTGGCTCGATCGATCGATAACTTAATTTGATTAACATTATTACTATATAAATGGGTGTAACTTGAATTCATGTAAATTCCAAACTAACGTGCTAAGTTTTGCAAGGAGACAAAACAAGAGACACAGTTCTCAAAGTTAGTGCATGCTAAGAATTTGTGAGTTGACTTAGATTCCATTCCTTAATGTGATTCTACTTTTGTCGGTCTTGTTTGGAGCTTAGTAAACAACTAACTCTACGATATAATTAATTTAACTTACTTAAGCTTTTATTAATTTTAGTCGATCAATCGTCTGATCCAGTATTATGCTCAAATTTAATTATTTTTCCACCTTTTAATTTCCTTGAGTAAATTTTTAAAAATCGAATTCAGTTATCAGTACTGTTGTAATAGAATAATTAAATTACCCCGGCTGGCCACAAGTAATTAAAGTTAGAAACGCAACCAGCTGGAAATTAGTAAACTCAAATAATAGTGGAAATGTGTTGCACATTTAAGCAGACGACAACGAGATTAACGAATTTTACAACACAAAAGCAACGTCTATAAAGTCATGATTAATTATTACTATATAATTTACCATTTCAGATAGAAACAAACACATTACAGTTAACAATATTTATTCCTTCAAATCCCAAGTTTAGTTGGATTGGTCGCATGTTTATCTCATGAATTAAATTAAGATTTATGTAGTTCTCCACTGGAAAAAGAGGTTTTACATTACTTTTAGGGAAACGTATCTATTAAATAAAACGTGTCATGGTAAAAAAATCAAATAAGACGATGGAAAAAAAATTAAAGCTCAGGCTTGTTAATTATATTCTTCATCAATTAATTAAGAACAAACTAGATAAGTGAATCCTAATGTACATACAAAAATATAGTATATATCTTATGAGAAGTGAAACTACAATTTACATGAATGCATGATGCCATCAAAATTGAATCCAATGAAGCTAGCATTTTATTTACACACTAAAAAGTCCCAATATTTATACTTTTAGCTAACTTAAGTGCCAAAAGATCTCAAGTACATATAGGAAAATAAGAATTAACAGATGGCAAAAATGAAGTTGGTAAGTAAACTAAACAAAAATATACCAAGTTTGGTGTTTGTAGTTTAAAATCCAAAATTGGCGTAGATGGAATTTGTTTGTGTTAGTGAAATGAGGAGTTTGGAATTGAAATGAAAATGGTGGAAGCAAAGAAGAATAAAAAAAAAAGAAAAGAAAATGATAATAAGGGGGCTTAGGGGGAATTAAAAGAATGTGGAGAATGAGACACGTGAGAGGGAGGTGAGTAGGGAATATATCCTTTGCGTGCGAGGAGAGTGAGGTCGGGGCCCACTGCCGACCCCACCTTGGAGTGCGCTTTCGGTAGTTAATTGTAGCTACTCCTATCCTAACTCCCCCATTAATCTACTACTATTACTGCATCTTCAATTCTTTTTTATTCTTAATATATACTATAGTTCTTCTGTCTTTATCTTGGACCCAAAAATTCTGTTGTCACGTCAGACATAGAGTTGTACGTAGCCGAGTTTTCTGACGCCCCCCAAAATCCATATAGCCTCTAAATCGTCAATTGCTTGTTTGGTGGGGCCCCATTTAAGCTGTCTACCGACGGGGCCACACTTGATTCACTTTTTCTTCCTTCTTATTCACAATCAACCATCCTCCGTCTCCTATTCCACCCCAATCTCTCTCTCTCTCTCTCTCTCTCTCTCTTAACCAACTTGTTCTTGTAGCTACTGTCATTTCCAACAATAACTCTTGATACCAATACAATATACTTGTCTTAATTAATGGGGATTACTTCTCTGCAAGTCTGCATGGATGATTCATCTCACTGGTTGCAGCAGGTAATTCGCTTTTATTAATTAATTAATGCATGCATTCATTCTCTTCATTCTTCTTTCGATTCTATTCATATCTCATTGCCTTCCATTCCTAGCTCTTCAAACATATATGTGTATTACTCATCAGTCCACCCCATTCACATCACATTTATTTCTACCTCTTTCCTTCTCAAAACACAATGCCAACCCTAGCTACATCACACATTCAATAGCATATCAATATATATTGTGATAGCATGACCTTTTTTTTATATATCCTTCCTTTATTTCTCATGTAAATGAATGTTGAAATACTGCAGGGCACAATTTCCGAGGAAGGGTGCACTGGAATGGACTCGTCGTCACCGATCACGACGCCCACCGGCGACGAAATGCTGACGTGTAGCCGCCCTCTGATGGAGCGGCGCCTCCGCCCCCAGCACGAGCAATCCCTAAAATGCCCCCGCTGCGACTCCACCCACACCAAGTTCTGCTACTACAACAACTACTCACTCACCCAACCCCGCTACTTCTGCAAGACCTGCCGCCGCTACTGGACCAAGGGCGGCACCCTCCGCAACATCCCAGTCGGCGGCGGCTGTCGGAAAAACAAGAAGGTCTCCTCCAAGAAACCTTCCTCCTCTTCCGCACCCGCGCCGCCGCCGCTCCACCCTATGTCCTCCCCGCTCTCCTACGCCCACTCCGGCACCGACCTCCACCTTTCCTTCCCCGACCAGCTCCAGTTCGCCTCTCTCCATGCTGCGGCGGGCTTGTACGGTACGACCCCCGCAAGCTACCTCCTCGACCACCCCACCCCCATCGATTTCATGGACAATAAGTACGAGGCCCTTCTCGGCGGCGCCGGATCCCATGACAATGCCTTCATGAGCAGCGACGGCTACGGGGGAACCATGTCGGCGCCGCATAACGCCGGCGGCGGCTTCCAATACTCTCCCTTTGGAATATCGGGGGCTGTTGATCATCATGGGATGAATTCGACGGTTCTGGAGAACTGTCATAGGCTGATACTCCCCTACGACAATCACCAAAGTAACGACATCGTTGAGTCGAAGCCGAATGCGAAGATTTTGTCGCTGGAGTGGCATGATCACCAACAACAAGCCTGTAATTCCGATGCCGGGAAGGATTCGTTCGGGTACAATACTTTCGGGTCATGGACCGGGTTGATGCACGGATACGGGTCCTCCGCAACAAATCCATTAGTTTAATTATTTAATCAATTAATATATAATTTATCATATTAGCTATAAGTTACTATATGATGATTAACCATGTCTGTAATCTCAATGCTGTTTGCGGTCATCGTGTGGCTAGCATGATGAGTTAGGGTAGGAAAGTAATTTTACAGAGTTTTCTCTCTTTTTTCCCTCTTTTTTGGTGGTTTTAATATCTGTTTATGTAATTTCCCTCTATATTTAATTTACTTTAGAGTGTGAATGGGAAATGATGAAGCTGATTACTCCTAGAGTATGATTACCTTTATTTAATTTGAGTGTGTTGAATATTGTATTATATATTATATGTTTGTATGGATTATCAATGGTGGTAGAAGATTTGATGAAAGTTCGAGGAAGATGATGTTAAATATGCTTTTTTACTTGTGTTTATTTTTTTTTAATATGAAAAAGAAAGTTTTTGGCTTAGTTAGAGTAGCTGTGGAAATTTATGTACTTTGATTTTTGAACATAGTCATTTGGAGTGCTTAGGGAATAGGGAAAGTATAACCTGAAAGTGCAGCTCTCACTTTGGATTATTAAAAGATTTCAGTTAAAATATAATTATATGAGGATTCCATATTCAAGATGTTACTTCTTACTCCACTTCAAACTACATTTGATCCGTTAGTTAAGATTGTATTCTCCAAAAACAGTTTATATTAAAAAACTTCCATACATAAATATTCAGTTTGTTTGCAAACTGAATGGTTACTTAATTACTTAGTATTTCTTTGCTGATTAGATTACACTTAGCGTGTGTTATTCCAAAAAAAAGTATAATCCATATAGAGATTCTAGATTGAGCCAAATGGAGGCAAATTCATGTTTCGACTCGTTACATCAATTAATTATGCCATATCTGTATTTAGCTGGTATATATAATAAAAATGGCAAAATTTGACCAACCATAATTTATTAGAAGACGACCAAATGGCCAAGTATTAAATATACATCAACTATATATATAAGACATCAAATAAAAATAGTTCTGTATGAATTAACTAAAAATAAATTTTTTAGATCAATGATGCAGATTAAAAGATAATTTTGATATGTATCTTATTTAAAATATTTTATCCCTAAAAACAGGAAATTTGTTATTGTTTCTAACTAGGGTTTATTGATTAGGGTATAATTTAATTATATCAATTGGATGAAAAATATGGATGGTTTAAATGTATTTTTAGTTAACTATTTTCATTATAACCATCCCTATATATATGTGTGTGTGTGTGATCATACTATCCTTTTAGTCCATGTCCATGCATTGCACTCTCATCTACAAAATGTTCCATGCAGGTACAGACGTACAGTCAGTCAGCATTCGTCAAGAACAAGAACATATATCCAACTATATATATATTTGAATAACAGTAATTAATCACAGCAAGTCGCAGATTTTGGAGGGTTGATGATGGAAGATCGAAAAGCAGCAAAACTAAGAGTTCAAAATATATTAGCAGCAAAGAAAAATGCCTTCCTAGCTATTTTCAACCCCCAAAAGAACTGCTGAAAATGTGGCTATTGTATTATATATTTATGCTAATTAAGGTCACATAACTATTACTACTAGTTTTATTAATACATTGGGTAACCCAAACTTGATTGGCCCGGCCCAGACCGGCCCAATAGTTTGAAAGAGATAGAAATAGTCAGCCATTTGGTCCAAGGCCAAGGGTAAAAAGCAAAGTCTAATATCCATTTACATTAACTGAACTAAATTTCCTTCACACTTAATGAGATTCAGCAATCTATGTTATGTTTACATCATCCAAGCAAGCTCAGAATTGAGTAACAGAAACAACTCTGTGCCTTTAACATTTCAACTAGCTGGTTCAAATCGGCACACACAGTCGTATATGTTTCCGTTGATCAGCTTCGCAGCCAAACGCTGATTCTTCACCATTGCCAGCTGCATATTCGAGGTTTAAAAAGTTAAGACATGACCAGCAGCAAATCTTTAGGTCGAATATGGACTAATATAATGGTGCTGTGTTGTGCTAGGAAGTAGGAACTGACCTTGAGAGCGTCACATTTGAACTTTGCATTGAAGTTGGTGTGTAGAGATCGTCCCATCCCTTCTAGAATAATCTGGATGGAACGGAAGTAGTATCGTACGTTTGAATATTTCATATCTGACACAAAAAAAAAAAAACTTATTTAATTGGTTTATAGTGTGTGGTTGCAATTTACCAGGTCAGCATCCTTAGCAGCAGCAGCCAACTCGGAGCTGACTTGTCGAAGGTCTATGCATGGACTTCCACAACCGTTCTCCACCACCATCAACGGTACTGACAACGAGCTTTCTCTAGGGCTATCTTGGGCGTTAATCATTGCATCCACGAGTAAGCCCCCAGCTTCAGCTGCCCCTCGGAGAATGTCACAGTGCTGTTGACAGCGAAGTGAAAAGACAAGTCATTCTCTGGGTATCTATGTATGTGCAGAAGAAAAGGAGACAAACCTTTGCAGCCTCAGCAACGATTTCAGGTAGCTCCACTGCAGTAACATCATTGAGGGCAGGGAGAGAATTGGCAACCAACACTACCTGCAAAACAAAAATAGTTGTAGGGATCCATTTTCTTCTGCAACACCTTCTTCGGAATGAGATTATAAAAAAAATGACATGCATCTATCATCTCAATTCAGAAAGGGATCGCTGAGAAAGATAGGCTTTTACATAGGTATGGTATGGTATGGTATGTTCTGCAGAGTCAAGAATTTGAGGAGATGCATTGATGAATGTGATATATGATTAGAGTTGAGGAATGTGTTTTACAGTAATTATATTCCAAAAAAAAAACAAATATTCTAAGTCTAGAAAAGCATAACTTACTTCGGTGCCTCGTCGGAGAAGTTCCCTTGCAAGAGGAAGCATTCCTAAGACAACATCAGCACCGGAGTTGTCCACGAAAAGCAATGCTCTTTTATATTTCAGAGGTTTCTTTTCTGCAGAACCGAACATTCTCTCTTTGAAAATATCAAAATCATCCACCTGAATATGCAGGGTTCATAAACCAGACTCCGATCAGGAAATATATTTTGTTTCGACTGAAAAAATGAATAAATAACAAATTCAAATGCAGTTACACCAACCCGCCAAGGTCTTTGCATCTTGTCACGGCTCATCCTATATATTTCAATAATCGTGCCCTTATGGTAGAGATCAACACAAGCACGTGATCCCCAGTCAAAGATGTTTGCAGCAAGTACTCCTTCGATTAAAGTGAGCAATCTCGATTCCTGAAGAAAAGTCATATATGTCGAGAATGAAAATAACATAATAATAAGCCGCGGGAAGCTATTTCAAATGGTGTGTACCTCATTCATACTGTCGAGTTCCATTAGCAGATCGGGTAAAACCGCAAGCGATGCCTCATTTTCCCTGTACAGAGGTGGAACCAGAATCATCAATGTCTACACAATCACGTGTTGCAGATGAAGTTATCTAAAACATTACTTGAATTGACATGAATTGAATGTAGACGAGAATGTATAATGTTCCTTTGCTTTCAGGAATTATTACCTCTGTTTAATGCTTCTGTAGGCATCATGGAAGTGAAACTCCCTCAAACACTCTTCTCTTAATTCCAAGAGGTTGGCCAGTCCCAACTTTCCATATGCTGCTGGCTCCTCCATCAATCTATACGATGTTAAAAAGATAGTAAGAAGAGAAAATGCAAACAAATGTTCCTATGAGAATAAAGCTTTAGATGCAAATAACAACCAAAGAAATAGGATATAAAAATAATATTTAGAAGTGGTTAACTAGAAAATACGCCACTGAAAAGTGAAAAGTGTTGAATTAAGATCTTAACTAGGTTTGCATGCATGTGCAAAGCCGAAACATTTGTATGCTTTCAATTATCATAATTTAAAGAGCTTATAAACACCCAATACCCTTCTATCAAACTCAATCTTTCGATAAGAAAGGCCAAAATATAGAACTTTAGTAATCAACATATCTTCACCTTGAGAGGTGAGCAGAGAATGCACGAGCAAATGCATCACCCCTTCGCTTGGCGTCATCAGTACCACCTTCACTAGCCACAGCCTGCATTACATTACATCGATAAATAGTTTGATCATGACTTTAAGCAGACAATACTTCTTTCTTGGGTTTGAAGATGGCAATAGTTTAATTAAGATTCTGAAAATTTGAAGTACCTTATCGACAAGGTCAGGCATATGTTCGGACAGCACAGTAAACCAATATCTACAGTAACAGAATGGTGGACAAACAATAATACATTTAATGACTCAGAGCTAATAGTTTGAGGAAATTACTTTGCTTGAATATGGGGATGGAATCTACGGGAATATAATAGCTACGTAATCAAATTTATTGCACTTGCCATTTCAAAAGAGAAAAAATATACATGTGCATGAATTTATAAGAAACTTACTCCAGCTCCCCATGATCTGACAGATCTATAGTGTTGGGTTCATATCTGTAAATGAAGAAATAACACACGAAAAAAGTAAGCTAATTATATAAGAGTTGATTAAGCCAAATAAAAATGCAGCATTTAAAATATATGTTTAAGGTAAGGAGCTTGTTCAGTTAGCTCACATTTTCGGGTCAGCCAACAAGGGAAACACCTCCAAACTTGGTACAAGATGTAGAACGCCCACATTCAATTTGCTAGCATCAGGGCGTAAGCTATCTCCTCTCGATGATGGAACTTCAAAGCCTCCGAGGCCAGTAGTTCCTGGAGACAACATCGGGACAGGAGCAGTGATTTCAGTTCCCTTTAGCACAAACTTCTCCATCCACGATATCTGCAATCATATGGTTATTCACATGCTAGCAGAAATTCTAGAATTGTTAAATGCAGAAGCATATTTTGTACAGTAACTTAGCACAATTAAGGAAACTAACAATTACAAGAAGAATACATGCTAGGATAATTATATGCTTACAGAGAATGGTCAACCAGTTGAGAAAATTTGTTTTCTACTTTCTTCGCAGGGATTATGTTTATAGCAAGGTGCATTACAATGCAATAGAACTATTGGTAAGAGAAAGATATCCACATAAAATTACAATGGTACGCAAACACAAAAACAACCCGAATAAAAATCTTTAGAATCAGAAACAGCACACTTTCTAACAGAATCTTATAATCTTACATGGCAAAATCAAAAACCAAAGATCACTGAAGAAAAACTAAATTAGTCATCCTAAGCTATATGAATATGACTCCTGAGAATATATGTCAGTTTCTAGTGAAATCTTTCACTTTAGGGCCAAAGTATATGAAGAAAAAAACAAAAAGCAGTAAGGAATATATCCTAACAATTATAAATTATTGACAAGTGGAGTTAGCTAATTGGCGCCTTGTTAACTTTCTTTGCTTGTAGCCATTAAGATACATTCACATGGTATTGGCATTTTAACAACATATGGCACTACAAAGGAATATTTGAACAAAAATCTTGGTGAAGCACGAGATATCATAGATGAGAGAGGGAACAGAGTAGAACCCAATAGAGTTAAAA
Source organism: Leonotis leonurus (assembly GCA_026898415.1). Taxonomy (NCBI): domain Eukaryota; kingdom Viridiplantae; phylum Streptophyta; class Magnoliopsida; order Lamiales; family Lamiaceae; genus Leonotis; species Leonotis leonurus. The sequence goes on from JAPKLX010000025.1 coordinate 2,176,522, forward strand.
GACAAAATGTAGGCTAAGTAACAAGACAAAATATGCAGCAATATGCTCCTGAATATCCGAAGCCCCACCTTCTCATTCAGATCTCCTAAAGGTGGACCATGTACATTTCCTCCAATGTATGGTGCGCCCATTGGGAACCTTTCTACAAACTGATGTACCAAAAGGTCATCCAACCCATGTTTTTCATAGCTCAGAAATGCACCTAAAGCGCCCAGAAATCCTTCGTGCCTCAAAAACATTGCTTGTGCTTGACCCTTGGACCTGAAAAGTGATACCCAAACAGAAGCTAACAACGTTAATAAACAAATAAAGCGGCTAGATAACTGACCAAGAAGAGAAGACTAGTATCTGGTGAAAAACTAATTCAACTTTAGATGAAAATATCCAGAACATATTTTATAGATTACCAGAAGTGGACAGCAAATGAGATGGTGTCCATGGTGTAGGCATGGCCCCTTATGAAAAATCCTCCAAAGAATATACGCTTAAGTCCAAAGCGCAGTGCATTTAAGTAAGATATCTGCTTATATTAAGAATCAAATCAGATGCAAGCAGTAATTCTATTAGCTGCTCCCACTCAATAGACAACGGGTAGCTGCAGACTTGCTTATTTAAAGGAGGAAAACAAGATTAACTATGAAACAAGCTTGCCTGACCAATATTATAGGAAATCATTCTTAAGAGAGAGAGAGATATGTCTTCAGGTCTGTAGTCTTCAATCTCCTTATTTTCAGATATAGCCTTGCCAAAACTAGAAGCAATAGTCGATGCAGAGAGACCGATCTGTGAAATTTTAAGGTCAAATAAGTAAACAAAATCTCGACCAAGACAGAAGCAGAAAATTGCGTTTGAAGGATAATATATGCATATTTTTTACTAAATATGGAGGTTAGAAATTGGAAGACAGAACATTGTTCTTCGGTTGAAGTATAGTATATACCACAAAAATAATCTGATTTAGTTGCAGATTTCTTGTCAGTTAAAATTCTGGTAATGTTGCTAAACTTGATATAGGTTACAGTTTACACAAACTTGCTTATGTGTGAATAAGCATACCTTGGAGTAATCCATTCCCCCATAAATATCCCCAACAAGCATATCAATAGTTCTATTATCTCCCCTTTGGCTCAGCTCCAACAGCTCATCAAAACTAATTGGCGGACAATAGAATAAAGATTAAACATTAGAGTGCAAAACAGGGAGTTCAGCAAAGCCAAAAAGTGAACCAACAAATGAAAACAACCTTTTACACTTGGTCAAAAGCTTTCCAAGGCCCCAGTATGTGCCGCCGCCAACATTTGTTCCACTAACACGCTCAAAAACTCCCTCCCCATCAACCTGTAACCCAGTAGCTTGAATTACAGTTAAATCAATAGCAGAGCTTCTTTGTAGTGATATAAATCAAGTGGATGGAATAATATAATACCTTGATTATACTGACACCAGATCCTATATTGACAAGAAGATATGGAAACAAGTCATTGGAGTCAAGCTGCACAAACTCTTTTCGTCCCTCCATATGTGTAAAAGCTTCATGTCGAATTGCCTGCATAAAGCAACCGAATAATAGGTAAAGAAACAGGAAAAATAGCAATATAACTGTCACGCAATGGAATAAATAATATCTGGTTGCCTTTTTATTCTTATTGATGTCAGAGACACCAGAGTACTTCAGTTCACATTTAGACATTGGACATACAAAAAACAGAAAGGAGCAAGCATGGTAATTGGAAGCTCCACATTCTCCATATAGAATAAAATATAAGGGCAGAAAGGCAGAGGTGCTAATCCAAGGCTGATAGACTTACAACATAAACGACATGTGTAAGAGTGGAAAATGATTTATATATTAACTATACGAAGAGTGCAAAAGACAAATAATAAGTATCTTAAGACCCTCTGTCACCCAAAAGCATGCACAATTTTTCTTTCTTGTCCATCCCCAAAAACACGCACTTTCCATTTTTGCACACTACCCCACAAAATACTTTTATTTATTTACCCTTTAACTCACACCTTATTTAACATAAAACTACATAAATGTGTGGAACCCTATCTCCACTTACCATACATTAAATAACATTTTCTCGCGTCACAATATATTCCACTGGTTTTTTTAAAACCCGTCGCCACTTAAAAGTGTGCATGTTTCCAAGGGACGAAGGGAGTATAAAGTAAGTAAAATAATGAAATTATTACTTCAGGTGACCCTTACATAATCAATTAAGAAAAGGAATTGAAGACACACCTTAAGCAGAAAATTTGCACCTGAGACTAGGCAATTCATTTCATCCTCTTTTTCTATGCTTATACCAAGCCTTTCCTTGAATAAATCAGCAAATTTGTAGGCCCCACCACCTGTTGCCTTCACTCAATAACTTCAAGTTAATATGTATAAATTTATTTTCCATGCGTAGCATCAAGTTTTATAAATTCTCCTTATAAAGATAAGCAGCAATTATAGTATGTAAATTGTAAACATAAAACGATATTGGAAAGTGAAAGAAAGATGCTAAACAGTTTTTTTTCTACATATTTCACCCTGATATACACACTATATCATATTTTACAAAGACAGAACCTTTAACAGACTATCAACCAATCACATTAGGAGATTTTCTGCTAGCACTGGTAAACAAATACCTTAATCACAGTGTTCTCAGTGTTTGGATCCTCAGTTTGCCAATCCATTCCTGTGATCAAACATCAGAATTCAAAATCAGCATTGTAATAAAGAATACTTTAAGTAGCACCTGCTAAATCCTTGTGAGATAAGTTAGAAACGTACCACCATGATGGAGCTGCTTAGAGTAGATGAAATCCAAGCACTCACTGATTTTAGATGTCTCAAATTTTACAAAGTGCAGCCTCCCACCTAGAATTGGGAAGCTCCTTCTATTGAAATTGGTGATACCCAATCTCGCCTTGATTATCTTTCTCCTCCTGTCATTGACTGTTTGATTCTCATGTCTAGAGAAATACACCAACTTGATGAGAGATCCTGCAGATGTCATTTAGACTCTGACTTAAGAATGGCAATTGTAAGTCTTAATGCAGTATGTAACTAATGTCTGGAGAACAAAATGTAATTCAATAGATGTTATTCTCAAAATCGAGTAACATGTGATTTATAATATCTCAAATTACCTAGTGGGAGATCGTTGTAGAAAGAATATTCATCATCTCATCAAAACAAGAGGAGCATACTACATAATTAGTGGGGGTTGCTATTATTAGCTTACTGTGAAACTTACTACAGTCTGAAAGTGGACCAGAGAATCTTCCAAGAAGTTGAGCTCAAAAGTTGATATTCAGCTAACTTTCTAGTAACGGTACGGCATAGTACACAGTCTTTTGATATAAAAGAAAAACCAATGGAAATGTACAACCTATCTTCCACAATGCAGTCACATGATGTTGGAATCTTACAAACATGAAGAAACACAAAGATGCAACTTTTATCACACAGAACACATACTCTGAAGGCTCAAAAATCTAGACAAACTCCATGATCAAATAAAAAACAGGCAACAACATATACCCAGCCACCAAAAGAACTACACATGTGAGCACGCATCACCAGCTAAAACCAATAACTAAATAAAGAAGCTACCTCCAATATCCAAAGCCAAATGGGAGATATCATCAGACTGGTTAGGCAGCAGAATGGTGGGGTCCCTCTCCTCGAAATTCCCCTGAATGGCAGCACCACTGAGGTCCAGCTGCGGCCTTGACGACGACCGGTGAATGGAATTGCCGGCCATGGGAGCCATATCCTTGTCTCCCAACTGTTCTTCTCTCTCTAGAACGCTACTGCTTCCACCCTTCTCGGTATCAAAATTAAGTTTGGATATGTCATCAGCTAGAGTATCAATATTTAAATTGCCGTCAATCCCAATGCTGGGTTCTTGGTGGTCCTCTCTCTCTCCTAAACTATCCATTCTAATTACGCCAATAGGACTTCCTTCCTAACCCTCAGCTGTTCTCTTCTTACACAAGTCAAACACTCCAATCTTTTGTTTATTAGGTCAGTTTGTCCTACATTCAAAGTCCATAAATGAAATTAATAAAATAATTTGCGATTCTATTCAAATATCTTATGATTCTTACCAAGATTCAAGCAAAACCCAAAACCCGCATTGTAAGAGAATAACATTTTTCAGATTCTTGAATCTAGACACGAGGGGAAAAAAGATTTGCTAAAACACAATTTTCTGCCAGAAAATTACAAATTTCTCGATTTTTACTGTTGATAAATGAGTGTGGTGTGTGTGTTAATACTAGCTGGTGGGTGTGGAGACAACAATGAAATCAATAATTGAAAACCAACGAACTTGTGATAGTCATCTTTTAGTAAAGAAAGAGTTCAAACTGTATGAGGATTGAGGCTTTAATGTATATTTAGATATAAAAAACTGGAACCTTTGGGAATTACTGCACATATTCGTAGTACCGACAGTGAAAATAGAGATGCAGGAAATGAAGAAGTGGGACACAAGAAAAGCAAGCTTGGGTAATTAGACAAAACTGAAGATGGTGATGAAATGGAGGAATGCAAGAAATAAGTGAGCTGAACTAACTCTCTCTCAGCAGTGGTGATGAATTTGTTCTTGATTGATTGGCTTGATGTTCTCTACATATTTGTGTCTTGAAGTCGCAAAGTTCCTCCCTCCGTAATTTTTGTACTTGGAGAATCCTAAATTTCGAAATGGTCAAAATTTTAATTATGATCCTGAATTCAAATGTCTCTAAACTTTTAAATTTTTCAAACGTAACCAAAAAAATATGATCTTTAAGAATTAGGGTTAGAGTTATAACGTATGAAGCATTAATACAGAAATGAAATATAAATACGAATATGATACATAAATACGTTCATTTTCAGAAATTCAACATACGAATATGTTCGAAATACGTTTTTATTTATTTATAAAAATTTTATACTCCATATGTCCCACTAATTTAAACAAACTTTAATTATAAAGCTTTAACAATTTTGATCAAAGTGTATCTAAATTAGTTAAACAAATGGAGTATGTTATTATTAATAAATTCATGAAAATCATAAATACCACTTTCATATTACAATGAAGCAAAAAAAAGTTCATAATAAGTGTCTTAAACAAAATTCTATAAATCATAATATCATCATCTTCAACAATAAGGATATCATTACGTCCATCTTCATCAAACACAATGCTCTCAAAATCCGGCTCATCAAGAGATAATTGAGCAAAGTCGAGATCTCCAACATCTTCAAAGGTACCAAAATTGTCTCCTCCAATATCTCATAACTTTGTTTCACCTTGGTAGTAGTTCAGTGTTCTTCTATACAATAAATGAATGTCGATATGACTGAAAACCAAATTCTTAGCACGCTTGGGTAACATCTTATTTTTTTGCAAAGAGTGGATGGACGAATTGGTGCTCTACTTTCTCTCAGCCCATGATGAGGAACAAGGCTGAATAAGCAACTCCAATGCTAAATCTTGGAGCATAGGTGCACTTGTTCCGTATGTAACCTGTCAACTCTAGGATCCATGTCATAACCTTCATCAATCGAGTCTGAATCAACAAAATCTCTCGTCATGCTAGAAAATTTAGCAAACTCTTGTGTCACAACTCTCATCTCGAAGATATTTGGAAAATACTTCTTCAAACATTTGATTCCTTCCTTCGAAATTTCATTATCTATATGGAGCAACTCTCGAAGAGCTTTCATTGAGTCATTTATGACTATAATATCTAAAACAAAACTAAAGTTAGAATGAGAAAATAAATGTAAGTAAATTGAATATAAGAGTTAAAATAGTTACGTTGGGTTTAGAGAATGAGTCAAGCAATGAAGTGAGATGTTATTTTTGTTCCAACGACTCACTAATATCGTACAAACCACTTCATAGAAGTTGCGATAGTCATTTGGCTGGAGTCCTTCCTGCTTATCATGACATTTTTTCAGTATTTATATTATTGAATCCCACATGTCATAGACTAAGTGGAGACATGACTTATCGGTATCACAAGCTCGAAACATATTATACAGAAGAGCTGTAAATGAAATAATATTATCCACCTTATCCCATCAAATGTTATCCAACTCTTTCATTTTGACAAAGTGTGTCTTTTCAAGATCATATTTTCTATAAGAATCTCACTGCTCACCAATCACCATCTCCAATAAACATCTCTTTATAAGCTTGAAATGTTTCAACATCACAACAATAAAGGCAAAACGAGTAGTATCAATTGAGAGCAACTTTAAAAACACAAGCTTGTTAAAAAAGACTAACCTCATTCCATGATTCATTATGAAGTTTTTGTTGGAAATTAGATCTTGAGTTTTTAGGACTCTTAATTAATTTGAATTAATTTTGAGCTCGTAGAGTTCATAATTAATTTTACGGTTTGTATATTAATCGTGGTGGATTAAATAATAAAAGATATTATCTTGACATTTTATATTTTTCAAAATCTATTTCCAATGAGTTAGAAATGATATGTTTTGATAATAAGAATGAATATTGAGCTTGGTTCTAATTAATTGAGTTTGATCTTAATTAATTGTGGTAGATAATATTAATATAATAGTCCATCAGTTTATTGGGCCTATTATATTAACATATTACTATAAGGTCGTGTTTGGTAGGTAGGTTAGGATATGTTTAGTCATGATATAAACTAGTGTGACTCAACTGTTGGGCTGTGCATATCTTGTTTGGTAGACGCTATTTGTTTGGTATAAGATACGTAAGTTTGCTGTTTGGTAGGCAGGTCTTGTAATTAGATTAAAATTTGAAATTACGTATTTATCCTTCATTAAAATAAAAAGGTTGTATGAAAGACCAAATCGTTCACTTTCTCGTCTGCTTCAAACTAGGGTTTCGAGCGAATAGTATAGCGTGATGAACTTCAGATTCGTCTCAAGTTACGGTTGACGCGGAGTTTATCTCAACAGGCGAACAAATTTAATTATATTTTGTTTTGGTTTTTGATTTGTGTTTTGATGTTGTATCCAGTTGATGGATATATTGTTCGAAACGCTAATTTTTATTTTTTTTTTTCTAATTGACTCAAAGCTTCCACAAGTTTCTTTGAGATATTTGTTGTATATCTTGTTGTGATTTTGGTTGTTGTGATAACTATTATCCATTTTTTGTTTAAATGTACCTGTTCATATCTGCCCCATTTTCTTTTTTCAAACCCCTGATGTAATGTTTGGCCTCTTTTCATGCATTTAGCTTTCTTGTGTTTGATATCTTATGTTTATAGTGTTCTGCATCCATGAAAGCAATTTGAGACTACAATTTTGAAGTTGTTATTTTTTTGGTGAAAATTGTTGAATTGAGGCTTTTTATTTAGGGGTGGATATAGTATTTATCTCTCCGGTAGCCTTTTGTGAAGTTGAACCTTTGTTGATTGATAATATTTTTTTTCTCTGATTTGGTATTTTGATTTACTCTTTTGGTTATGTTTGTGTAGAAGACATAAAGCTATTGGAAATTGTTTAAAAAAAAACAGCCTTTTAAATTGACCTAACGACAAGATGAGTTCTACTCAAGAAGGTATGAATGCTTTTGAATGTTCATTCTTTAATAATAGTGCAAAATAATCATACTAACTGACCCGACGAGTGCATATGTCGTCATAGGTAGTAGTGGATTTGGCGACAGCAGTAAGAAAAATGATAAGTGCAACCGCAGAAGTTGGACCGGTATGGAAGAACTTACTTTAATATCTTCCATCAAAGAGTTGATTGCCCAGGGTTGGAAGTCCGACAACGGCTTCAGAGCAGTGTATCTCGGACACTTGGAGATGGCTATGTGCAAGAAATTTCCGTCAACAGATTTGAAAGCAATGCCACATATCAACTCAAAGCTCTCTAGTTGGAAAAAGAACTACTACTCACTCACCGGGATGTTAAGCTGAAGCGGAGTCGGCTTTAACTTGAAAGGGAACTATATGATAGACTGTGAAGTTGAGCAATGGGATCAAATCGTGAAGGTAATTATTTGTTCTTATTAACGCCAATTCTATTGTTCAGATTGACTTGATTTTAAATTATTGATTGATTTGTTTAAAGACATATGTTGGTTTAATTTCTATATTTAAAGTCCCTAGATTAATCGTGATGATAATTATTTGTTCTTATTAACACCTTTGCTGAGTTATGGAGCTTTTGAATGGGTTATGGGAAGAGAAATGGTGGGTGTTGATTTTGGTGCTTTGAATGGGAAATGAAGGATTTATATAAGTATAGATTATGTTATAGTCACTCTTCTTGTTCTACTGATTAAATTATTCTTTATATCCTCTTTGAATCTTTTTCCTTTTCTTTTCTTATTCTTTAAAAAATATTTTTTTTTAAATATTTTTCATTCTATCCGTTGTGGATAAGGCAAGCCAAGTTGGCCTTTGTGGTGATGAAAGTAATGGTGTCTTCATATTGTGAGAGCAATGGGGCATACATTTTGGTAGACTGTCTATTCAGTTTTTTGTATATTTCATGATATATTGTTAATTACTTCATGTCTTTATAGATGGACCCAAATGCCCGACTCATGTGTTTCAAACAGTGGCCTTACTTTGATGACTGGAAAGAGTTGTTTGGTAAGGATCGAGCTACTGGTGAAATGGCTGAAGATATTCCCGAAGCATGGGTCGATATGCAGCAGTATAATAATGAAGTTCCAAAAGAAGCTCCACATGCTGACAGTGAATTCAGTTTCGAAAATGAGGTGGAGGACACGATGTATGATCAAGTGTTTCAATCTACTAGAGATGGAGGGTCAGGACGGTCTAGAAACAAACAAAAGGTGAATGACAGGATGTAAGATGTTTGCGAACTCCTAGCTGACATGAACCAGTCCACCAATGATAGGCTCCAGCACCTCGCAAATCGAATAGGCTATGAGTTCGACATGGGTAAAGCACGCCAAGAGACTTTCGATCAACTTGGGGAGATACCGGGACTATCCCTAGAGAATCGGTTCATTATCTGTGAATTGGTTGCATTCAAGTCGGAGCGCTTAGATATATGGAGTGGTATGAAACAAGAAGCTCGAGCACAATATGTTGAGCATCTCCTTCGAAAGAGGGATGCGTAAGTTTGATAACTCTGTTGTGAGGTTGTGAGTCTAGTACATAACTTTTTTTTATTTATTAATCTTCTGAATGACTATGTTATGATGGTGTGATCTAAATGGCATGAACTCAGACATAATAGTACTCTACTTTTGCCATGTAGTTTTTAAAGCAAACACGTATGCTACGCTTTTGGCATGTAATATTTTATTGCAGTATTGATTGATATGAAGATGTTTAGATGTGTATATAATGTGCACTTCACAATCACCGAGACCTTTATTTGACTCATGCTTTGTAAAAGATGCATTATTCATGGCAATAATGCAATGTTTGAAAGGCGTTACCTCATTTTGTACCTACTTGCAGGTTGAGTGGATTAACTTTACACTTGTTAATTGAAATAGTAAAATAGATTCAGTCAAGATGACAAACCATAAAATAGATTCAATAAAATTTGAAATTACACAAACCATAAAAAAAAAAAAACAAGGCTACAATCATGTGATCTAAAGAGATGGATGTGTCCACCTAAATAAGAAATACGATGGCTTCATCATTATAATGTCCACGTCTAGATCTAAATTACTTAAAAGGGCCCTGGAACAAAATGTTCGGGACTACATGATGCACATGAACTTGACCTTCCATGCACTCGTTGATCTCTAGTCGTGAATTGTGGCCGTTTTTGAAATGCATTACGGCCTTGAAATCTTGACTCATGGTAGTCATGGTACACAACTTCATTGGTCCAAGATATTTGATCAGAAACCGAAGGGATATGATCATCTTCAAATTGAAGTTTGCGTCGTGTTGATTTCAGCACAGGTGAACTGACTTCATCTTCATCCTCCGAGATAGCAATACCGTTGTTGTGAGTTAGTTGGTTATTAGAAGAGCTCAGGTTCACCACAACAGGACGTGACTTTGGGAGGCCTTGGGTTGATTTGCCTCCCTCATATTTGATATGGTCAGTTCTGAATAGTATGGCTAGGTTGTTGAATTCTGGTTCGTCTCGGTAGCGGTATGCTCGGGCAAATGGATATTTCTGAAATAAAATTACCTAATTATACATGAATATAAGTGACATAAGATAATTAAACTGACTTAATAATACTAACCTTGAATATTTGTGACCAAATTTTGTCATCGGCATGGATGTAATTATTCGAGTAATCCCAGTTAGCTCCCTTGAAATTAGCAACTTTCTTAAATGTGTGAAAACGCTCTTTCATTAATTTCATGTGTTGGACCACTTCTTTCATCGTCACATTCGATCGATGAAAATGGTTCACTGACAAGCGAGCAACCTCTAACGCTTCTTGTGGAATTTTTGGAGAAGAAGCGAAGTTTCTGTTTTTTTGGATAAGTAGTGAATTGAGTAGTGTGTGATCCATGTCACTATTGAAAACACAATCATAGAAGAAATTTTTTTGTTGTGGTATGAAATCATCAGACATTGTATCAAATACTTTGAGATGTTGGTTTGTGATATACGTCTTCTTATAGATAAAAGAAAGTGAAAGCCATCACCTGTTTGCTTATTTGATTTCACCTTTGGAAGTGAGCTAGCATGTGATATATTTCGAATAAAGCTGTGAACTATGAAAGGTAATAATGCTAGCTAGCATGCATGTGATATAATGCAAATAAAATCTACAAGTAGGAATATAAAATCTTATATACATGACATGGGCTAACCAACAAGAATCTGTCAGATATAATGCTTCCAAAACCTAAGTGAAATAATTGTCTTACAAATTGCAGTAACAAAAGCTCCACCATAATAAGCACCAACACAGTACAACACCATAACTATTTGTTCTTTAATGGAGCTATAAGTGGCACTAATAACAAACAAAATAGAAGCAAACCATAGAACACTACAGCACCATACCCATTTGTTTTTTAATGAAGCTAGAAATGGCACTAATAACCAACAAAATAGAAGCAAACCATAGAACACTACAACACCATAACCATTTGTTCTTTAATGGAGCTAGAAGTGACACTAATAACCAACAAAATAGAAGCAAACCATAGAATACTACACAATAACCATTCGTTGCTTCATAAGCTAAACTAATGTAGTATTATTAATCTGCCAAAAACCATTCCAAAACAGAATATAACAATTGCCATGAATAACATGCAGACTAGAACTTCAATGTCACTCTTGAAACGGGACATTTCTACCTGAGAAATGGGAGGCAATTGACTCAGGATATTTGAAGAGCTGACAGACTTGCAATTCATCTTTTTTCCATCGTTGTTTGAGGACGTAATCAGGTACTTCTTCTGGAGGCTCATTTTGATGGTATTCATCGCACCAAAAGAAATTTTTGATATGATCCATGTCTGTGGGACATTTGTAGAAGTAGCATCCAGGGTGTGCTGCATTTTTACCAGCACAGATCACCTTCATTTTCCCGGCACCACATCGACAGTCGGGGGCCCTATTTACTCCAGTACTTGATGTTGTCATTGTCCTGAAACTGAAAAACAAGAAAGGTTTTGCTAGATTTCAATGAAACGCACAAACTGACAAACTAATACATTGATTAGGCGTGTTTTATACACCTATTTTGTGATATTTTTATATGATTTTGGATATTAATTATTCACTTACTTGTGCTTAATTGTCAAATTGTAGATTTTCTCGACGCTTGGAGCGGTTGATCGATTTTCCTTATTAGTTTTGTTTTGAGACTTGGTAATTATTGCCCTTATTTTGGCAATTAGTCTAGGTTAAATTAAAGACTATATAATTGTGTGCTTAAACACAATTTAAAACTCTCTCATACCTTTTTTTTTGCTATCACAACCAATCACTTAGAATTAGAGGAGCAATTACAATTTCTCTTCCTTGTTGTTCACGTGGAGGACTACTGCCACTTTGTGGCCATTTTAATTGTTTATCTTATTTCTATATTTCATCTCCATCATTGCTTATTTAACTTATATTGTTTATTTGATTATGTTTTGTAGCTAAATTTCTTATTTCGACATCGATTAAGGAAGCCCGGACGTGATTATTCTGTGAGATCTAACTTGTTCTTAATCCTTTCATTCATATGCAAGTATTTGTTGTTCTCTATTTTCTCCGTGATTTAATCATTTTATTCATCTAAGTAGTGCGCAATATTTAGTTGAATAGAATTGATTAATAGCCAATTCAATCGGCCATACGTAATCGTGGTTTATATTTAATTAGTGGTAAATTGACTATCCAGTCAAGAGAATGACAATCTTAATTTGATAATCCTGCGTCATAGTTTATCGGTTTTGAATCGGGTCTCTCTAGTTCTTAACGATGTCGGCTCATTAAATCTATAGAGCGTCTCTTACGGTTGTCAGTCGATTAGAGAAATAGTTAGTGAAGCATCTTCCTAATTATCGAGAAGCTATGGAGAGATGAGATCGCGTCAGAAGCGTCTTCGGTGATCATAACTGGTTTATTTGCACGAATTATCGTTATATTTGCATTGAGGATCATAATATCAAGTCTAGGTGGAATTAATTGATTGTTGGAATACTTCTCATATATTTCTCATATTTGTTAGTTTTTATTTGCAATTTATTTGTCTCAAGAAAAACCCAAAAACATATTCTCTATTTATTGTTTATTTATTATTTTCGTATTTCCCGATAAACCCAAGAATTTCGTGACTCAGCTTGCAGGTTGAAATTATTGGAAAATTCTCACCGATCCCTTGGGAGACGATCTTACTTACTACTATTTGCGCAGTAAGGGCTTACTGGCTGTCTGTCAGCCGAATTATTGTTGGTGTAAAGCGACGCACCAAATTTTGGCGCCGTTGTCGGGGATCGGTTTAAGCAGCGTTTCTGATTAATTTTGTTCTGCAATTTTTTTTTACTTATTTATTTTATTTTATTTTTTGTTTATGCCCCGTTCTTCTCGTACAAGCGAATTGGTTTTTGATCTAGAGATCGAGAAGACTGCCCGAAAATTAACCAAAAAAACTAAGGAGTTGAAGGAAGCTACTCAAGTTTCAATGGCTGAAAATAACCAGAGGAACGAGAGGAATGAAGAAGAAAGACGTGTGGTGATTCCTGAGCAACAGAGTCCTCAACTGATAAAGGAGTTAGGCCGCCACAGGAGCAACCGTCCTTTATGCATTGTGCTGCCAACAATCAATGGAAATTCTGAAATACGGCCTGAATTCATCCAAGTGCTACCTAAGTTTGGAGATTTGCCGGGAGAAAGCTCACACAAGCATCTTGCTAAGTTCGATTTAGTTTGCGCCACCTTGCTTCCTAATGGTTTTTCTGAAAATAACTTGAAGTTATTTACTTTTTCTCATACTTTGCAGGGGAAAGCTAGAGATTGGCTTTTTGATCTTCCACCGAGTTCGATTCGAACTTGGGATGACTTGTAAGAACAATTTTTGAGGAAATTTTTCCCTGAGTCAAGAGCCGCGAATTTGAGGATGACCATCAGTAGCATTAAGCAAAAGAAAACGGAGAGTTTATCTTATTATTGGGAGCGTTTTCAACAACTTTGTCGTAAATGCCCTGATCATGGATTTTCAGAATATCAATTGCTTACTAATTACTTTTATCGTGGTATGTCTGTTTTTGACAGGAAGATTGTAGATGCTGCTTGTGGTGGAAGTTTGACTAATAAAACCTTGGAGGAAGCCACACAACTCATAATGGTTATGGTATCTAATGGCCAACAATATGAGGATGAGGATGACGATCGATACATGCCGGTGCACCGGGCGGAAGATTCTGGAGTAACTGATAGAATTGATGCTTTGGCTTCTTTAGTCAGAGACCTTGCTGTAGCTCAAACTCAAAAGATGAAGTGTGAGGTTTGTTCTGAAGTTACTCATTACACTGACTCTTGTCCATCTTTGCAGGATAATCGCACAGAGCAAGCATGCATGGGATCGGGAGACGAGCAGTATATGAATGCACAAAGGAATAGGAGGAACGACCTTTTTTCAAATTCTTACAATCCGGGATGGAGAAATCATCATAATTTTCGGTGGAATCAGCAAGAGCCCGAAGTTTATGTCCAAAAACCTCCGCAAGCTGGTCAGTATGCCCATACTGCCCGCGTAGAACCGAGTATGAGCGACATCATGAAGAACCTTGCGCAAAGCAGTGAAATCATCAAGAACCTAGTGCAAAGTCAGCAAGCATTCCAACAAGAAACGCAGGTCGCTTTGGGTAATATGGGAACACAAATCACGCAATTGGCTACCCAAGTTACTCGGATCCAAAATAGTCAAGGGAAATTGCCCTCTCAGACAGAGTTGAACCCCAAGGAGAATGTGTCTACTATCACTCTAAGGAATGGGAAGACGTTAGTTGAGTCGGAGCCTATACGGAAAGATAATGAAGCAAAGCATGATGAAGTGGTTGGGGGCGACACCAATGAGGAACCAAAATCGCCCACCACCATTAAATCCACAAAGGTAAGTAAAGAACCTAAGATTCCAGTTTCTCAATCATTGATTAAACCTCCTTTTCCTTCCAGGTTGACACATAACAAGAAGGAGGAAGAAGAGAAGGATATTTTGGAAGTTTTCAAGAAGGTCGAGATAAATTTGCCTCTTATTGATGCTATCAAACAAGTTCCCAGGTATGCTAAATTTTTGAAGGAGTTATTCTCCAAGAAAATGAAGTTCGGGAATGATGCAAAAATAAGGGTGAGTAAAAATGTCTCGGCGGTCATTCAGAGGAAATTGCCGCAAAAGTGTAAGGATCCTGGTATGTTCACTATTCCATACATTATTGGCAATCAAAGAGTTGAGAAAGTTATGCTAGATTTAGGTGCATCCATAAATGTCATGCCATATTCCATGTATAAAGATTTGAATTTAGGACCTCTGACGGAAACCGGTGTTGTCATACAGTTAGCCGATAGGTCTCATGCATATCCTAAGGGAGTAGTTGAGAATATTCTCGTGAAAGTGAATGACATGTACTTCCTCGCGGATTTTTATATTGTTGATATGGATGATTCTTTTTTCTCCGAAAAGACATTTGATTTTATTAGGAAGACCCTTCATGAAAACCGCTAGGGCGAAAATTGATGTGGATAAAGGTCTTTTGAGTCTTGAATTTGATGGAGACATTGTTATTTTTGATATGTTTAAAGCTATGAAGCATGTTGAGGACCCTGAATCTGTTTCTATGATTGATGTTATTGACCCTTTGGTCGAGCATTTTGTTGAGAATTTCAGGGAGGATGAACTTGAGCGCGTTCTCATTGGTTCGCTGAGTGAAGAAGGCGGAAAATCAGAGAAAAGTGACGCCACGAAGGAGATTATTCAGCTGCTGTACGCTGCAGAAGATATTCCAGTCCGGCACCTGTCGAGCAGGATGCCCTTACCGACTAGTGCAGAACGCCAGCTTCCATCTGTTGAGAAAGCACCGAAGCTAGAATTGAAGATTCTACCTCAGCATCTTAAATACGTGTTTTTGGGAGAGCAAGACACGCTGCCCATCATCATAACTAAGGAGCTTGGCGAGGCACAAGAGGTACGATTGATTGAACTTTTGAAGATGCACAAAACTGCCATTGGTTGGACTTTAGCCGACATTAAAGGTATCAGTCCCTCTACTTGCATGCATAGAATTTTGCTTGAGCCTAACAGTAAGCCATCTAGAGATCCTCAAAGGAAATTGAACCCTACTATGAAAGAAGTTGTGCTTAAAGAAATACTTAAATTGCTTGATTTATGGATCATTTATCCAATCTCTGATAGTGCATGGGTTAGTCCAGTTCATGTAGTACCTAAGAAGTCTGGTTTTCAGTTAGTCAAGAATGAGCATAATGAATTGATTCATATGAGACTTCAAACCGGTTGGCGTATGTGCATAGATTTTAGGAAGTTGAATGATGCCACTAGGAAAGATCATTTTTCTTTACCATTTATTGATGAGATGCTTGAAAGATTGGCTGGAATGGAGTTCTTTTGCTTTCTTGATGGTTATTCAGGATACTTCCAGATTTTTGTAGCCCAAGAAGATCAAGAAAAAACCACTTTTACTTGTCCATTTGGTACTTTTGCTTATCGTCGTATGCCTTTTGGACTATGTAATGCGCCTGGTACTTTTCAAAGGTGTATGATGAGCATCTTTTCTGATATGATTGAGAATTGCATTGAGATTTTTTTGGATGATTTTATAGTACATGATGATTCTTTTGATGCTTGTTTGTCTAATCTTGATGTTTTTTTGTAGAGATGCATTGAGACGAACCTTGTGCTAAACTTTGAAAAGTATCATTTTATGGTTAAAGAGGGAATTGTTCTCGGCCATGTGATTTCTAAAAGGGGTGTGGAAGTCGATAAGGCAAAAGTTGATTTGATTGTTAAGTTACCTTATCCTACTAACGTGAAAGAGATTCGTACTTTTATAGG
This sequence comes from Leonotis leonurus, assembly GCA_026898415.1. NCBI lineage: Eukaryota > Viridiplantae > Streptophyta > Magnoliopsida > Lamiales > Lamiaceae > Leonotis > Leonotis leonurus. The sequence goes on from JAPKLX010000025.1 coordinate 2,193,003, forward strand.
TCATGCAAGTTTTTATAGGCGTTTCATAAAAGACTTCTCAAAGATTGCTCAACCGCTCACAAGGTTGCTTAATCAAGATGTGTCTTTTGTGTTCGATGAAAAATGCAAGGAAGCTTTCGATCTTTTGAAACAAAAGCTGACCTCAGCACCTATCATTCAACCACCAATTTAGGGAGAGACATTTGAGATCATGTGTGATGCTAGCGATTTCTTCGTTGGAGCCGTTCTTGGGCAAAAAGTTGGAAAAGAGAGTCATGTTATCTACTACGCCTCCAAAACTCTCAACCCCACCCAATGCAACTACACGACCACAGAGAAAGAACTATTGGCTATCGTTTTTGCTTGTGAAAAATTTAGATCATATTTGATTGGTTCTAAAGTTATTATGTATTCTGATCATGCAGCACTCAAGTACTTATTTTCTAAGAAGGAGTCCAAACCTCGTTTAATTCGTTGGATACTTTTATTGCAGGAATTTGATCTGAAATTTAAAGACAAAAAGGGAGCTGAGAATCACGTCGCTGAACATTTAAGCAGACTGTAGTCGCAGTCAGACGGTATGCCCATACCGGACGACTTTCCAGATGAACATCTTTTAATGGTTGACGGTAAGACCCCTTGGTACGCTGGATTGGTTAATTATTTAACAGCTGGTGTTTTTCCTAAGGGTATGGAGACGGCACGCAAGAATAAATTGAGGAGTCAAGCCAAGTATTTCATATGGGACGAGCCTTATTTGTGGAAAACGTGCTCCGATCAAGTGATTCGACGTTGCATCCCCGATGATGAGATTCATTCAATTTTGGAGTTTTGTCATACCCATGCATGTGGTGGTCATTTCAGTCCGAAACGGAAGGCTCATAAGATTCTTGATTGTGGTTTTTATTGGGAGACCATCTTTAAAGATGCCTACAATTTTTGTAAGAGTTGTGATCATTGCCAACGCACATGTAATATCTCTTCTCGCAACGAGATGCCCCAGGTTCCTATTTTGGTATGTGAAAATTTTGATATTTGGGGTATGGACTTCATGGGTCCATTTCCTAATTCGTTTGGAAATTCTTACATTTTATTGGCCGTGGACTATGTTTCGAAATGGGTGGAAGTTAAGGCCACCCGAACTAATGATTCTAAAGTGGTTGCAGGTTTTCTTAAGTCTAACATCTGTAATAGGTATGGTGTACCTCGAGCCATCATAAGTGATCAATGCACGCATTTTTGTAACCGCACCTTGTCGGCTTTGTTCAAGAAATATGGAGTGCGTCATCGAGTTGCCACCGCCTACCACCCACAGTCGAACGGACAAGCTGAAGTTTCAAATCAAGAGGTGAAAAATATTCTTGAGAAGACGGTGAACCCAAGCTGTAAAGATTGGAGTCTGCGTTTAGATGACACGGTATGGGCATACCGCACAACATTTAAGTCACCCATTGGAATGTCCCCATACCGACTGATTTTTGGGAAATAATGTCATCTACCCGTGGAGTTAGCGCATAGAGCTTTTTGGGCCATGAAGAACTGTTGCCTCGACGAGGATGTTGTGGGTCGAGAGAGGAAATATCAATTGCAAGAGTTGGAGGAGCTTCGATTGGAGGCGTATGATAACGCGAGTCGATACAAGGAACGCACAAAGTTTCTCCATGACAAGTAAATTCGAAGGAAGTCTTTTGAGATTGGGCAGAAAGTTTTGTTTTTCAATGCTCATTTGAGGATTATGCCTGGCAAGTTGAAATTTCGTTGGTTGGGACCATTTGAGGTTGTTGATTTTAGCTCACACGATGCCATTATCATTAAAAGCTTGGAGACTCAGAAACTTCTCAAAGTAAATGGTTAGTTGTTGAAACCATACTACGAAGGAGTACAATTAGTTACTTGCGAGGCTTTGAGCCTGGCCCCACCACTAATCACCTGAGATTGAGCACATAAAACGTCGAGCCTACGACATTAAACAAGGGCGCTTCTTGGGAGGCAACCCAAGACTTGTTTCATTTTTATTTTTATTATTTTTATCATTTTTTCTAGCCTATTATATCTACTACTTATTTGCATTTTTCTGATTAATCCTCCGACTGATCTACTTTTGTTTTGCTTAGCCAGGTTTTTAGGAGCAATTCATGCCAGTCGTGATGCCCATACTTCACCCAAGCCCAATGCTCTTATTTCCACCCACAGCCCACACCACCCCTTGCTTCCCCATTAACACAATCACGCTGCCCCCTACTATGCCGAAGACTCGCTGGACGCTCGGCACTTCCTCCAAGAAAGCAAGTTTCCGACCACCATCACCACCCCATCGGCTGCCGAAAAATGCGAATACAAACTCCACTCCGTGCACACATAGACCACTTTGAGCAGCACCCACCTCGTTGGGCCAAGGAGTTACATGAAAAGCTTGATGCTATGGATCGTCGTCTCCAACAAGTTGAGCACCACCTCCACCACCCGGATCCACCACCATCAACTAAGCACTGACTATCTTCAGGGGAGTCCATCTCCACTTTTATTTTGTCTTGCTCTACTTCTTTTGTGTCTTTACATATTGAGGGCAATGTGTTGTTCAAGTGTGGGGGGGTCTTCTTTGAGCCGTATTTTGTTTTATGATTTTTTTTAGTTGCATCGTTCTTGAATCTTTGATTTTGTTGGATATTTGTTGTTTAGAGTCTCTTTGGCCACTTTGAAAATTGCATCATGAGTGTGATAGATTAGAATACGTCTTTGTGGTTTGTTTGGTTGAATTTCTTGATGAAACTAATTTTGTGAAAGCCCGTATGTGTCGACGGATAAGGAAGTGTGCGAATTAATCCAACTTTTGAAAGCCTATTTATATAGTGAGAATTGAGCCAATGAGCAACACGTAAATTTCTTCTTTCTTTCTTTGTTGAGTGATTCCATACTCTTGATTTCTTGATGTCCGGTTTGCCTTGTTGTCATAGTTGAAACTTTGAAAATGAATTTTTTTGCATGAACGTGATTTAGGCATTCTTTCTTTTGGCTATTTGATTGAAAATCACCTACATCTTCTCCCTTGTTAGCCCACTTGAGCCATTACCCCATTTTCTTGGATTATGAACCCACAAATTCTTGAACCATAGCCTTTTTAGCCTTCTTTGTCCCACCAACAACTTGCAAATACTTAAAGGATGGAATGTGATGAACAAGTGAGCATGTGTTTGAATATTAGCACTTTAAAATCGTGATGCTCTTGAAGATGGTGTATTTTTGAATCTTGGAGGATATGAATTGATGAAGTCGAGTCTATGTGGTCCCATGCAGCCCCTGTTCTGATTTATAAGCACTGTAGCCCTCAGGTCCCAAAAAAAAAAAAAAAAAAAACGGGACGGGCAGGCTGAGAACATGAGAAAAGAGGAAAAATGAAGTGAAGATTTTGATGTTTGGCTTGCAAGTTGTTGGATTATTTAGCCCCTTGTTGTCTACTTTCTTTTTTTTTACTATCCTACCTTATACCCTAGCCCCGTTACAACCCCATGAAGTCCTGATGATTTGTGCACGAATTTTTTTCATTTTGTGGATACAATGACATATTGGAAAATCTATGATGGATAGAGTCGAGTTACGTGTGTGTGAATTAACCATACCTCTTATTATCGAGTGACTTGAGTTATCCTTGTGAGGGTGAATTGATTTGCACTGTTTTGGCTTAGATGAAGGGTGTACGCACAAAATTATGTGGATTCAAGGAAAGGTTTGTGGTTTGAAGGTGGTTGTATTTTGATCTTGATCATGATTGGTGTCTTTTGATTAGTGGCTAAGAGTCTATATTTTTGTCTCGAATCGAGTCCCTATCTTATGCTTCTTCGGTCTTCAATTCTATTTGTGCTCGAGGGCGAGCATTGAGCAAGTGTGGGGGGATTTGATTAGGCGTATTTTATACACCTATTTTGTGATGTTTTTATATAATTTTGGATATTAATTATTCACTTACTTGTGCTTAATTGTCAAATTGTAGATTTTCTCGACGCTTGGAGCGATTGATCGATTTTGAGAATATTTGGAGAAAATTGCAATATTAATTGGAAGAAAGATCAAGAAGATGCCTAACTTGTTGGAGAATTTCCTTATTAGTTTTGTTTTGAGACTTGGTAATTATTGCCCTTATTTTGGCAATTAGTCTAGGTTAAATTAAAGACTATATAATTGTGTGCTTAGACACAATTTAAAACTCTCTCATACCTTTTTTTTGCTATCACAACCGACCACTTAGAATTAGAGGAGCAATTACAATTTCTCTTCCTTGTTGTTCACGTGGAGGACTACTGCCACTTTGTGGCCATTTTAATTGTTTATCTTATTTCTATATTTCATCTCCATCATTGCTTATTTAACTTGTATTGTTTATTTGATTATGTTTTGTAGCTAAATTTCTTATTTCGACATCGATTAAGGAAGCCCGGACGTGATTATTCTGTGAGATCTAACTTGTTCTTAATCCTTTCATTCATATGCAAGTATTTGTTGTTCTCTATTTTCTCCGTGATTTAATCATTTTATTCATCTAAGTAGTGCGCAATATTTAGTTGAATAGAATTGATTAATAGCCAATTCAATCGGCCATACGTAATCGTGGTTTAGATTTAATTAGTGGTAAATTGACTATCCAGTCAAGGGAATGACAATCTTAATTTGATAATCCTGCGTCATAGTTTATCGGTTTTGAATCGGGTCTCTCTAGTTCTTAACGATGTTGGTTCATTAAATCTATAGAGCGTCTCTTACGGTTGTCAGTCGATTAGAGAAATAGTTAGTGAAGCATCTTCCTAATTATCGAAAAGTTATGGAGAGATGAGATCACGTCAGAAGCGTCTTCGGTGATCATAACTGGTTTATTTGCACGAATTATCATTTTATTTGTCTCGAGGATCATAATATCAAGTGTAGGTTGAATTAATTGATTGTTGGAATACTTCTCATATATTTCTCATATTTGTTAGTTTTTATTTGCAATTTATTTGTTTCAAGAAAAACCCAAAAACATATTCTCTATTTATTATTTATTTATTATTTTCGTATTTCCCGATAAACCCAAGAATTTCATGACTCAGCTTGCAGGTTGAAATTATTGGAAAATTCTCGCCGATTCCTTGGGAGACGATCTTGCTTACTACTGTTTGCGCAGTAAGGGCTTACTGGCTGTCTGTCAACCGAATTATTTTTGGTGTAAAACGACGCACCATACATGCATAGAATCCACCATAATAAGCACAAAAATTGCACTAAATGATACAATAATAAGAAAAGTACAAATTATTGAACGAAAGAGCAAATTAAGCAAGACAGATAATAGAAATACTAGGCATTATAAAGTCTGAATAGAGTGATTATAAAATATTCAATCCACAAATACAATCCCATAGTACATAATGAATATTAAAGGTATAATAATATTTTTAAAGTCAGTGAATTCAAATACAAATATTTATAGTGAAAAAAAGATGCCTAGAACACTCATGTAGTCCACATTAATTGAGCCAATTCATCTCTTTTGTGATTCCACGCAGCAGTGGCTTCAACATAATCGACAAACTCTTCATTTTCACTTTCATCTTCATCTTCATCTTCATCTTCTATCTCAACTCGTCTATTTTCATCCCACATCAGTTCTATTGGGTCCACCACCATATTTGAGCGAATGAAGTTATGCAAAAGAAAACATGCCATGATTAGTCTATTTTGAACCTTGACTGGGTAGTATGATGCACTCCTAAGGATAGCCCATCGCGTTTTCATTACACCAAAGGCACGCTCAATAATGTTTCTTGCACTTGTGTGCCTCATATTGAACATTTCTTGGGAATTTTGTGGATTGGTATTGTTAGGGCCCCACTCCTTAAGATGATATCTAACTCATTTGTATGGTGTTAAAAATCCTTCGCTATTTGCATAGCCATTATCAGTCAAATAATATGATCATAAGAAATTGAATTAAAAACTAAGTCATGATTTTAAAAAAGAAGCCTAGGAAATTGATTTATCTTAAATGGGGCGAGGTGTATACCCCTTGGAACTTTCAATCCATGTTGTCAGTTGACTGCATCCCGAAGAACTCTACCGTCAGCTGCAGATCCCTCCCATCCCGATAAGACATACACAAAGTTCATGTTTATGTCGCAAACAGCTAGTGTATTGGTACAAATTTCACCCTTTCGCGTCCTATAACGAGCCTTATCCTTGCTTTTTACCATCACATTGATGTAGGTGCCATCTAATGCACCTAGACAACCCTTATAGATAAACGCAAGAATTATAGGATTAAAACAAATTCCAGTTCATATGAATGATGATAAAGATATGATATTTTTGTGAAGATATGTTCAATGTGTATACCTTAAACCATTTCCATCGTGGGTCAACACAGTCGTCCAAAACAGGGGTGGGTTTTACTAAGAACAAAGCATGTAGTTTGATTACAGCCCGAAGAACTACATGAATATAATGTGAAATTGTTTGCCATGATCTTTGAAAGTTGAACCCTACAATACGATTCTTCTTATGGTGGGCTAATACAGACACAAAAATAGCAACTTGTTCCTCAACTGTAATGTATCTCCCATCTCTCAAACCCCCGAGCTCTTTTAAAATTAAACAAAGTCGTCCGAAGGTGTTACGATCCATTCTTAGATTTAATACGCAGTCCACATCACTAATGTTCACCATTCTATTCAAGTGCATGACTTGACCGGGAATTTTTGCAATCATACGATATGACTTAGCTATTCTTCTACGCTTTACTTTTAAAGAGAGTCGCATGCATAGTATTTTGAAGATCAAATACACACGGAAATTGCGAGCATGCAATAACTCTTCCACCAACAAATAAAGAGAGGCGTGTTTATCACCAAGAAACGACATTATAAGACTGAGTACAAACAAGATTCCTTAATTCTGCATTTAACAAATCCAATGAATAAGAATAGAACTTCTTTTACTTCATCCTTATATACATGTAACATATAATGATTGTGAAAAATGATGTATGCTAATCCCAATTGCCAAAGAATTGAGCAAATAATAAAATAAAGTTGAAATAATGCAGATTATAGTTTTTTTACACTATAATACATTTGCCACAAATATTATAATTTTTTTACACTATAATATGTGAATTAAACAGATTAAAAAAATAAACTGAAATAATAACCACTTAAAATTTTTGTATTTTTGAATAGAACTCTAAAATCATACTCAAATTTTGAACACAAACAAAATCTCAAAATTCAATTATTGCCCCAACCCAATATTCATCCCACATCATAGAAATACTATGTCAATTACGCAAACTCACAAAAGCTTAAATAATGCAGTCCATCATAATGTTCAATTTAGCAGCTCCGTTTTCTAAAGCACATCTATCTGAGTGTAAGATGTGCCAACTCACTATCTTCCATAAAATTGTGTTGTTTCCAAGTGGTTTCAGAAGACAAACTTTTCAAAAACATGTATTTGAACTGATTTAACAAAAACTAAAAATAGGATTCCTCCCTTGTGATGTAATCTGAAGTGATGCTCTGTATGGTTTGAAAATAAATTAAATTTTTTAAAAGCATAACTCTCTGCATATAACTGAATATAGGATAAATGTTTCATTTACCAGTTCAGTTTTCAACACAACAAAAATCTCATATTTTCTTATGGATGAACTGATTTCATTGTGTACTATGAAAGGGAAATATACATTGTGGTTTTCTGAATGTCGTGAAACCCGTTCGAAATCCCTTTTCCTTATATCTACAAACATGAACAAAAATCGTCACATTAAAAAATAGACAATTTTGCAGAAGTGTTTAATGCCTCAAATGAAGAGTTTGTTTGGTTCAAGTTCTAGAAAATGAAATCATTTAAACGGTGAAATATATATAACACATAAATAATAATGAAGAAAACCTACAATACTATCAGATCTATTGATTTAGACATTGTATCAAAATTTTCGAGCATCATCTAGGGTTTTACCTGATATATCACTATGACAAGATCGCTAGATTCACTCTTCAACTTCTTCCTTCAAGTGATAGCAGGTTCAGATCGAATCGCCATGAAGAAGAAATCTTGTTTCACGTTTTTTATGCTGCTGGATGAGGAAGAGATAGATGAGAATTCAACTATTTTGGGATAGGCATTCAAGTGATAGATTGACAAGAGAAGGATTAAGATGGGGGTAATTTTGGGATATAATTTTTATAAAATTCACTGTTCAAATTGGATTGCTCGTAAATGACGGTGGGTGAGGGTTACATAGTGGAGACATAATAGTATTTTTGTACCGGACCTTCAATCTAACCTGGGCCGAGCTAATAAATAGACAAGCCTACCAATCAACTAATTTTATCCAGATACATTTCCTATCTAGGCGAAACCTACCTACCAAACACACCCTGTGTGGCCAACTACAATAAATATGAGAAACCAAATACTCATATAAGGATTGTTGGCAGAATGCATTTGAAATCATTTCTTAATAAATGATTTGATACGAACGTCCATATTCATTGGAATATTAAGCCTCACGTTGACTTTTTAATATAGAAACCGTCAAAAGTCAGCCATGCTTATGGCGTATTATTGCATGGTCTTTATGACTTTAATTGGTGACATAATTATTGTCATAATGTGATATTAATTTGTTCCCCCATGGACTACTATAAAAGGAGGAGGTGTGACATTGTTTTAAATATACCATCAACAAGTTCTCCTCCTCCTCTCTACATTCATCTCTTAGTTGCATTTTTAGGAACATAGTTTGCTCGGTTCTCTAATCTCTTCAAGTTCGTCGGGGCCTTGAGAGTTTGTGGTGCTATTACTCTAAAGGACGAAACCGTTTCATCTTTGGGGGCGATACGTCAATCTGTGAGCACTATCGGGGCATATTTTCGTCTTGCGGAGAGATGACTCCTTGACTCGGCTATATAATTTGTATTTACTTTAATTGTCAATATATATATTTTATTTTTTCACGATCTACTTTTATTGTATCTAGCAACATGTACTCAATAGTTTTTGGTCATATTAGCCTCCGACGATACATCTGAGATCTACGAATATAGTTCATGTGTTTCTTGATTATTTTCAATATTTTCTGCAACACATATGTTTTGTAATGCCAAATTCAATATGTGCACAACACATGGTGTCCAATAATGTGTGGACACAACCTTTTAATAAGGAGCTCATCATATAAACAATTCTTCACATTACTTGAACCACATTGATAATTCTATAATATTTCTCCCAATTTGGAGAATAATATTCGAATTTTATACCTATGTGAGAGGTGGTGCTACAGTTACGTGCTTATGAAAAAATATTATGAATGGCTTACACGGGATTTGTTGTTAAATGATTGTTTTTTTCTTAAAAGAATAAGAAAAATAAATAAATTAAGTCATCGTTTTATGTTTAGTTAGACATACCCAAATAACATAATATTAGATACGGTTTTTGGATTTTAGAAGTAAACCTGATTGAAAATATTATGCTAGTAGTTCTTTTTTCTAAATAATAGATCATTTAATCAAAGAATTTAATAAGCATAGGTAAAACCGGAAATAAATACAGAATTTTGATATAGTGATGGTAATTGGTACATAAGAATATTCAAATAGTGGGCCCTTTTAGCACAAGTTTTTACCAACTTGCAAATTTTGAACAATAATGCTTCGATTTTGACTAAAAGAACATAGGCCTCTTTAATTTATATATTAGGCCTCATTTGTTTTATTTTTGGTGGGTTATCTATCTCTGTTTCACATTCCAAAAAGTATTTAAATTATGTAATTTTTTACTGTGATTATATAAAGAAATAGAGAAGGATTGGAGAATTCACCGTAGATGGTGAAGAGTGTATTGCCAAGTATATATAGAGAGCAACTAGGTTTACAAGCGTATAACAACTTCCCATAAACGGGGGAAGAAAGAATCAATTACAAACAAAGAATATATTTACTAAAAATAAGTAAATCTCAGTTATTATCTATATTACCCCCCGTCAAGCGCTGCGTGGAATGAAGACAGACGCAAAGCTTGGAACGAAGGAACTCAAAAGCCGGACGAGAGAGGCTTTTCGTGAAGATATCCGCGAGTTGTAGATGAGATGGGACGAACTGAGTGTGAAGGCGATCGGAAGAAACCAACTCGCGAACAAAGTGACAGTCAATGTCAATGTGCTTTGCACGTTTGTGTGCTACAGGATTTTGACTTAAAAATATAGCACTTTTGTTGTCACAAAGCAAAAGAGGACGCGAAGAAGGCATGACCCGAAGCTCGCGCAGCAAGCTTGTAAGCCAAACAACTTCAGCGGCAGTGTTGGCCATAGCACGATATTCCGATTCACAACTAGACCTCGAGATGGTTGGTTGTTTCTTTGCACTCCAAGAGACGAGATTTCCGCCCAAGAATATAGAGTAGCCATAGGTAGAATGACGAGTATCCACACAGCGTGCCCAATCAGCGTCAGAGTAACCAACAATACCAGACTCAGAACGCCGAGAGAAAGATAAGCCAAAGGAGACGGTGCCCTTGACATAGCGCAAAATTCTCTTAACTGCTGTAAAATGATCAACAGTAGGAGAATGGAGAAACTGACTGACCTGACTAACAGCATAAGACAGATCAGGACGGGTGATAGTGAGGTACTGCAAGGCCCCAACTAGAGATCTGTAGAGAGTTGGATCTTGAAAGGGAGTACCATTGCTCGAAAGAGATTCACCAGGGACTAAAGGAGTGGCAATAGGCTTGAAATCGACGATCTTTGCTCGGTCAAGAATGTCAAGAGCATATTTTGTTTGTCCTACAAATAGACCGTCATCAGTGTAAGAGACTTCCAAACCGAAAAAATAATTGAGGCGGCCCAGATCCTTGAGGGCAAACTCAGTGTGAAGCCGAGCAACAAAGCGGCGGATCAGTGAAGCATCATTTCCAGTAATAATGATGTCATCCACATAAAGCAAAAGAAACACAACTGACTGGCCCGTATGCAAATAAAATAAGGATGAGTCAGAGCGACTGATGCTGAAACCAAGGCTGATGAGAAAGGTGCTGAAACGTTGAAACCAAGCCAGAGGAGCTTGGCGGAGACCATATAACGCCTTCTTTAGACGACAGACATGATTAGGAAAGTGTGGATCGACAAAACCAGGAGGCTGGGACATATAAATAGGTTTAGAGAGAATGCCGTTCAGGAATGCATTTTTAACATCAAGCTGATGAAGCGACCACTGAAACTGCACGGCAAGAGCTAATATCACTCGAACAGGTGGCCTTAACCACCGGGCTGAATGTGTGATGAAAATCCATTCCCGGAATTTGAGTGAAACCTTGTGCCACTAAGCGTGCCTTATGGCGTTCAATAGAGCCATCAGAGTGGAACTTCGTATGGAACACCCACTTTGACCCAACAATATTCGTGTAGGGCGGACATGAGACCAAATCTCAAGTGTCATTAGCGCGGAGAGCATCGATCTCCTCCTGCATGGCAGAGAGCCATACGGGGTTCTTGACAGCGGACTTGAATCCCCGAGGCTCAGAAGATGCAACCAAAGCCGAAAGGAAAGCAGTAGAAGCCAAATCAACAGGATACTTGGGGTTAGGCTTAATAATACCATTTTGGGAGCGGGTTACCATATGACGAGTGTATTGCCAAGTATATATAGAGAGCAATTAGGTTTACAAGCGTATAACAACTTCCCATAAACGGGGGAAGAAAGAATCAATTACAAACAAAGAATATATTTACTAAAAATAAGTAAATCTCCGTTATTATCTATATTATTTACATTATATATTTTAGTTACATCTTTTGATGTCAAAATGATTGATAAACATTTGCAAATAATATATTTTTCAGTTAGACCATTTTTGAATATTTATTGGCAGCTTTGAATTACAGTTACATTGTTTGTATTCTATTACAAAAGAATAAAATAGAATAAAATCTGGAAATAAGTTGAAGCCGAGTCGAGGAAAGATCCTCTTTCCGCAAGACAATCTTACGCCCCGGTAGTGCTCACGGTGTGGCGTAGATGTCTCCAAAGATAAAACGACTTACATCTCCTTGATAGAAGCACCACAAAATCAATGAGCTCCGGCGAACTGGAAAGTGGTTGATGACAAAACTTCTTCTAAATGCTTGAAGAAGATGAATGCAGCAAGATGCTTGTTTGATAGATGTATGCGTGTATGATGTGTTGTATCTCAAGAATGAGAAGACACCTATCTATATAGGTCACACCCACTCAAGAGGAGTTATAGGAATTAATTACAATTAAAGTTCATTCATGACAATTGATTCAAATTCAAGTCAATGGACGTTACAGGAGTTACACAAATTAGTGGTAATTAATTATAATTAAACCACCTAATTTGGACATACATATGCCCACATTCACCACACAGATCGATCACCAGATCGATCTCACAAAACTGGACAGATCGTTGGGCAGATCGTTCGGGACAGATCGTTGGGCAGGCCATGGCACAAGCTGTCTGGGACAGGTCATGGCACAATCTGTCTGGAACAGGCCAGGCCACCAAACCAGAACACCATGCTGCTGGACCATAACCTTCTGCTGGACCAGAAACTTCAGAACCAGAAACTTCTGCTGAACCAGAAACTTCTGCTGAACCAAAACGTGGACCAGAACGCTGGACCAGAAAGTCTGCAAAAATAAGCCCAGGACAGCAGACCGGCACGCGCCAGAAGGTGGCACATGTGGTCCTTGACCCAACTTGTCAAAACATAAGGTTTCTTCTCTCCTTATATACATGATGAATGTTGGTTTTATAACCAATGTGGGACAAGAGTTTCTCTTCACTCTTAGTTCCCAAACCACATAACTCCATGCTTCAAGTGACTAACTTTAAACCTTTATTTCTCACTCACCGGGAATTGGTTTAGAGAAAATAAATATACTACGATCATCTACTCGGAACGTAGATCGATCTTACGTCATTTAATTTCCTTAGAATTAAATGCTTCGTCACTTAAGACTTAGTCAAACTTCATTGACCACAACAAATATATAACAAATATATATTTATTTTTTAAGGCACGATTCCTACAATCCCCCACATGATTGGAAATAACCCAAATGCAAATGCACACAAGCTTTGTCCTCACGAAGTGCCAAAGTATTAGGATAGGTAGCTTATGGCTTTGAACCTTCCATAGCCAACACCATCGGATACACAGGCGGATTAGTAGCGTTATGCTTTGAACTATTCCTCCATGGCGTGTACCGAGACAATGATGTCAACACCTTCAACACCTCAAACCTTTTCCGTTCTCACGTTTTGTGTCCATTTCGGGCCCTGGACACCCCTTTGGATTCATAAGTGTTTATTTAGAAGCGGCCCTCACTTCACACTTATATAGGTGATTCTTTCTCGAGTATCTTGCCCTACTCAATCTCTAAAGAATCATTAAAAGTCATAGACTTAACCTCACCACTTGGCAAGTTCTCAACACTCAATTGTGCTCTTCTAGGGAATAGATATATCAATGAGTGTTCCCTCACAAGCTCTCATAGCTTAGTTTTCCCATTGAACCAAGTTCTTGGGATCTCCAATCATCATGGTTGGGTTACCACTATGACAACTCCTCATGTTGTGGATTTTAGACCCATTCCCTCTAGCAATTTGAACATTTGATCTCGATTTAACCTTTTGGTTAGCGGATCCGCTAGATTATCCAACGACTTTACATAGTTGACTGTGATAACCCCCGTTGTGATCAAATGTCTTACGGTATTATATCGCCGATGAATATGTCAAGACTTACCGTTATACAAGCCACTCTTTGCCCTCCCGATAGCAGCTTGACTATCACAGTGAATCATCACTGGAGGCACTGGCTTCGACCAACATGGAATATCTTCGAGAAAATTTCTCAGCCACTCGGCTTCTTCACCAGCTTTATCTAAAGCTATGAATTCAGATTCCATGGTGGATCGGGCTATACATGTTTGTTTTGTGGATCTCTACGAAACAGCTCCACCCCCGATCGTGAACACATATCTACTTGTAGAAAGCGAATCCTTTGTGTCCGAGATCCAGTTCGCATCACAGTACCCTTCAAGTACCGGGGGGTATCTCCCAAATTTTAGCCCATAATATTGAGTATACTTTAGGTATCTCAATACTCTAACAAGAGCTTTCCAATGCTCCTTGGTTGGATTGCTCGTGTACCGACTCAATTTGTTCACGGCACATGCTATGTCAGGTCGAGTGCAATTCGTTAGATACATTAAGCACACAATCACCCTTGCATAGTCTTCTTGTGCAACCGATTCACCTCGGTTTTTACTTAAGTGAACATTGAGTTCTAAGGGGGTTTTAATAGGTACACCATCATACGCGTTAAACTTTTTGAGAACTTTCTCAACATAATGAGATTGTGACAAGCTGATTCCGTCTGGTCTTCTTAGAATTTTAATTCCAAGAATCACGTCAGCTACCCCCATATCCTTCATGTCAAAATTTCTTTTAAGGATCCACTTGCATCCTAAGGGCTTACAACCTTCAGGTAAATCAACCAACACCCAAGTGCGGTTTTGCATAATTGAGTCAATCTCACTTTGCACAGCTTCTCTCCATAGCTCCGCGTCGGACCTAGAGAAAGCTGCTTTAATCGTTGTTGGCTCATCATCCAACAGAAACGATACATAGTCAGGACCAAAAGTCTTTTGAGTCCTAACTCTACTACCTCGTCTCGGTTCTATATCCTCTAGATTAGACCTTTGTCGCTTGCGCGATTTTGGATTTTCATCTATTGAATTAGAAGACGTGGTCTCTTCTTCAATTCTTTTACTAGAATTGACTTCAATTATATCCTTATCTTTACAAGGATATATATTCTCAAAAAATATAGCATTTGTTGATTCAAAAGTTGTTCCCACCACCATGTTGGGAACTTCCGATTTGTGAATAATAAATCGATAGGCACTACTGTTAAGAGCATATCCAATGAAGATACAATCTACCGTTTTAGGGCCAATTGTAACTTGTTTGGGTAGAGGCACTTCAACCTTTGCCAAACACCCCCACACTTTAAGATATTTGTATGAGGGCTTTCTTCCTTTCCACAACTCATAAGGAGTAACATCCTTACCCTTGAGTGGAATCTTGTTCAGAATATAGTTGGCTGTTAAGACAGCTTCCCCCCACGTCGGTATGAATTAATTCTAGAGGTTTCGTACTCCTTTCTACCGAATGAAACGGTAACTTGGTCATTTTTTCCTCAACACAAATTTCACATTTGTTTTGAGTATTGACTTCACTTAATTTTAGTAAATCCAAGTTTACTAATCTCTTTATAGCATTTAGATTTACATGTCCTAATCTATAATGCCATAAATCGGAGCACTCAATCAAGTAAGAGGAAGTCGTAGCTTTTTCATTATTATTCAAGCTTTTCGGGCGCATGGCCATTACATTCAATTTGAAAAGACCCCCGGTAAGATAACCTTTACCTAGGAATTTTCCAAACTTAGTCAATACAAATTTATCAGATTCAAAAACTAATCTAAATCCTTTGTTGACTAGTATTGATCCCGAGACTAAATTCTTGCGGATGTCCGGGACATGTAGGACTTCCTTCAAGGTAATTGGGATGCCGGACGTCATCTTGAGGACCACATCCCCAACTCCGACCACCTCGGACGAGGCTTGGTTTCCCATGTTGAGCTTCTTCCCCTCAACAACCTTGTACGTCACGAATTTAGTCTTGTCGGCGCACACATGGGCAGTTGCACCGGTATTAATATATCATCCACCTTGGTTGTCCACGAAGTTAACCTCGTCAGTGACAACGGCGGCAAGATCACCTTCATCCCAATCTTCGAACTCCTTCTCGGCAATATGGGCAGCGTGCTTCTTCTTCTTGTAGTTCTTTGGCTCACGATAATCTCTTGACGTGTGGCCCGGTCTACCACAGTTGAAGCAATTGCCGTCGAACTTGCGGGTCAGCTTTTGTTTCCCTTTACCCTTATCATTCGGGCGAGCACGCTTCTTGGAGGGACCGCCTCTCTCCAACAAGTTGGCCTTTGCATCCATCGGCCCTTTCACCTTCGGATCACGCTTTCGCACGTCCGACTCGATGCGAAGCTTCACGATGAGGTCTTCAAGAGTCATCTCATTTCTCTTGTGTTTGAGATAGCTCTTGAAGTCACTCCAAGCATCTCTATCACGGTCGCCACCGTGAATGCATCCGGAAGAATCATTCCCTCGGCATGAACATCGTGCACAATAAGTTGGAACTTTTGCACTTAATCCATGATGGGTCTGTTGTCTACCATCTTGTAGTCTAAAAATTTAGCTACAACAAACTTCTTCGTACCCGCATCATCGCTGCGGTACTTCTTTTCAAGAGCCTCCCACATTTCTTTGGAGGTCTTTACCACGGAATACACATTGTATAAACTGTCATCTAAAGAGTTTAGAATGAAGTTTTTACAAAGGTAATTTCCAGTGTGTCAATTGTCATAGGCAGCCCGAACAGTGAAGTTCGTCTCCTCGACACTTGGTGTCGGCGGCTCG
This sequence comes from Leonotis leonurus, assembly GCA_026898415.1. NCBI lineage: Eukaryota > Viridiplantae > Streptophyta > Magnoliopsida > Lamiales > Lamiaceae > Leonotis > Leonotis leonurus. The sequence continues at coordinate 2,209,548 of JAPKLX010000025.1, forward strand.
TCCTCCTTGAGGAATCCGGCAAAACTCAATGTTGTCAAATAGAACAACATTTTCTGTTGCCAACGTTTGAAGTTAGCACCGCTGAACTTCGGTGGCTTTTCGGCAGGAGGCATCATCCTCAGTGCCGACGTGTTGAGCCTGTGGGCTCCAACACCAGATCCATACATGGACCCTACGGAACCACTAAAAGTGGAACTAACGTTCAACCCCCAAGGGTTAGTACCGGCTCCAAGTCCGGTGTCCATCGCATTGATGGTGGTGTCAACAAGGATGGGGATCGTCGAAGATCCTCCGGCAGCAGCAGCAGTGGTTGTGTTAACCGAGGCAGCGGCAGTTGCAAAGGCAGCGGCGGTGTGGGCATCGGTTGATGCGGAGGATGCCATCTTCAAAGGTTGGAAGAAATCTTCAAACTTTGGCTACTAGACTTGTTCAAAAAAGGGATGAAAGTTTGCAAATCACCTTCTGTAACTCAAAAGGAGTTACTGGACTTCACCTCCAAAATAGCTACTGTAATGATCCCAAAAAATAGGAAAAAATCCTCCCAAATAAAAGGTAAGATTGTCTTGCGATTGTTGGATATAGGAGGAATATTTGGGAAGGAAAAATGGAAATAATATTTTGAAAAAATGAGAATAAAGGTTATAGTAGCTATAATTTGCAAATCTATTCTATTACAAAAGAATAAAATAGAATAACATCTGGAAATAAGTTGAAGCCGAGTCGAGGAAAGATCCTCTTTCCGCAAGACAATCTTACGCCCCGGTAGTGCTCACGGTGTGGCGTAGATGTCTCCAAAGATAAAATGGCTTACGTCTCCTTGATAGACGCACCACAAAATCAACGAGCTCCGGCGAACTGGAAAGTGGTTGAGGACAAACCCATCTGTTGGACCAGAACCCCATCTGCTGGACCAGAAAGTTCTGCTGGACCAGAAGCTTCTGCTGGACCAGAACCTTCTGCTGGCCCAGGACAGCAGACCGGCACGCGCCAGAAGGTGGCACATGTGGTCCTTGACCCAACTTGTCAAACCATAAGGTTTCTTCTCTCCTTATATACATGATGGATGTTGGTTTTATAACCAATGTGGGACAAGAGTTTCTCTTCACTCTTAGTTCCCAAACCACATTACTCCCTCCATGCTTCAAGTGACTAACTTTAAACCTTTATTTCTCACTCACCGGGAATCGGTTTAGAGAAAATAAATATACTACGATCATCTACTCGGAACGTAGATCGATCTTACGTCATTTAATTTCCTTAAAATTAAATGCTTTGTTACTTAAGACTTAGTCAAATTTTATTGACCACAACAAATATATAACAAATATATATTTATTTTTTAAGGCACGATTCCTACGGATTAAATAATTGAATCCAATCAGAAAACCATTTGTAATCGCCTCAATTTTCATACAGAATGGAATTCATAATGATGATGAGAGAAAAAAAATTATGGAGCACCCACTATGTATAGGCAAGACAGAATAAAAAAAACTAAATATTATGTTTTAATATACGTGCATAGCAGTGGAGGCTACAATCAAGAATCAGTAATGCACATGATTTATACACACAAGAAATATGAACCTCGTTTTCCGTGCACACCCATTCAAGCATATTGGGAAAATTCATACAGAATATTTCGCTCATATATCGCAACAGCATGATTGATAATTAAACTGCACGCATTAAAATTGATAGAATTCGCGATTTTGGAAACAAAACGAATTCTCATAATCAGCGGAAACGAATTGAAATAAAATCGAAGGATCCATAAACAGATCAACAAACAATGACCAGATTTCAGAGTCAGATACACTTGTTAGAATCATAAAATCAGGGAAAAACTGTAAATCCTAATATCATAAATTTTCTACCATGAATAATCTGAAGCATTGTATGAAGATCAGACGCATAAAAACTAACCAGGAAACGCCATTAAATCGAACGAAAGAGGATTGACTGATTGGATGATTCGATGGAACTTCCAGAGAATGGTTACGCCTCTTCACCGTAAATTCTAAACTGATGGAGAGAATAGAATATGAGATCCTAACTTCTCTGGGGACCATCCATCCTTATATAATTAATAAACTTAATTGTAATTGCAAGTCAGCCCCTCAATAACTATGCAATTACACATAGGCGATACACATTAAATAATAACTTTTAATACATTCTTATATTATATATGTGACCATATTAAATAATAACTTTTAATACATTCTTATAATCACTAGTACAAATTTAGTAATACACAACAGTCCATACACTACGGTTT
>JAPKLX010000025.1:2226828-2241936 GCA_026898415.1 Leonotis leonurus
AGTTTTTTACCCTCATAGATGACGCTAATTTAATGTCATCTATGAGCGTTTTTCTAGTAGTGAGAAAAGCTTAATAATGTAAAATAATTTTTTTAATAAAGATAAATTCTTCTTATTTGTATTTTTAACACATTAAGTATTGTGTTGTACCATATTACAAAATAACATAATAGTTCGATCGTATGTTGCTACATTTCATAAAACAAGACGTACACTAATATCCTAAATTTGATTTGTATGTTCATGTATAAAATGGGCCACACATGATAATGGTGAATTTGAATCCTATAAAAAGAAATTTAATAAGAACGAAAATCGAACTATATATATTATTAACATATAAATCTTGCGAATTCAAGTTCGGAATTTTTTTTTATTTCATTTTATGCACAACACGTGAAATTAAACTAAATTTAAAGTTGATGAGTGTTGAGAAAAAAACACACACACAATCACGAAAGATAAAGAAACACACAAATTGTTTACCCAGTTCGCCTTACGACTATGTTTGGGGGTGATGTCTGGCCATAATTTTTCACTATATTTTTTCAAATACAAATTGCAAGAGGAAACCGCTAGATATAGATAGCAACAAAACCATAATCACAAAGTCCATTAGAATTAAAATTGGGCTAAAACGTGGGTCCATAAAATTTGGCTCGGGTATAGTATGTGTCCAACTCAACAGCGAGTTGGATCGACGTTGTCGGGCTTTGGCGTACAGTCCATTCATGTTGCACATTGTTAGATTAATTTTTTATTAATCATAAAGTGGTCACATATATAATTAATAAATGTATTATTTGCTATTATATAAAGTGTATAGCCTTATATGTAATTGTTACAATCATTGAGGGGCTGACTAATAATTACGATAAAATATTTGATATAAATAGGATGGATGGTCGTTATTCTACGCTGATTCTTCCCCATCGGAACAGACGTGAAAGAAGGAGGCGTATGATCTTCTAGAAGATCCATCAAACATCCAAATCAGTCTAATCCTATTCAAAATCACTCAATGGCGAATCTTGATTAGTTTTTCCGCATTCGATCTTCATACAATGTTTTAGATTATTGTAGCATAAATTTATGCTATTAGGGTTTACAATTTTCAAGAAGTCCCTCCCGGATAAAACATAAAGATTCACCACTGTGCTGGTTTGCCATGGTTTGCAGCTGATTTGACCGTTGGGGCTCAGCGCTTGTAGTTTGATGCTGATGGGGCGCTAGGCGCTTACCTTTTTTGGCTGAGCCGTATCTTGCTGGGTGGGACCGATAGAAAGAAAGGACGGTGTTAGGTTCTGGAGCAAATTATAAAACCGGGACTCCTTCAAAAGACGTTGAAAATAGTATAAGTGTGGTTGAGTATGCTATTGATCTCTTGAATCTCGGGAAGGAAGAGTCTGGGTCTGGTTCTCATTCATCTTTCCCCGACATGAACTATTGGACAAGCGTAGGTCCCAGGTACCACTAAGGCCAAAAGCCATAATGTCTCAAAACGAGGAGACTATAGAGAAACTCTTTTTTATTCCTTTCTTTCGAACTTCGTGAAGAACCATTCTATCTCTCCCTCGTTACGAACAAAAAAGTGGGGCGCAGCCCCAGTTGTACACTCCCTTCGTTCGTAAAACTCTTATTATGCAATTTATGTTCTAGCACACTCCAACAAGAAGTACAAGAAGTACGTTGGTCCAATTTTCTTTTTTTAAGATAATATATCTATTTTTATCTTTTTGTGTTTACTAAACAGAATAAATAGAGATATAGAGATAATATGAAAACTATTTTGACCTTTGTCCATATATAATATATTCGATTATAAAGGGAACAATAACATATAACTTATCAAATTAAAATCTAAGCAAATAGAATAAAAATATCGTACTAGTATATAATTAACCAACTATGTATGATTCATTGTTTTTGGTCTTTAATACCTTTATAAAATCATCCTTTTCTTTTTGGTGAAAATGAAGAACAATTTTTCTTGTCCAATTACACCATTCACTCTATAAGCAATTCCAAGAACATAATTCAAGACCCAAAATAAACAACTGCATTTCAAAACCTTGCAATTGATCATGATCATATAACAAACACTGCTGATCAACAAAGTGGAAGGAAAAATGTAGTAACAGATTTGCTATGGGAGCCCAAGATATGGTAATATTCTGTCTCACAATATCCTGCAATTTTTGCTTTTCCTTACCACGCCATTCTAATTTCTGACCAATATATGAAAGAAAAAGAAAAAGAAAAAGAAAATGATAGTAGGAGAAGGAAGGAAGGAAGTTATCCTACCCTTTGAGGCTTGATCAAATTTTCTTGTACTGAAAAAACAGAATCCCATTTCCCAAATTTGGCCACCTTCAGTTATTAACCGAACCTTGAACAATTCTTCAAACCCAATCACACTTCTTTTTACATTTTTTTTTAATCTGTACAATTATAGCTTTGTGTATGTACATTATAGCATCTTGGGCCTCTGCAGTTTCCCAAAACGTGCTTTGCTTTGCTTTGCTTTGTAGTACATGTTACGTTAGTATATACACACAGACATACACATATATATATATATATATATAGACAGAGAGAGAGGGAATCAGATTCATCTGCAGATTTTCTACTGAAGATGGGAGAGTACACAGTACACTGACGGTTTAATTTTGCATAATTGTGATTAATTTTGTCTTATATTGTTAAATTTTTTAATTATGTAGGCATCAGAGCGTCCGTGGTATCGTAGGCCGGACTCTGTTCATCGTACATCGGTGCCGAATACATATTACAGGATTAATTTATTAGAGAAAATCCGGAACACACTTTTTGAGGTCGGGGGTGATTCTGCTCGATAGGTTTCGGAATGGGCCTTTCGGACATTTTATAGGGTGGACACCGGACAACATTTGTTCTGCAGCACTGCACGACCTAGCATCTCATTGCATTTGGTCCCATACCGTTATTTAGTTCCACATCAACAGAGGGATATTCAGTACACGGTACATGATCACGCCTTGATCACAGGGTTGAGATTTGGGCTCCCTAATTTCGACAGCACTCGTCTCCATGATCCTAGAGGCCTTCAGGTTTTCGAGATGGCATGCGGCGGCGGCCATTCATCCGGAGCAGATTTGCTCAGGCGCTTCCGGAAGCACAATATTCCACAGGAGGATGACCTGTACGTAGCCGTAGCCCACGTGCTGATGACATCAATATTCATCTTCGGGCATGACGCTTAGAAGATAGTCTTCCCGTGGCTGTGGATGCTGGCCTCAAACAAGGACTCATTCTACGAGTACCCGTGGGGAGCAAATTCGTTCAAGATTCTCCGGCATTATATGAGAAAAATTCCGGACAATTCGAGATATCATTTCTACAGTCCTACTTGGGCGTTGATGATTAGGGATTTGAGGTGATTCCCGGGCTGGGGATGGCTGCTGGGAAGCCTCGTGATGACATATTATATCCGAGATGTCTTCACTGGAATTTTTGAAAGACTCCAGATCTTTCGGAATCTGCAGACATTCGGAGTTTCTACACGGATTTGGATGTAAGTTAAAATTTTATTTTAATTCAATATATTAATTTAATTTACTTAATTAATATTTTAATTAATTGATTATGTTTTTATTTTTTGCAGTGTTATGATATTACAAACATCATTCTTGAGGAGGCCGAGCGATCCATACCTTACGTGAGATCACTGGAGTCTTTGAATTCGTTGGGGGTACCGTATGCTCCTCCGACGAACATTACGGCGAGGATCGAGCACACTTCAGGTGATCAGCATCGTGTTCGACGTATACGACCACCTGTTATTGTAGACGAAGCGGTGCTCGATCTACTCGGAGTACAAGGCCTGTAGTGGATGAGCAGCCCAACGAGCACAACGACCACACATCTCTCCCTCCTCGATGTCGTACCGACATGGGGAAGCGTGCCCGCGTGCCTAGGATTAATTTTTCTTTGAGTAGCAGTGGAGGGCCTCCGAGACCAGAGCCATTAGAGGCATGTATGTGAGAAGTCGTACGATCTGAGCTGAGTGCGCACGAGGCACGTGTGCGGGCAGAGCTTCAGACTTACGAGATGAGTCACAGACAGGAGTTGCAGGCTTCTGAGAGGAAGTATACGTCAGAGATCAGAGCTTCTGAGAACATGCTCAAGAAGTGGATGCAGGGGATGTTTGATATGATGAGATGCGGCGGATCACCACGCAATTCTCCAGTGATGGATACCCGGAGATGTAGTCCTCCCATTACAAACTCCGCTCATCCGTCTCGTGCCGCTGACGATGCTACTCGGCCATCTACTGACGTGAATGATGATTCTGCTCGGTCATCTACTGCATTTCCTGAGTCGATACACACTGAGTCAGCCCCGGAGGACTATACTCACCAGCCATTGGGATTGGGCTTCACGCTCCCTACATTTTTGCAATCATACTCTCCATCATCTGCACCCCGGTGATCGATGCTCCTTTTGTGACCTACCGTCATTCCACATCTGATATGAGACAGATATTTCTACAATTATGTAATTTAAATTGATTTAAAATTTTTAATAAACGTATTTTTTAATTAACTATTTAAATAATTAGGGGGTGGAATCCGGAGAGGGGATCGCCTACGGTAGTCCATTAGGGGAATATCGTCCTCCTACTTCTCCTCCATTTCCTTTAGGTGGTGTGTACAACAATTTCTGTGACTTCATGAAGAAACCCGACGATGCGACAGTTACACTCACCGGAAATGGGGCCCCTGTGACTGTTTCGGATTTCAAGTTTATGCTCAACATGACTGAAGATTTCTATGTAGTGTTTCATATGTTTTTGGTCTCGTTTCTAGTATGCTTTTGGTCTTCAAATGCTTATTTTTATTGTTCGAGTTGATGCTTTGGTCTTCTTTATGCTACATTGTAGGCGAGAATCAACAAAAATGACTTCCAAGGGTTCGACAAGAGAAACGAGACCAAAAGACGGATAAAAAGTATAAAAATGACATCCTGGCCGAGAGTTAACCTAGCGGGCGCTAGCCCCTAGCGCTCGCTAGGTTCTGATCTTGTTTTAAAGACAGAACGAGGGGCTAGCGGTCGCTAGCCCCCCATACACGGGAAGGCACAGAACGCTGGGGTAGCGAGCGCTACCCCGTAGCGCTCGCTACCCCTCTCCAGCGCTGAACAAGATAGAACTTGGGGGTAGCAAACGCTACCCCCTAGCGGTCACTACCCAGGCGAGATCTTCTTCTCCTATTTAAACCTCCACGCGTGAAATTTCAGACTTCTTCCTTCACGTTTTTTTACTTCTAGTCTAGGGTTTAGATTTTTCATTCCGCTATTTATCTTTACAAATTTCGTTGTGGATTCGTTCGTGATTCAAACATGGAGTACTTTAATGCACTATTTACCTTTTCAATCCGTGAGTTCCTTTACTACTTTATTTATTGTTTTATGATCTATTTTCTTTCTGCTCTGTTATTGATTAATTTCCAATTCAGTAATACAAACCTTTCAATCATGTTAATTAATCAATTCAAAGCATTTTTAAATTCAGTTTCCTTAATTCATTGTTCTTAGATTTAGAATTTAATCGCTTTATTAATTTTCGCCTAGGTTATTCGTATTTTAAATTCTTTAATTTCATTCGCCTAGATAGATTAATTAGATTAAAAATCCAAAATCCCTTCTTTTTAATTGCTTTCTGTTCTGCAACATAGATAAAGCCCTGCTTAGCCTTCCTAGAGAATACGACTTAGGATCAACTTATTAATCTATAACGAACTCGTACTCTTACGAGCAATTTAATAAAATAAATCGGAAGTATATCGGCTGGAAATATTATTCGTGCCCGATACTAAGTCCCTTTATCGGACAGTGGGTATGGTCTAAACAACGCCACGTACTGAAGGTTTAAAATAAGTTGGAACAAAATTTTGGCGCCGTTGTCGGGGAAGGCTTTAGGCATTTATTTGTATTGCTCTTATTTTATTTTTATTTTTCTTCTATTTTTGTTTATTCCTTTGCTCCCGCAAGGTGCGTTTGATCTTCTTTTGGGTTGTGTATGCTAGGTCGCCGAAACTTGAGACAAGAGTTGGTACCCTATGTTGACAATATCAATAGAAGAGAAGTCGTGCTTGAAGAGCGATTTAGGGACGTTGTCAACCTCGCATCATTATTCGAAGAACAATTAGTAATAATGGCCGAGGAAGATGAAGCCCCTAGGAAACTCAGAGACTCTGCCAGGCCGACATATGGCATAACCGCATCCGCTATCGTGCTCTCGGCTGTGGGGAGGAATTATGAGTTGAAACATAACCACATCAACTTGCTTCCATCGTTCTACGGGCTACCTAATGAAGACGCACTCATCTTCATCAGGGAATTTTGCACAGCTGTCCAGTCTATTCCACTCCAGACTATCACCGAAGACGAGCTGCTCAGGAAGTGCTTCCCTTATTCACTCAAGGATAGGGCGAAGTCGTGGAATCTCTCCCTTCCAGCAAGATCGTTACCTAATTGGAAGGCGGTGAGTACTACGTTTCTGCTCAAGTACTATCCGAACCATAAGATGCAGCAGATCCGACTTCAGATAATGCAGTTTGCTCAGGAGCCTGATGAGCCTTTTCACGAGGCCCTAGATAGATTCAGAGAGCTCCAGCAGCAGTGCCCGCACCATCAGATCGTGCCTGAACTTCTTTGGCAGATTTTCTACAATGGGCTGCAGCACACTTCTCAGTTCATGGTGGATACAGTGGCTGGGGGAAATATATCTGAGAAGACAGCCGATGAAGCAATTGAGATTTTCGAGACGCTAGCCACTAATTTGCAGCAGAAAATCTCCCGATCCAAGAGAGTGGAAGTCCGAGAGATTGGAGTCAGCCCGGACCTCAAGAAGCAGATGGCCGATATGATGCGAGAACTCCAAGAGCTGAAGATGAGTAAGCTCCCTGCAACAGCGAAGCACGAGCCCACACCCGAGTCGTGCTCAATTTGTGGTGATCTGACACATAATGAAGATCAATGCACCAGGATGACAGAGATGACTTATGAGGGAGAAGCGGAAGTCTATGTTGCACAAGGCTTCCCACCACATCCGCCATTAGAGCAGCATCCAGCTCAGCAGACTTCGGGATGGAGAGCTCAAAATAACTCTACATGGAAGGGGTCAAATCAAGGGAAAAATTCGAATTTCCCAGTCCGACGAGCACCTCCACAGCAGTACTACCCACCACAGCAGGGGTATTATCCGCAACAACCATATTACCCACCTCAGTCAGGGTATTATCCACCTCCTCCACCTTATCAGCAGCCACCGCCTCCTTATCAGCAACCGCCGACGCTTCAGTTCCAGTCGCAGTTCCCGTCTGCACTGCGATCAGCCCAGTCTAAACCATCTCTAGAGGACAGTCTTGCAGCCTTCATGCAAGAAAGCAAAATGGCTCGGGAGGCTCAAGAGGCTACTATCAAACGCCTCGAGAGTCGAGTCGGACAGATCTCAGGAACTGTCAATCAAATGCAGCAGCAGTAGCAGACCAGAAAGATACCCGGGCAGGGGCACTCAGCGCAGCAGATTCAAGCCAATACTGTCATTCATAGTGGCAAGCAAGTCGACAACAAGGTGACTATACCGGAGGATGAGCCCACTAAAGAGGTGGAGGATGCTGGGAAAGGAAAGGAGCTGGAGTAGCCAGCTACTCAGTTGCACAAAACGGCAAATCCGTACAAGCCGCCAATTCCCTTTTCGAGCATGCTTAAAAACGAGAAGCTTGAAAAGCAGTTTGCGGAGTTCTATAAGATGCTGTCTCAAGTACATGTCAATCTACCACTTCTGGACGTGATCCGCAACGTACCGGCGTACCTGAAATTCTTTAAGGAGCTAGCATCCAAAAAGAGAAGATTTGCAGACAATGAGTCTATCATGGTGTCCGAGGTGGCCAGCTCTATCATGCAGTAACCTCTTCCTCAGAAATTGCGAGATCTAGGTAGTTTCGTTATCACTATAGCTCTTGGGAATGGTAAAACTATAACAGGCATGCTTGATTTAGGTGCATGTATTAATCTTATACCTTACTCGATCTTTAAGGAGTTAGAGTTAGGTGAATTGAAACCTATACACATGAGTTTACAGTTAGCTGATCGTTCTGTTAGATATCCTAGAGGTATTATTGAGAACATCCTAGTGAGTGTAGGTGGTTTGATTATACCTATGGATTTCATTGTCTTAGAAATAAGTGATGTGCATGAGAACGGACGTGATCATACTTTATTGCTAGGTAGACCATTCATGATGACTACTAATACTTTGATTGATGTGAAGAATGGTAATATTCAAATGTTTGTGTTAGGAGAGAAAGTTTCGTTTTCTGTGCATAAGCACAAAGCTATGCCTTCTGTGAGTTCTATTGAGGATTGTTCATTCATCGATTCGATTGATGCTCTGGCCGAGATTTCTTTTGTACAGGATTACAGTTTGGAGGAGATCTTTGAAGGATCGGCCGACATGGAAGAGAGGCTCCGTTTGGAGGCCCAGTTCGCAAAACCACCACCAATGCTGTTAGCAAATCCATCAGCACCGGAGAAATTAGAGTTAAAATAGCTTCCTGTGAATCTGAAGTACGTGTTTCTCGAGGAGAGCCGGTGATTTTCTCAACTGATCTAACTGATGCCCAGCAGGCTTGGTTAGTAACTGTGCTGAAAAAGCACAAGTTAGCCTTCGGCTGGAGTCTGGTAGACATTCGATGTATCAGCCCAGCGATGTGTATGCACAAGATACAGCTCGCCGACGATTCCCTTACGAAAAGGGATGGACAGAGACGCCTCAACCCAGTACTCATGGAGGTCGTGAAGAAGGAGATCTTCAAGCTTCTAGCCGAAGGGATCATCTATCCGATTGCTAACAGTGAGTGGGTAAGTCCAGTCCACATTGTACCCAAGAAGGGTGGGATCACAGTGACTATGAATGAGAAGAAGGAGCTTGTCCCTACCAGGCCCGTTACCGGATGGAGGATGTATATCGATTACCGAAAGCTCAATGCGGCTACATAAAAGGATCACTTTGCTTTACCTTTTATTGATTAAATGTTAGATAAGCTTGCTGGTAATGACTATTTTTGTTTTCTTGATGGTTTGTCAGGCTATTATCAGAGCGCGATCGACCCGGAGGGCCAAGCAAAGACTGCTTTCACCAGCCCCTTCGGAACGTATGCTTTTCGGAGGATGCCGTTTGGATTGTGCAATGCACCAGGTACGTTCCAGCGGTGTATGATGTCTATTTTCTCTGACATGATTAGCGACTTTGTAGAAGTCTTTATGGTTGATTTTTCTGTTTTTGGCTCTTCCTTTGATGATTGTCTTTCTAAAATTGATCGTGTCCTTGATCGTTGTGTTGAAACTTGTCTTACTTTGAGTTGGGAAAAGAGTCATTTTATGGTACGTAGTGGAATTGTTTTGGGACATGTGGTGTCTAATAAAGGAATTGACGTCGATAAGGCTAAGGTCGAGGTGATTGAAAAATTACCTCCACCAACTGATGTTAAGGGAATTAGAAGTTTCTTAGGTCATGTTGGTTTTTATCGTAGATTCATTAAGGACTTCTCTAAAATTTGTCAACCTCTTTGTCGTTTACTTGCTCAGGACACTCCTTTTAATTTTGATACTAACTGTCTTTCTGCATTTACTACATTGAAAGAGAAATTATATAGTTCACCTGTTATTGTTAGCCCTGATTGGTCTGTTCCCTTCAAAATTATGTGTGATGCGTCTAACTCTGCTATAGGTGCCGTTTTAGGTCAACGTGTTGACAAGATGTTGCGTGTGATCTATTATGCTAGCTCTACCTTAACTCCTGCTCAGATAAATTATACTACTACTGAAAAAGAGATGTTAGCTGTAGTATTCTCTCTTGATAAGTTTCGTGTTTATATTATTGGGTCTAGAGTTATAATTCATAGTGATCATGCTGCTTTATGTTATCTGTTGACTAAGCCTCAGGCGAAGCCTAGGCTGATTCGTTGGGTCTTATTATTGCAAGAGTTTGATGTTGAGATTCATGATAGAAAAGGGAGTGAGAACACCGTTGCCGATCACCTCTCTCGCTTAAAGCATGTCCCTTCTCCCCCATCTTATGATCTAGTTGACGAGCCTTTTCCATATGAGCATGCCTATAGTGTTAGTCATGTGTCTTGGTTTGCTGACATAGTTAATTATTTAGCTTGTGGCGAATTAAAGCCTGACCTCACTTCCCAAGAAAGGAAGCGTTTTCTCCATGTGTGCAGACAATACTTTCGGAAAACCCTTTCCTTTTCAAGCTCGAAAAAGACGAAGTGATTAGACGATGTGTTGCGGAGGAGGAGCAACCGAAAGTGCTAGAGATGTGCCATGAGGCTCATTGTGGCGGCCACTTTGGAGGCCAAAAGACGGCACACAAGGTTCTTCAATTAGGTTTATTCTGGCCTACTTTGTTTAAGGATGCACATGCTTATTATCTCTCACATGATAGATGCCAAAGAGTCGGTACTGTAGGTCGTAGGAATGAAATGCCCCTGAATAATATGCTTGTTGTTGAGATTTTTGATGTGTGGGGAATTGATTTTATGGGTCCTTTCCCTATGTCTCATGGGTACGAATATATCTTGCTTGATGTTGACTACGTGTCCAAGTGGGTTGAGGCTATCCCCACTAGGACATGGGACTCTCACGTTGTGCTCAAGTTTGTGCATGAAAATATTTTGTGCAGGTTTGGCTTCCCACGAGCTATCATTAGCGATGGTGGCAAACACTTCTGCAATAGACTGTTCGAGAGGCTAATGAAGAAAAATGGGATAACGCACAAGATCGCGACCCCATACCATCCACAGACGTTGGGCCAAACTGAGACAAGCAATAAACAAGTCAAGAATATGTTGGAGAAAACAGTTCAGCCATCTAGAAAAGATTGAGCAATCAAGCTGAACGACACTCTTTGGGCATACCGCACAACATACAAAAGCATGTTGGGGATGCGCCCGTATCGTCTCGTGTACGAAAAGGTGTGCCACTTACCCGTTGAAGTGGAGCACAAAGTCTATTGGGAAATCAAGGCCTCCAATCTCGATTTGCAAAAGCAGTGGGGCACCGTTCTCTATAGATGTCGGAGTTAGACGAGCTGCGAAACGAGGCATATGACAACGCTCGGATTTACAAGGACAAGGTGAAGGCGATTCATGATCGGAGGATTCTACATAAAGATATGAAACCTGGTATGAAAGTACTACTGTTCAATTCCCAGTTGAAGCTGTTTCCCGAAAAATTGAAGTCTAGATGGAGCGGCCCATTCGTAGTGAAAGATGTTAAGCCGTACGGGGCGATAGAGCTTAGTAAAGAAGGAGACGATGACTCATTCGTGGTGAATGGGCATCGCGTGAAGCCGTACATCGAGGGATGGCCTACTAACTTCATAGTGGAGTCCACACCGATCGAAGATCCACCCTTCAATTGATCACTTATTTCCGTCGAGCTAATGACGTTAAACAAGCGTTCTTTTATTTCCGTTGCTTTTGTTTTTGTCGTTTTAATTTTTGTTTTAGCTTCTTTGTTTTGTACATAGGTAGGAGAAAGAACTTATTTTAAGATTGATTCTATATTGCAGGAGAAATTGGGAAGAATGACGGAGACGACTGGAATAAATGAAAAGAAGATACGTGCGAGAGATGGGCCAGCTCGCTACCCCCCCAGCGAGCGCTAGCCCTAACTTCTGTCCCAATACAGAACGTTGGGGCGCTCGCTACCCCCCCCCCCCCCAGCGAGCGCTACCCTCACTCTCTGCCCCTTCCCAATTTGCGTTTGGGGTAGCGACCGCTACCCCTCTTTTCTGTCCCTTATCTATGCGAAATTCCTTCTTCTTCTCCACCACAACTTCCTCTTCTTCTACCTCCTCCCAAACTCGCGACCCACCTCTCAAATTCTCCCCCAAACTCCATTCCTCCATTACAATCTCACATCTCCTCCAATTTCCCATCCTTCACCACCTTCACCCTTTCTTCCCTTTAAATTACCAACAAATCACCTTCACTCCACAAAATCCCCAATTCTCTTCCACCTAAAACCCTCAATCCCTAATTTCCCAATTCTCCAAAATCTCCAATTTCCCAAACCCTAAATTCTCCTTCCTTCTTCCAAAAATTCACCTTATTCCTCCACAATTCAACCTCACCTCCACGATTCTCCGACACCCAGCTGCACTACTCACCATCGTCATCTTTCCGGCAACTTTTCGGCGACATCCGTCTTCATCCTATCTACTCCGAATGGTGCGCACTAAGCATTGTGCGGGGGAGCAACCGGCGAGCACCTCCCAACCGGAGCAACCCACCTCCGAAGATCTTCAACACGCATACAATTGTCCTTTTCCACTCAAATCTGTCTTGGAAGGGCAATTTTACGAACGATGGACTCGACATGAGGTAACTCCGCCTCATACCCTTGATTGGAACTTATTGTCTAATTTGGGATGTGTTAGGGAACTTGAGCAATTTTTGGATGTGTTAGGCCTTCGAAAATATGCGCATATGTCCTTTAAATATTTTAAATTACTTTCTTACGAATTCTTGTCCACATTAACTGTGCCTGCTGATCTTACTTACTGCACGTTTAGATTGCGGAGAGTACCCCGCCGTGTGTCTATTACTTTATTGTGCAGGATTATGGGTTTTCACGGCAAGCATGTGGGGGATCAAGCCCCACCATCCCACTTCAATCCAAATGCCGCGTGGAATTTCCTCACGGGTTTTCACAACTGGCAAGCCGGTGGGATGTCGGCTGGCTTCATCCAGAGCAACGTGTTGATGATTCTGCATAAATTCTTATCCTACGGAATCACTGGCAAGAAGCAAGCCAACAAGGTGAATCAGGCAGAGGTTTATCTGCTCCAGAGCGCTGCTCAAGGATCCCGGGTGTGCGCCTTCTTAACACGTTTAAGAATATGCTGGCCACAGTCTGGTATCATGCCACTCTGCCTCTAGTGATCTGTGCCATTGCTCGGCACTTTGAGGTTTTCGACCCGGAGGATATTGATCCAGCTGACACCATCTATGTATCGAGGATTGACCTCTCTGAGCTCCGATAGGCTCGTATCTGCACCAACGACTACACGCGAGTTCCCTCCACCTCTCGGCGCTGTGTGGTTAACCACACCAACGAGTTGGCCGCCATTGCCGCCAACTTACCTGATGTTGGAGGTGATGTGGGTGCAGCTGACCGAGCAGCTGAGGAGGAAGCCTACGAGGACGCTCCTATGTCGGATGTCTTTGCTCCCGGCCCTTTCTCTTACTCGACGGGTGCCGGCCAGTATCACTACGGAGCCGGCTCTACTTCTTTCGGTGGCATGGATCACCTAACTTCGCAGTTTTAGTCTCTCGGCACTGAACTCGGCGCCCTCCGGTCAGACTTCTCCTCCTTCTGGCAGGACTTCACCAGTTTCTTCCAGGACTTTGGGACGCATGCCCACGAGGCCTAGTCCTTCTATCGGGAGTTTGGAGACTTCAGCTCCTCCATGCTTCGGAGTCAGGAGCGGATTGAGGAGCGAGTGTGTCACGTCCCCATTTCACTTCTCTAAGTAAAATCGAGGAGGACATGACTAACAGGGAAAATACGGATAATGAAACGCAACGAAAGCGTTGAATAAAGGATATAACGTGAAACGTACAACAAAAGGGAAAGACTTCGATAGAGTTGTGGGACCAAAGTCCAATACATCAATAAAAACTTAACGTTCGAAGTCATCAGGGATTTAAAACAACGTCAAGGAAATACCGAATCAAGTACAAGTCTGCAATACATGGTTCGAAGGCAAAAGAGATAGTTAATAAGTTCTGAATCTAAAACAAAAGTTTGGCAGCGGAAACTGGATCAATATCTGGATTTACATGTATGACGACATATAAACCACCGAGAGTAAAGCATTAAGAGTTCAACAAAAACCACCGCTGAGCCTTCCACTTCGTCATCACGACTTAACCTGCACATTTATAAATATATGCAGGGCTGAGTACGAAAGTACTCAGTAAACACATGCCGAAATCACATTCGTACTGATATATTTGCAATTGCCGTAATATAGTGCAACATAGGGATTTTGTCACTAAAGAACCTATGTTCACTAAAATTCTTGTGATCTTAAAAGTTCGACAGCGCTGTCTAAGTTCTGGAGTAATCAAACATATCTGTAATTCTGTGTGCCGGGAAAGTGGCCACTTTCCACGAACACTAAACCGGCCAACCCGCTAAGATGACTCACGGTTCTGGTGTACACTAGCTTAATTTAAAAGATAAAGATCTTTAAAAGCCCGAAATCGATTAAGTTCAACAGATACGCATCATACCAAAATATAAACATTTTCGACAATGCAATACTTCATAACATTTTAAATTCTAGCATTCTAAAGCGAAAATCATACTTTGGTACAACGCATACGATTTTGATTTGTAAAAGAAAGCCTACCTGATATGCTTCTTCGTCTAACGATTTTCTGGTGTAGATCGACTGGAAATCCCCTTTCGCCGAACCTTAATCGTAATTAAGAGGAAAGATACTCTTCGTGAGTATTAATTTGTCTTATCTAAACAAAATGAAATAATATACCATTATTTCATAATTTATCCTAACTATTACTCAATTTAGAATTGAGTTTCTAGTAGTTAACCCAACTTATTATTGAAGATTTCCAATAATTAGTTACTTATCGAATTTCTCTATAATATTCTCTAAATCATCCTATCTAATTAAGGTACTATAGTAAGTCGAGATATCTTACTCGAAATAATTTAATTATTGATTACGAATATATCGGTATCCAGCTACAATCCTCATCCTTATCTATAGTTTGGTTTAACTTAATTAATTGGATTTAATTCTATTTATAAAAACCTACCCAACTAATTTATCTTTAAATTCTAAGATTTAATAATCCAAGTAAATTCTTTAATAATTAAATCTTAGTCTGTTCTAATTTATTTAATCGAGGCCTACGTAGTGAAACGAAAATATCAGGTTCGTCAAATTATGTGTCTTACAGCTCGATTAGATTTTTATTACAGAGCCCTGCCCGTTTATTTAATTTAGCCCAGATTAAATTA
>JAPKLX010000025.1:2251936-2264054 GCA_026898415.1 Leonotis leonurus
AGTTACCAATATCGATTAACTAACCGATATCTTAAGCATTTTATTACGAAATTTTCTCGAGCAGATTTCTGATACACAAAATTAGTAGGAAAAATTTTACGGGCCATTACAGAGTGACCGCTACTCATGACCTTATGTCTGAGCAAGCTCGTCAGTGGCGATTGTCTCAGGAACAGTCGGCTCTCCAGTATCAACAAATACTCGAGAACAACTAGCAGATGGCCGAGCTCAACGCCCAGTGGTCGAACTGTGCCTTGTATGATCACCCACCGCCGCCGCCGGATCAGCAGTGACTTCTCACTGCTGTTTAGTATGTTTTCCTTTCTTTTCTTTTTTTTCGTTTGTGTCCGGGTTGTTTTCATTTAGTTATTTCCTTTTGTTGTTGTTTTTGTTTCTTTTGGTGTTTCTTTTGCAGGTCTAACTATTTACAACTACTGGAGCTTTCACCACCGCCGCATCATCCCGAATTGGGTAGTTTCTTTCCCTCTCTCCCTTGTTTTTATTGTAGCAATGAGGATATTGCTTATTTATTTCATGAGGGGGGTAGGTATGACTTTATCTATAGTATGCGGCGTATTTTTAGAAATATGTAGTTGTACTCTTGTTTGTCCACTTGCATGTTGGAGCTTAATAGGATTAGTGATCGATTTTGATGAGAAATATGTTGATTATGCTTGATGACATGAATTGACATTGTGAGTTGATGATTGGGTAATGAGCACTACATTTTGATTATAGTTGTTGTGGGGCACTCGATTTTGTGATGGATTGATGTGATAGCTCGTAACTTGTCAATTTGGTTTAAGATTACTTAGTGTGGCTAGACTTGATTGTTAATGGTGCTACCTTTGTTAAGTGTGAGATTGAGTTGGGAGGCTTCTGCTCCTCTGGAAACCATAAGCATGGGATGATTGGATCATAAATAGTCTTCTAACTTCATCATAGTTGGTCAATTGAGATTTGATAAGCCGCCATTCTTCGATCTTGACAGACAGAAGATATCGTACTGATTTTCGGCTGCAATAGACATGTACTCGATGCAAAATTTCAAGTTTGAGATCGTGACATAATTGTTCGGGAGAGGTGCTATCTGCTCCTGGTCACCCGTATAAATACACTCATCCCAATACCCTCCATATTTCATGTACACGGATGCGTAATCCGTCATCTACAAATAAAGAATGATTTTAGTAAGATACCAGACGTCATAGGTAACATATAAGTGTTGAAAAACCATCTACCTACTTGAATCTACCAATACCGCTCGCGTAAAGTAAATAAATAGAAATACCACAAGTTATATCTACTCACGGTAGTTAGTTATTTATGTGCGGTAGTGATATATTCATGTTTGAAATGCAATTACCTACATATATATACTAATACCGCCCCGTATATGTGTTACGTACACAAATACCGCGGGTTTGATGTACCCGCGGTAGATGCTTATTTACGGGCAGTATTGATGTTTTCTTAAATTTCAACATCTATTATGTGTAAAAACGTAAATATCATTGACAAATATGTTACATACATAAATACCGCAAGTAATTATGGATGCGGTAGTTGTCTAAAAACTAGAGATATTGAAATTCTACCGAATAAAATGACTATGATTAGGTTATTACCTGATTATTGTCTGATAAATGCCTCTAATTTGATGACTTCAAGCAGATTTTCATGATAGAAATTGTTGTGATTTTTAGTGAGAGAAAGGTAAGAGGAGTGTAAATGTAATATTAAAATTATCATTTGAAATATAACAACATCATTTTGTCTCGGTAATGGGTAAATATACGAGAATCTTACCCAATACCCAATAAAATGGATATTTTTCATATATACATTTATGGACATTTTCTATATTTTATTTTTGGATATTACATATATTCTGTTAACACATATTATTTTTAATAATGATTTGAGATTTTACCGTACCAAAAAAGAGTAGTTTATTTGCATGCATCATGTTTTCAGTAAAGTGAGAAGTGTGTTTAGTAGTACTACAATATAAGACAAAGACAAAGAAGGGTAATTAATTTGGGTGGGTTTTTACTAATCGATGCCCATAACTATTATAGCGACAATAAAACATTCGCACCCAAATCTTTTAAAACTTTTAATTTGGAGTACTTTATGTTCATTAATTTATTATTTGTTTATTATTTTCGATCGTCCAAAAATTTAATATACAATTCTTTTTTAATTTTTGTAAATGAGACATTTTCATTTATATATAATTCAATTGAATATAATAAATTAAGTGTAATTCAAACTCTATTCAGTACACATTATATTTAAAGGTAAACTATTTTTTTAATATATGTATCAAATCAAATTGAAAAATAAATTGAGTAGTAAGTATTTTATTTCTTTATATCTAGTAATTTAAAATTTTTAACACTCTAAATATCCAAAATTTTCAAAAATATTTGAAAATACTCGATAAATATCTGAAAATATAAGTAATTTTAGTTTATTCAAATAAATTTGAATACTCAATACTCTATCCGAAATGTCCGAGTCGAACTTGAGTATCAAAAGAATTCGAGTAAAGTATCAATTGACCCGCCATAGACACCCCTACTCCTTCCTTATTTCCTTAGACATAAGGCACCATTAACAACAAGTGATAAAACGGCAAGGTCGTAAAATCATTTCAAAATCAATATTGTCTTTATCGATCAAGATTGCATATTTTGTGCATAAAAGGTTGTTTAATGATAATGCATGCATGAAGATATGATCATCATTTTGTGAAAAGAACATGTAGGGGCCAAAATTAACCGAATGAAAAAAAAATACCTTTAAAATCATTAAAATCTTATGGTCCACGCATCAAAGTCACCATTCGTCTATATAATTATTGATTACTTAAAAAGTGATAACTTTGTAAGTATTAAATTATTCATCTTATTTGACCGAATTTTAGGTGTACAATTCCACCAGAACCACGAATAGGGGCCCTCCTCTTTCTAAATCGGGCTATATGACATGTGGTTAATTAATAAAGATCAAAATAAATCGTCTGAATTTTCTTTAAGATGTAATATGTCTATAAGTTTTTTCTACTCATGATTATATTTTTAAAGCAATTTAATTGGCCATTTTTCAGGGATACGAGGCCGAGAATATTATTACAATAGTTGTTTTTCTTAGAGTGTAGTTTTAGTAAATCATATAATTTTAGTAAATCTTATATTCTGTGATTGGAATTGAATGGGTTGATGGTTACTCACTTCAGTAGATCTTAACTCTTGTTTATCTACACTTGTAGCCGTTAATTGTCTTTGCAATGTCTCAATAGTTTTCTTCAGGTTAAGATCAAAGGGTATCAAGTTGATGGAGTCGAAAAGGAAGTAATAGATAAAGTGGGAATGAAATTGCAGTGCTCATGGAATTTAATATGCGGAAATTTAATAGAAAAGGAATTGTAATGTTAAGATGATGAATAGACAAATTATTGTGTTTACTAACATTTTGATGTAATTAATGCATGAATATTGTAATTTATGTTTCAAATATTTTGATGTAATGAAAGCATGTTTTATGAATCGTACATTTTTAATATTATATTTTTTGTTAAATTGTACGCATTATTAATGGCATATGATACACTACAGTAAAAAAATGAAAATTGTAGTCTATATTAAAACATTACAATTTTTTTCATAAATTGTAGTCTATTTGTGATTATACACTACGGTTTTCTCATTAAACTGTGGTCTATAATATATTATATACTACGGTAATATGAATATTTCTAGTCTATATTGTATCATATACTATGATTTTTTGAGAAAACAGTAATCTATATTGTATTATACACTACGATTGTTCGATAAAACGGTAGTCTATATTGTAGCATATATTACGGTTTCACAAAAAATCGTAGTCTATAATGATCAATACACTGCGGTAATATGATCATCTGTAGTCTATATTGTATCATATACTACGGTTTTTAAATAAAACTGTAGTTTATATTGTAGCATATATTACAGTTTCACCCAAAACCGTAGTAAATAGTAACTAATACACTACGGTTTCAAGTTGAAACTATAGTATATGAAACGCATACACTACAATTTTTTTAACATAGACTACCATTTTGAACCGCAGTGTATACCTATGTCGGTTGTTAGAAGTCATAGACTACGGTTTAAAACCGTAGTGTATGTGAATTTTTCTACTAGTGTAATTAAGCACCAAGTGTCTTGTATTATAAATACAGTCGATACTATTTTAATTGGATTACACAAAAATGATATCTATCTATCCCTATGTGAACATATTCATGCGACATGTTATATTGATAAATAATTATAATTATTAATTAAATTTTATTTTCAATTAAAATAATTATTTTTTAATTAAATAATAATACATAAAACTTATAAATACTCGTAAATTTATGTGACCTTGGCGCGACGCATTCGTCGTAGACACATTATTATAACGTCATTTATAAATATTATAAACTTTTAGTGGTAAAGTAATGGAGTTAGGTTTCCCTTTTTCAAATGATGAAAGGAGCATTTTTAGAAATGTTTACGAGTATTTTTCTATACTACATTCACTACAAATACATTCACTACAAAAGGCCGAGAACAGAATTAGCAGAAGATAGATATTTATTTTCTAAATGTCACAAGTTTGCACTTTATTGAATTGAATTTTTACTTATCTTATTATATAATTTAATATTCAAAACTTACTTTTAGTTAATTCATGCAGAACCATTTTTATTTGATCTATTTCCTATATATATATATTACATTCATAACTTTCTCATATTCTGAAACGTCTCTCACCAACACAAAGTTTAAATGTCGTCACTGTTGGATGATGATTAGTATACTAATACACATAATTAATAAGTAAAAGGATTACAAATTTGATAAGTGATTTAATTTATTTCAAAGAAATCAAATGTGGAATCCACAAACTAAACAACTTGCTCCATGTCGGCGATACACAAATAAATAAATAAATTAATTATACATTGTTGCATCTGTAATAAACTTTACAAAAGTTAGTAGGGTGGCCTATTTTTTTCAGTTTGCCAACCTATATAATTGCCGTATAGTACCCACCACCATTCTATTCTACTCTAACTAAAGTAAATTAATTAGTTTATTTTCAAATTCATCACCGCCACACAAGGTTTTTTTTAGGGAAAAACTTAATTCCAATTCTTATTATGTATGGTAGAGTAACAATTTACTTACTGTCCGCCTTGACTTACAAAATAAACAAAGAGTTATTTATGGAAATTACCTAATTTATAATTATAAAATGAAAAATATGTAATTTATAAAATTTAGGGTTAATAGATCAAAATAGCCTTTTTTAGAGCTATATAAATAATAGTTGCTAGATTAAGGATTAGTCTTTAATAAAATGATATGAAAAATGTACGAAGGCTCCAAAAGTTTGGAGTTCATACCTTTGAACAAATTATGTAGCTCGATTAAAAGAATAGTTTGGTCCTGAAGTTGCAGACAAGGCGTGCAAAATAAGACTGGAAGAAGGGTCGGGGGTCCTCTAGGAAGAAACCCTGACGCTTAAGTCAGCTCATGTATACTTAAGAGAATGCATAAAAAGAACAAGCGTTCGTTCTCTCTCTTATGTGTGTGAAGCAAGTGATGGAATATATATAGCTAGGTATATAAAGGGCAAATTGGTAATGTACCTCAGACGTACTAGGTGTAGATAGTGCTTGTAAATGAACCTCAACCAATCATGGTTTACCATGTTGCAATGGTCCCCGCTATGGTAGTTAGACGCTATCGTCGCATATTTCTGTAATTCTGACATATGTCAAATACGTGACTGATACATGTCAGACAGACAATACTAGAAACGTGACTAACATACTTAGCAGCCGAGGCAGATTTCAGAGGTGACCTATGGCAGAGGTGAGATGAACTCAGATCCCACCCTCTGGACACTAACCAGAGCCTAAGGATCCTCAGAGCTTCCTTTACATTTGCGTGTGTCAGAACCAAATTCATCTTCCGAAGGTATTCTTCTTCAGTAATGAGCTTCATATCCTCGTCGGTGAAGTAGTGCTAATATTATTCCATATCAATAGTTATTCGAATAAAAAAGATAAAATATAACATTTTTTATTTATTTCGGACAAAAAGATCATTTTTCTTCGAACACATGAATCTTGCGAATTCAATTTCACGGGATTCGTGTGTTGGTACTCAATATTGAACAACACACGAATATTGCGAGTTGGATTTGTGTGCTAGTTCAATTTATAGAACAACACACGACCCCCATGAGCTCGAGTTCGCAGGATTCGTGTGCCAGTATGTAATAAAAGGATAACACACGAATCACGCGAATTTAAATTTGCGGGATTCGTGTGTGACACTTTTTTACACTCAAACACACAATTCCCGCCAAATTTAATTTTGTAGGATTTGTGTGTTGTCCCTTTTTACATATGAATCTTGCAAATTTGATTTTGAGGGATCCGCGAATTCGAATTCGCCGGATTCGTGTGTTACGCTAAAAGTAAATTAAGAAATTATAATAGATAAATTAGTGTAAATATTTTAACATTTGACTCTAAAATTTATGTGGTAATTAAAAAGTCTAAAATATCTTTAACAATGTGCATGAAATATGGATGCTTCCTCTTCAAATTAACCATCATTGCACTTACAATTCTATACAAGAATGTTAGAATAGCTTGGATTGCCACGCTAATTTAAAATGAGTATTGGATTTTATAATTAAAATTATATATAAAAATTCGTTCTTTTATATATTTTCAACTAAACAACATATTTTGATCCGTATTCCCTTTTATTTCAAATAAGTATAAATTATTTATTATTGATTGTTGTAACGAAATAGGATTGATTGAGAAAATAAGAAACAAAAGCGTAAAGAAGACACAAATTTATGTGGTTCACCAATTGGCTACGTCCACGGGCATAGAGGAGACCAAATTTTATTGAGCGGCTAGGGTTCCCGATACAACTTACAAATTTCAAAGACCATATATATAGTACTAATAAATATACTAAATTGGGCTTAAAGCCCATAACTATATATCAGACAATTAACCATGCCAAATACTAATTAGAATTATAGACATAACAATAAATCTCCACCTTGACTAGAATTCTCCAAATGCATCATTACAATGCCAAATGAACAAACTCCTCTTTTCTGCCTCAGATTTGCCCTCCTCAGGCAATTAACAGATTGTGACGTTTAGCAAGTCCAAACAATGTCGAAACTTGCTATGGGAAATAGACTTGGTGAACATATCTGCAGGATTATTAGTCGTGCCCACCTTCATCACCTTGATTCTTTTCTCATTCCTTAGAAAATGATACCTCACATCAATATGTTTGGTCCTCTCATAATGAACTTGATCCTTGGACAAGCAGATTGCACTCAGACTGTCACAATACACAATTGCTTGATCTTGATGTAAACCGAGATCACCAACAAGCTCTTTCAACCAAATTCCCTCCTTAGCAACTTTTGTCAACGCCAAATACTCTGCTTCAGTTGTAGACAGGGTAACTGTAGCCTGCAAAGTTGCGTTTCAACTAACGACAGAACCACCAAGAGTGAAAATGTAACCAGTCATAGATCTACTATCAACATCTTCAGCATAGTCAGAATCAGAATAACCAGTCACAGAACAATGAGCATCACCTCCATAAATGAGACCAACATCAGACATACATCTAAGATAACGGAAAATCCTCTTCACAGCTTGCCAATGCTCCATTTCAGGTTGCCCCATAAACCTGCTGACAACACTAACAACGTGTGCAAGATCTGTTCTAGTACAGACCATAGCATACATCAAACTTCCCACTGCATTTGAGTATGAGACTCGAGACATAAAATTCTACGCAGCTATAGACTTTGGTGCATAATCAGAGGACAAATGAATATTCGCAGCACTTGGAGTATCAATAGGCTTAGCTGTAGACATGCCAAATCTCGACAAAATCTCCTGAATGTAGCTCTTTTGTGACAAGAAAAACTTCTTATTTTCTCTTTCGCTATATATCTCCATGTCCATAATTTTCTTTGCAGCACCCAAATCCTTCATATCGAACTCAGTGCTGAGCAGATCCTTCAAATTCTGAATGTTAGACTTGGACCTCACAGCTATGAGCATATAATCCACGTACAGAACAAGATAGATCATAGAACCATCATCAGCTTTGTTGTGATACACACAACAATCATACAGACTCCTCTTGTATCCCAACTGGATCATGTAATTGTCAAACCTCTTGTACCACTGCCTAGGAGACTGCTTCAGCCCATATAAGGACTTTTTCAACTTGCAGACACAATCTTTTTTCCCGGTATATGGAACCCCTCTGGCTGAGTCATGTAGATATCATCTTCGAGCGTTCCATGTAAGAAAGTTTTCTTCACATCCAATTGCTCAAGTTCTAAATCCTAATGTGCAACCATTGCAGTAGCACTCTTATAGAGGTATGTTTGACCACTGGCGAGAAAATCTCATTATAGTAAACATCCTCTTTATGTGTGAACCCTCTTGCAACAAGATGAGCTTTGTAACTCATACCTTCACCAGGTGTGGTTCGCTCCTTCTTCAAAATCCATTTACACGTAACAATCTTCCTCTCCTTAG
This sequence comes from Leonotis leonurus, assembly GCA_026898415.1. Taxonomy (NCBI): domain Eukaryota; kingdom Viridiplantae; phylum Streptophyta; class Magnoliopsida; order Lamiales; family Lamiaceae; genus Leonotis; species Leonotis leonurus. The sequence continues at coordinate 2,260,590 of JAPKLX010000025.1, forward strand.
GTAGTTTGACCAGTTCTCAAGTCACATTCTTGGCAAGTGATTCCATCTCCTCTCCCATTGCAGCGAGCCACTGGGCTGACTCACTCCCTGAGACAACTTCTTTATAAGTAGATGGTTCATTTGCTGATGGTTATTCCTCCTCCACATCTTCAGCGACTTGTAAGGCATAAGCCACCATATCCTCAAAATTGTACCTCAAAGGAAGCTTCACGCCTGTTCTCCTAGCTCTATGAACAACTATGCTTGTCTGGCGAGCTTCTGGATGAACATTTGAACTTGAGGATTCAAATTCAGACGTAGTAAGTTGATTATCTCCACCTTGGAGTTGTGATTGTCTCTCATCAAGAGTAACTTGCAGCTCCATCTGTTTATCAACACTACTACAATTTTCTACACCAATAGACTTCACATCAGGGTTAAGCATAGAATTCTCATCAAAAATCACATTCTTGCTGAGTATAACTTTATTCTCTGAAGGTGACCAGATTCTATATCCCTTAACTCCATCCCCATAACCAACAAATATGCCCTTTTTAGCCCTAGGGTCTAACTTACCCTCACTCACATGATAGTAAACAATACACCCAAATATTTTCAGCACAGAATAATCTGCAGGTTTGTTTGACCATACCTCATAAGATGTCTTACAATCAATGCCAGTGTGTGGTCCACGGTTGATCATATGGCACGCCGTGTTAACAGCTTCTACCTAGAACCTTCTGGCCAAACCAACATTAAAGAGCATGCATCTTGCTCTCTCCAGAAGTGTCTGATTCATGCGTTCTGCCACACCATTATGCTGCGGTGTATGTGTAATAGTGTGGTGTCGAGCAATTCTTTCATCCTTGCAAAACTTATTGAACTCAAAAGAATAGAATTTCAAACCATTATCAGTTCGCAGACGCTTGATCTTCTTCCCTATCTGATTTTCTACCAAAGTCTTCCACTGCTTGAACTTCTTGAATGCTTCACTTTTGTGTTTCATCATAATTACCCAAGTCATCCTTGAATAGTCATCAATCATAGACACAAAATATCTATGACCTCCAATAGATTCAACTCGTGACGAACCCCAACAATCCATATGAATGTAGTCAAGAGTCCCTTTGGTCTGATGAACACCTTTCTTTGGAAATCTTTTGCGATGAAGCTTCCCAAACGCATAGTGTTCGCAGAATTCAAGACTCTGCACCTTATGCCCAGAAAGAAGATCCCTGTTTGACAAAATCTGCATCCCTCATTCTCCCATATGGCCAAACCTCATATACCACAACTTGGTCATATCCTTGGTCTGAACCTCGGATGATACAACATCAACATAACATGTCACAGTAGAATCTCGTAAGAAATACAAAGTACCACGTTTCAAGCCTGTCAGAACCACCTTTGAACCTTGACAGACATACATCTGAAACCTTTGTTGTCAAGGAGACTCAAAGATATCAAATTCTTCGTCATCTGTGGAACATGCCTAACTTCATTCAAGGTGCATAATACACCATCATGTGTCCGTATCCTGATTGAGCCAATTCCAACCACCTTACTGACATCACTATTGGCCATGGAAACATTGTCACCATCTATCTTCTCATAGGTCGAAAAGAACTCCCTGTTAGGAAAAATATGATATGATGCTCCATAATCAAGAACCCACACATCATTATGATGTGAGTGTCCATCTACGACCAATGCCAGATCTTCTTCAGAATTCGAATCATTTTCTGCAACAGCTGTAGAACTGCCATCTTTCTTATCCTGCCTCTTCTTACTCTTAGGACATTCATTCTTACAGTGCCCTGGCTCTTTACAATAGTTGCATATGTCTTCGGATTTATGACCTTTTGAGCTTTGTTTGATTTCTTTTTTCCAAATTTCTTTTCCCTTACCCGTGACAGACAACTTCGATGCCTGATTTTCTATGGCTAAGTCAGTTGCCTGTTGACGGTCTTCTCTGCTATGGAGGGCAGATCGAACATCTTCCAGAGACAAAGTATCTTTTCCAGTAATAAAAGATTCAACAAAGTTCTCATAAGACTCAGGTAATGATACTAATAAAATTAAAGTAGCGTCCTCATCCTCTACTTTAACATCAATATTACGCAAATCTAGCAAAATTTTGTTCAAATTATCTGGATGATCCCGAAGGGGAGTACCTTCCGGCATCCGCAAACAGAACAGACGTTGCTTCAAAAGCAACTTATTAGTTAGAGATTTCGTCATGTAGAGATTCTCCAACTTTGACTAGAGATCGACGACAATTTCCTGATCAGCGACCTCGATGATAACCTCATCGAACAGACACATAGCATGATTGTCGAGTGAGCCTTTTCCTCCTGAGTATCCCACTCTTCTTCATCTACGTCTTTGTCACGACTGCATTCTACTAAGGATAGTAGAATCCGAGAAACCGTGACTAAGGGGAGGATTTAAGAAGCGGAAATATAATGGGGAATGGAATCAAGATGAATTGAACAACGTTCACATAACTTAGCTTAGAAATTCACCGTACGAAGTCAACATGGGAATAACTTGAGTCATAAGCTCATACATAACCACGAATATTAAAGAAGACCGAGTCTCGAGTTCATTACATAGAGGTTTCAACTATCAGCGGAAACTATTCGGATTGATGAAAGTTCTACATGTATGAGGACATGTAGAACCCCCAAGAGTCAACTGCTAAGAGACCCACAAAAGCATGACGTAGCACCCCCTCCATCATCGTTTCTTAACCTGCACGTTTAGAAATACATGCAGGGCTGAGTACAAAAGTACTCAGTAGACACGTGCCGAAATCGCACTCATACAATTATAACGGTCAAGCCATTATAAGTGAAACATAAGGATTTTGTCTCTAAAGCACCTATGTTCACCAAAATCATTTCTTTTGAAAATCATATGTTCGACTGCAGTCTAAGTTCTTTTGTAATCAGCCATATCTGAACTTCTATGTGCCGGAGAGGTGACCACCTCACACGGACACTGGACCGGCCAACCCGCTAAAATGACTCGCGGTCCTTTGTGTACACTAGTCCGAGTAAGATATATAATCTACTGGGACCCGAATTCGATTATAATTAAACAGATAGGCATCATACATAAATTGAAAACATTTATGGCAAGACAGTGGTTTGAAAACAACTAATTTCATGCTAAAGTCATGCACACATATTGTCACGCCCCAAATCCTGAGGGACGGCACACGCGCCAAGGGCATGACTGGGCGGGGATAAAAGAAGCGGGGAAGAAAGGGGGCATTGTGTTCGTGTGCATTATATAAGTGAGAGTTGTCCTTGAAAATCGGACAGCATCTCCTCTATAACTTTGACTATGCCATTTGTCACCCAACAGCTAACCAATGCAAAGACAATGTCTAATGAATCTAAAATGAATCATATGCAATATGGAGATAATACAGCTCGAGTCATGGGAGCGGTAATCCAGAATCCCAAGCGGCCGAATCAT
>JAPKLX010000025.1:2264064-2294870 GCA_026898415.1 Leonotis leonurus
AGTCATGGGAGCGGTAATCCAGAATCCCAAGCGGCCGAATCATCCAATAAGAACCGTCGATCAAAGGCGGAGGTTAGTGAGCCTAGCTCGCCAAAAGGAGTCACTCACCCAGCTCACCAAGTGTGGTCGGCATTCGCTCAAACACTACACAAGGGGCTGAGGAGTTGAGCGTCCAAGAGGGGCCGACTACTTCTAAGCTCTCCTATGCACGTGTATGCATGTAATGGACAATGATAATATGACAACATGAACCTTTATTAATAATGGCCGATGAGGCCTTCGTGGAATGAGAAAATGATCTTAGACTTTAAACATATATATTATCACACACATATACGTGAATGATAATTATTTCATAAGTATCATAACATACGTGAGCATGGCAGCAGAAATTCTTATGTATAGAACGGTAAACCGTTCTCGTGATGAAGCAATCGTCATCCCAATAACACCATTCCTCAGCCACACACATCATGCTGCTTCCTTAGCCTGTGAAAAATTTTGTAAAATGTGGGGTGAGTACTAGTGCACTCAGTTGGGTTTTTCATAAAACGAAAACATAGTCTCTGTTCAGTATATTTACCTTAGAAGGTTTTAAAACAAAAATAACTTCTAAGTAAGCAAAATATTTGTGCATGAATTAAACATGACCCGACATGACGTTACTCTTATATAGGTTATGTCCCGGGCCTTTTACCACCGACGGATCATAAACATTCAGTCAAATAGGGCTCGGCGAACCGTACACCCTAACATAGCATGAGTCAAAACCCGATGGTGATCAACCCACCGCAGTAGAGACTAAGTGATCACAGTCCTTAAATCGACGTGTTAGGCCGAATAAGAACCCCCGGTGGTCGATAAGAGCATTAAACAGTCCATACCTTCGTGAAAACATTTTAACAGAGATCCATGCATTTTTCATTTAGAGAAAAGAGCTTAATAACTCAAAATACGTATATATCCCCAACCTTTCACCAATGATGTTCCTTGATTACGGGAAAACCGTAAATCCTTATGAGCTCAAATTTCAGTGCTAGGTACCTGTTAGTCATAGGGAATATATTTTGGCTTTAATTTCCAAAAAGGAACTATAGATAAGTAGTGCTAAATTTTTAGGCTCAATATTATTCTTTTTATCACGTAATAAATTAATTTGGCAGCAACCGGACTTTCAAATGACTTTGGCCAAGAAGGCAAAAATAATCCGGACATTATTCCCTATAGGAATATGTATAAAAAATTTTAAAATATGCAACTTTACCTCGAAGCTTAATCGAGAAGATTCGTAGTCTTTTTTAAATCTATGAAAATTGGACCGATGAAAATTAATGAAACCTGTTTCAGAAAATCCTATATTTTTTTCTCTACATGCACTATAAATTTTATTGAAAAATGATAGACCGTGAATATTTTTCCTTTAGAAAAATATGAAATAATGCAATAAATCATGACATGTCGATCCTAACCGAGTCCAAATCTAAAATTCAATCCGGTAGAGTAACGGATCTTTTGGTCAGAAACTCAAAACCTTAAGGGACCTTAGCCGTCTGATAGACCGATAGTCATGAATGGGACAATGAATGAAGAATAGAACGAGAGGAGAAAACATGAAGATAATGATACCGAAACGATGGCGATGGAGACTCGACGGAGGCTGAGCCATCTTTGTCAAGCTCCATGCCTACCTTCAACCTTATCCTGACGTACCTTTATTTCGATCGATACTAAATTCTCGAACCGGCAGAACCTCAATACCCGATAATGATAGAAAAAGAAGAGGGAGGAGGAGAAGAAGAAGAGAGGAGAATTTGGAATTTTTTTTTATTATATTATTATTATATTATTATTAATGCTTTAACCTTAAAATGTCGTAACTTCTACACACGATTTCCTTTTCGGGCAAACCTAACGTCAACATCTCCCTTTCTTCATACTCTACACAATGACTATAATATTGATCTAGTTTCGATCATGCATGGAAAAACTAATTTTTTTAACGACGTGCTTAAACTTTAAAAATTCGTAGTGGTTGCATACGAACTCCTTTTTGGGTAAACCTAGTGCCAAAAATTTTCTTTTGAAAAACTCTACTCAAGGAGTATAATATGTATATACTTTCGACTTATGCATGAAAAGCTCATTTTTTAAATAAACCTTTAAATATACTTTCGACTTAATAATTTTATCTATTTTGCGTGAATTGTCACAAATACTATTTATTTAAATATCTGGAATACGAATCACATATTTTTATTGTGCAATCCATGATAAAATATATAAACATGCTTAAAAATAAATTAATTATATATTTTAAATATATTTAAAAAATCAAAAGAATTAAAATTTGAGGCCCCGGTCCAAACCCGCTCAACCCACGTGAGAATGTGTTTAAGCTTGAATTTCAGGCCTATTTGGGCCATTAGCCGGGCTTGTGTATAGGGAAATCCGGCCAAGGCTGACTCCTTGCCATCTCTAAGTAGCAAGGGAGAAAAAGGACAATAAATTGAATGATTGTAAATAATAACGATAAAGAATGATATTTGTGCATGTTATAAAAAAGAGAAATAATTATAATTTAAATAGCATTAAGTTGGTGATTATTATTTATCTTTTATTATCTTATTTGACTATTTTATATTTTGTATCTGCAAATAATACGATATCATCAATAGCTTATAATTTTTAAATCATACAAAATATTTTTATATTCATATTGTAGTAAATTATAATTTTAATATTTGTATATTATAATTTCAGGACAAAATTTATGGCTCCGCCGTTAGCTGAGCTAATCAATATATTGAATGAAAATTTTAAATGAGACAGCAAATACTCAAAGTCCACCGGTAAATCATAAATTAATTCCTTAGACTTATCTCATTCTGTTCAATCACAATAATTATAATTATTATAATTGTAAGTGGTCTCGATGAACTGTGTCAAGTTGTCAATCAATAACCCAACTCGTGCACACTGCATACGTAATAACCTAAAGAAGATAAGTTGCATGCTTCAATTAAAAGTCGTACAATCATGAAATTCATTTATGGATTACCAAAATAAGTATCATTTTCTTAGCCACATTATTCTATATTTCCAAATTTATGTCGACACAAATTTCATAATAGACCAATTTTATTTTATTTTTTTGGTTTGGCGTATGCATGCATATAATCTATAAACGTAATAATTAAGGAGAAGTTAGAAGACTATATATATATATATATATATGTAGAGAAGAGATGAAGGACTAGTCCTTATATAGGAATTAGGAACCAATCTAAACAGTGGGTCTTTGTATAATATATGGTCCAAATTAATTGTATAATTATTTAAATCAATAGTATAAATTAAAAGATAATTTAGATATATATCTTATTTAAAATACATTGTTCCTAAAAACATAGAACTTGTTATTTTTTCTAATCAGAATTTATTAATTATGATATAGCTTAATTATATCCATCAGATAAAAAATACGGATGATTCAAATTTATTTTTAGTTAACACAGATGTATTTTTATTATAACCATCATATATATATATATATATATATTAGGATCAGGAGTTTAAATAGTCAATAATAGGCGAGGAAAATTTGCAATCTACAACTGGAATAATAATTGTATTGACTTCTCTTTTTTTTCTTTTTTTTTCTTTATTTATTTTTAATTCATACTCCTTTCGTTCCACTAAACTTGACACATTTTTTTTGGCACGGTTATTAAGAAAAGTGTATAAAGTAGTGTAAGGGTGATAAATGTAGTAGGGTTCACACCTTTTTAAAGAGATAAATTTTTACTATTATTAGAATGTGTCAAGCTTAATAGGACATCCCAATAAACAAAGTATGTCAAGTTTAATGGGACGAAGGGAGTAATATTTTATTGTCCTTTTGATGATAATAATTGTATTGACTTAATTATTCTTCTTTGGTCCCAATCTTTTTTTACTCGATATGAAATTACATCTCTCTCATTTGGACTTTCAAGTTATAGTTATAATTATTGATGTAGTGTTGAGTTTGATGATTAATAATTTTAATTTTAACGTAGACTATGTCTAGATTAAATTTATTTTCAGTTCTTAAAAAAATACTTGAAAGGTGTTTAATTACAAGATGAGCTAAATATTCTAAGATTTGAGATTTGAGAGTTTGAACTTTGAAGTCGAGAGCATCTGAATGCTTGTGAGCTTTGATCGTGTGAGTAACCTGTATATCTGAAATGTTGAAGTGTTGACTTATTTATAGTACTCGCGAGAATAGTATCCGTTGAAGAAATTGAGTTGTTGCCTTTAATTTTTCTTCCCATTGCAACTTTAGTATTTGTTTCCATTTTTTGTACTTTCTAATGTCTTCTCTAAAATCTTTATCAAAATTGGTAAAATGTCACGTACTAGATTTTGACGTTAGAAGTGCAGTCCTTTTGAGTTAAACTTTAGTAAAGAGTTGAGTTCAGATCTTGAGAATGTTGCGTTAATACTTTTCCGACATTTTTGAAAATCATCAGTGCAACTTTTAATATTGAGACTTCATCATAGTCTAATCTTTCAGGACGGTTTGCATACTAAAATTCTTCAGTATAAATAATATTTTTTTTGGTCTTAAGGTCCTTTAATCTTTATGTTCTTTAGTCTTGATAATGTGTGAATTGAACTCCTAGCATATGAGTTTATATAAAGTAAGATTAAAACTAAATCTTGAACTTAAACTACAAAAAAAATTTAAAATTTGAATTCAAAATCTTATTTCATAATAAATCATATGAAATGGAGAACCTTTACAAGAGAGTCTCAATTTTGGGCCATTGAAAAGAAATACAACTATTTTACTCATTTATAAGAATATACCACTTGTCAACTCTCATATGATCACTGACAACTATATATGTATTTGTTCCCCATATAATTTATGCTTTGCTTTTACCAATTTTGTACACATATATAACTAAAAAGGTGCTGCAACAATAATGCAAGGATATATATCTTTTCCAAAGTAAAGTAACTATAAATTTCAGTCAATAAGATATTTGTAGATTTAATATACATAAATTACTGATTATCCTGATTCAACGCCAAAGAATTTCCTGCCGCTAACATATAATATTCATCTATATCGGGTGGCTATATATACTAGTCTCTTGTTTCTATATCACTATATATATGATTAGACCTTTCCACCGTTTACGTTGGACACAACTTAACGTGCTCACGGATTACTATATTTTATTTTTTTTAATTATTTTATATTAAATAATATTAAATTATACCTTAATCAATAAATTCTAGTCGGGAAGTGAGAATTAATAAACTTTTAATTACAAATTTAATATTTATCTACAAGTCATGCCACATCATTCACGAGCATATTAACCACACTCGCGGCTTAACATTTTCATATATATATATATATACAGGGATGGAGGCAGGATATCTATTAAGGGGGGATTTTCTCAATGTCAAAATTATAAAATTATATGAAAAGAAAACAATGAAGACCATATGCAATATTTTTTGTTGGCTTCCAACCAATCAGAATTTTTTTATACCAAATTGGTATTAACTTTGTACGACTCTTATCCACAATCAAGAAAATTTCATGGGCATTTCTTGTTATCATTGAAAAATGAATGAAGTGTTTTATATTTCATTGTGTTGATTTATGAACCTATATATAAAAAATGCAAGATAACTCTTAAAAAAACTCTCATTTTTAAAAATAAATATGAAGTATTAAAAAAAAGTCATACGCTACAATCAAAAGACAAAGAGTTGAGAGTGTGAATAACTTATTTAATTGGTTATTTAATTGTCTATTAATTAATTTCAAAAGACAAAGAGTTGAGAGCGTGTATGGCTATTAATTGGCTATGAATTAAAATATAAAGAACGAATAAGATCTCACACAACAATTATACTTGAAAATTCTTAACCGATGTTGGAATATAAGAGATTAACCATAAATCATATACTACAGAAATAGCATATAGAAAAACAAAGAAATTTTTAGAAAATGACGTGGAGTTGAACTTTGCAAAAAGAAAAAAAAAAAAAAAAAAAAAAAACTCAATTGCAAGTCATATATTGAGGGAGGTTGAAATCTATAACGTTAACTTAACAAAATTAACATATTTATATATAATAATACCTAAATTACGAATTAAGAGCATTAATTATAACTTAATAAAAAGTTTTGTTTTAAAACATAAACTAATAAAAAAAATTTATATATAAACAAAATTTAAATTTTGAGGGGCGATGGCCACTACCAGCCACCCCTGCTGCTTCTCTCTCTATATATAATATTATGGAAGTGTTTACCTATGTATGTTCGTACTTTTTATTGCCTAAGTACATTTGTATGATCGTAACCTTAGCTCATTTCATATTGCATGTCACGTTCATAAACTATGATTTCAGAGGATTTACAGAATCTAATAGTAAGACGAAACTGTATTGATTAATAATTAAATATATACTACTAACTAGATAGTATATTAGATTTTCATTATCTTTGAAAGAACTAAAAGGCTAAAAAAGATACTAGTAGTATTTTTGATCTCGCAAGCCTATCGAAAAAGACATAAGCGTGTGCTACTGTGTACACTTATAACTCGCAGAGAACTAATAATTTAAATAATTAATTGATCCAATTCATGCCTTGATAAACTCCAAGTCAAAAGTAATTAGCCTCTAGCTACTCATACATTATTCTTTTTAAATTAATAATTATATTACAATTTGCATTTAAATTAACTATACCATTTAAGCATGGGCGATTGCATGCCTGAAATGCAACTTCTTCAGTATTTTTGCACTACTAATTAATGGAACGGTTTACTGTCAAGCAATTATTGGTTATGTGATTCTATTACTTTTGTGAATACAATTATTTGATTGGCCATTCTATTTGACTTTTTCTTATTTTAAAATTATATTATATTAAATTTAAATTATTGTGATAATTTAAAAGAAGTTAAATATATACATTTATTATATATATATATATTAACTTTAATATGTAATTTTATATCTAAGTCTTCATGTATGCCTAAAAGAATTCCGTACACGAAATTATAATTTATTTTGTCATTTTTATCGTAACATAATTTTTATTTAATATATATTTTTTTATTTTTTGTTGGTGAGACCTCCATTCTCTACAGACAACTTAATTAGCAAAAATAAATTAAGTAAGACTCAAAATTCACAAATATATTATTTATAAAAAAAATAAACTATTTAATATATGTGTTGGTTCAAAATTAATAATAACTTTTTAGACTGCAACACTATTATTCGTTTTGATTCTTCCACCAAATGTTATGAACTGTGAAGATAATAACTCAATTGATTTTCAGGCGGACCTGATTCGATCCAAAAATAACTCACCGCAATTTGATCATTTTACCCAAAAAAAAATAGGTGTTAGACATGTATGAATCATGAAAATAGATTCTTCCATCGTTTTATATATATTATAATTTTATTTATACAAAATCAATTAATTATTAGTCAAACTAAGTAATACTTCTTTCACATACTAACAACATGTTCCTATAATTTGCTTGAGCCGCCCACCAAGATCAGTATGTTGTTTCATTTGTTTTGGACATGATTACACAAAACGCTCAATATTAATTTTAAATCTTACATATATAATATTTGGCGTGTTCTTTCTCTACTAAAACTTAACATATTTTACATTTTTTGAAATTTGTGTCGATTTCATCATAACGCACTCTTTATGATCGAAAAGAGTATTGATTATCTATTAATTTTTCGTGCATCACACGTGGCACATACTAGTTAAAATGAATATGAAGTTTATAATTAAAATGATATACAAGCAATATTTAAGGTTTATTGAATTTTAAGAGCGGATTTAAAAATTCCGTCATTCATTTTTGAGGCAGTCTCCAAAATAGTCTATCTTCAAATTAAAATGTAAAAATTAGCTACTTATAATAAAAAGGTAAAAAATATATATTTTGCATTGTGTTAGACATTGGATGAATTTGAAATGATGTCTATTGAATTTAATGACTTGTATTTATGATGATGAACACGTAGGTTTTCTTAATTTAAATATGTATGATTTTGTATGGGATGTTACTTGAATGTATTAAATTAATAATATTATATTGTCAAGTAAATTATGTATTTTATTATTTTCATAATATTAATTTATTTATATTTCGAAAATATAAACAGGTTTATTTGAAAATATAAAAAATAATTATTTAGGATTAGAGAAAAGATGACGGTTCAAAGAGAAAATGCTATCTGTGATATATATAAAACATGACGTTTTAAAGACAAAAGCATCATCTATAATATAGTGTAAATGACAGTAAATTCAAAAAACCGTCATCTATTAATATTTAAAATTACAGTTTAGACTAAAAAGGTCATTTATAATGTTGTATACATGACTATTTAACATTATAATTTAAACAAAAATTGTCATCTATAATTTAGTATACATGACGGTAAATACATAAAAACAGTCATCTATGAACACTTAACATTACAGTTTATATCGTTATAGATGACGATACATAACCGTCATGTATGAGCGCTAAAAATGCACTCATAGATGACGCTAAAATGTTTGTCATCTAAAGTATTGAGAATAGATTACCCACCTATCTTCACACTTTGATTTATATATAGATGACGCAAATGTTTGTCATCTATGAACGTTGTTGTTGTCTTTTTTTTTTTTTTTTGTAGTGTAGTTATACTTTCCAAAATATCCCGGTCAATTACATGATTGCATGACTAAATTAGTCATGCTCATGTAAATTGCATTACTAAATTGCACGAGTACGGCAAAATTGGCCATGCTCGTATATATATATATATATATATATAAAAGTGAATTAATTTTAGTTGTTTATCATTACACGTTGTGTTCATGCAAATTAAAAAGATTTACTGGGAATTTCACAAACAATTGGCGGGCAACAACTTGTGTATATCATAATTCACAATGCACATAACAGATACTCTCCATCGTGCTGGAGTTGAGTGGCTGAAGATTAGGACAAATAAAAATTAAAGAGATCAAGTAGCATGCATTCATTGACGTACGGTTGATTAATTAGGCTTACCTTCTACTTATATTGTGTCTTCTCATTCTTCTCAACGCGTTACCAACAATTATCGTAATGCGGTTTTTCACTTGAAACTTTAATTAAGTGCTTACTAATTTTTTGTCATTTTAATTAAGGGCCCAACAATATTGACACGTCACGAAATGAAAAAAAAGACCATGAATATTGAGATGAATGAAGTATTATTTAAGACTACATTTTACAGAAGATATTATCATACATTTTCAACGACTACACATACATTTATTTACATTTATATTAACGTTTGAGATCACATTTTGGAATAAATGTCATATTTTGTTGATTTGGTAATAACTGTATTTTGGCCTATATTTGCAAACAAACATAATATAATGCGAATCGATTTGAAAATATGCAAATATAAAAAAGAAAATAAAACGTTTATAAGGAATTAAACAGTGTCTAATGAAGGACCAATAAGATTACAAAATAAATACTTCATCCGTCTCGCTAAATGTGGCCACAAGGGATCCGATACGGAGTTTAAGAAAGTAAAGTGTTGTGTTTTAAAAAAGTAAGAGTAAAGTATTATAAAGGTAAAACTTTTTCCTTTTTGGGAAAGTGACCACTTTTAATGGGAAGGCTCAATAAAGAAACGTGACCACATTTAGCGGGACAGAGGGAGTTCCATTTTTAGCCACAATTATTCAATATTTCCTAATTTATGTCGAGAAAATTTCCAAATTAGACCAAAATTTGTTTTTTTAGTTTGGCGTGCATATTAATCTATATTATGAAATTAGAGTTACCTGCGCGTATTGCGCTGCACAATTTGATGAATGTATTAATAAATTGTTGAAAATTTACAAAAAATATGTTTTCTTCAATAATTTTATTATTTATTTAGAAAAAAAGAAGATTTAATAATTTTGATTTAATTATAAAAATAAAGTAGTAGCAAATCACTACTTATTGAAGATTTAATGTACATATAATACAAATAATAATTTGAATATATATATATAGAGAGAGAGGAGAGTTCAAGTAAAAACTTTTTCAAATGAGTAAACTAAGAACTCGTCTTAACCATTAAAAACTTTTTCAAACGGGTAGGATGTGGTGAAAATCAATTCTTATATATGAACTAAAATCTATGTAGGTTAACATATTATTGTGATGCATTGTACGTAATATATTATTACATAACATGATCATCATTTTTATTCATTAACCAATGCCTTATAATTTCAATGCATTCTATACATAAATTTGATGTATAATTAATCTAGACCATAGATTATATAGAATTTAAGGGTATGTTTGGTATCCAAGATACGATACTAATCTTAGGATGATTACACTAAGGTTTAGTGTAACCATCCTAAGATTAGTATCGTATCTTGGATACCAAACATACCCTAACAGTCCAAATTGATTTCTAGTTCTTATTTGATCCATTCTATATATATATATTTATTTCTTTGATACATTTATTATCTATAAACTAAAATGTATAGAAACAATATAAGTAGAATTAATTAAAACAATAAATTTATTAAAAATTAAAAGAATCCAACAAACAATTACAAATCCAATATAAAAGAAAAACCAGTAATTACATATTACACAAAATATATTAAAAGTAAAATAGTGGTATTAGATTGTTAAGTACTCCCTCCATCCTACTAGACTTGACATATTTTTTTTCTGGCACGGTTATTAAGGAGAGTGTATAAAGTAGTATAAGAGTGATAAAGGTGGTAAGGTCCACACCTCTTTTAAGAGATAACTTTTACTATTTTTGGAATGTGTCAAGCTTAGTGGGACGTCCCAATACGAACATGTGTCAAGCTTAGTGGGATGGAGGGAGTATTATTTAGTAACCCGACAAATTATATAATTGACTTGGGACCAAATTGGTACATTTTCAAATCAATGAAATTGATAGCAAGAACTATGACACAATTAGAAAATTAATAAATACATTTTTCTACAAAAATTATACTATATCTTTCTTACAAATGAGTATTTGAGATTTCAAGATTTGGTGCTTCCCAACACCACCTTTTTTTCTACGAGGCTTAGATCTTGGACAAAGAGAGAGTCGACTTACACGTTCATTTCATCATTAGCTGTAGATTTTATAGCTCATTTCGACCAAAATTCTTACAATGATAAATTTTATATCTTTGTAAATTAAAGTATCATAATACTTGTAAGTTGTAATTAATATACTCTTAAAATTAAATGTGGAAACCATACCAATGTCACAACATACCGATTATATACATTTTAATGTTTTTATGGATGCGCCATGAAAAATTGAAAATCATTCAATTATATTAATATGACTAAAATTAAAAATGAAATGTAGAAATGTGTTGGATAATATACATGTTGGCGTAAATATTCTCTAAAATAATATTTGGGAAGAAAAAAGATTACAGAATGTAAAAACAATAAAATTGAAGATTACAATAGCTACAACTTGCTAACCAAAATGCTATTCTATTAAAAAAAAGAATAAAATAGAATAAAATATATGTCGAAGCCGAATCGAGGAAAGAGTCCTCTTTCGGCAAGAAAATTTACGCTCCGTTAGTGCTCTCGGTGTGGTGTGAGTAGAGTTGACAAAAATGACCCGAGCCCATAGGCCCGCCCAAAAGCCGGGGTTTGGGCGGGCTTGGGCTTAAAAAAGGCGGCCCGAAAAAAAATGGGCCTAAAAAGCCAGCCCTAAAATTGTCTTGGGCCCGATGGGCTTTGGGCTAAAAAGCCCGGGGTTTTCGGGCTAAAAAGTCCGCCCGATAGTATAGGTTAAAACACTATTTTTTGTAATTGTTATTTAATTTAAATTATCATTATAATATTTATATTTTATATGACTTTGATAGATAATGAATAAAATACTTTTAAAATTTTAATTGTTTATTTTGGATTGTTATATAATTTAAATTATAAACTTGTAGTGTTTATATTTTATGTTTTTAATTATTTATTCAGAATTTTATTGACATTTAAAGGTGTTAATTGCATAGTTTTATTTTACGTTGTAATTGTAAAATTTTCAAAGAATTTTCTTATTTATTTAAAATAAATTAAACTTCGGGTCCGTCCAGAAAAAAGTCTGTCTGCCCGGGGTCAGGTTGGGCCTACCATTTTGAAGCCCGAAAAAATTTGGGCGGGCCTCAAAAGTCTGAAAAGCCCGTTGGGCCCGGGCCTGGCGGGCCAGGCCCACCACTTTGCCAGCTATAGGTGTGATGTCTTCAAAGATAAAACGACTTTACGTCTCGGAGGTGGCAACACCGTGAACCTTCGAGCTCCAGCGAACTGGAAAAGATTGAGGACAAAGCTTATTCTAAAATGCTTGAAGAATAAGAATGTAGCAAGATGGTTATGCTTGTGAAGACATGTATGTAATGCACATATTTGTAATGCATGAACAACCCATATGTATAGGTCAAATCCACTCAAGAGGAGTTGTAAAAATTTATTGTGATTAATGTTCATTCACGACAATTGAAACTCATTAAGCCACTGGACATTACAATTGATACTCATTAAGCCATTGGACATTAAAGGAGTTACAAAATTAGTGGTAATTAATTATAATTAATCCCCTAATTTGGACATACATTTGGTCACACTTTATCGATATCAAAACGTCCAAGCTATCTCCATAAAGTCAAGTTGGATAGACCACTGTTACAGGTCGTTAGGATAGGTCGTTGGGCAGATCATCCGGGCAGGCCATGGCACAGGTCGTGGCACTGGCTGTCTGGCCATGGCACAGGCCAGCTGGGAGCAAACCTGCCCAGGCCAAGCTAGGCCAGCAGGCTGTCGCGTAGAGACTGGTTTTCAGCCCAACTAGTCAAAACATAAGGTTTCTTAACCTCCTTATATACATGATGGATGTTGGTTTTATAACCAATGTGGGACAAAAGTTTATCTCCATACTTAGTCCCAACACACATAACTTCATACTTTAAGTGACTCACTTTAAACCTTTATTTCTCATTCACCGAGAATTGGTTTGGAGAAAATAGATATATCATGATCATCTCGAAACGTAGATCGACCCTATGTCATTTAATTTTCTTAAAATTATATGTCATGTCACTTAAAACTTAGTCAAACTTTATTGACCACTATATATATATATATATATATATATATATATATACACATGGAAGAGATCAAATAAAAAATGGATCTGTATGAGTTAATTAAAAATAAATCTTGAGCGTTGAATTATTTATATCAATGGTGCAGATTAAAAGATAATTTTGGTATATATCTTTCTTAAAATATTTTATCCCTAAAAATAGAGAATTTGTTATTCTTTTTTACTATGATTTATTAATTAGGGTATAGTTTAATTATATCTATTATATTAATTAGGGTATAGTTTAATTATATCTATTATATAAAAAATATGGATGATTCAAATATAATTTTTAAGTTATAAATTCGAAACTTTTAATTCTATCTTTTAATGTTGTCAACCAAATGCACAAACAATTTAAGACTAATGCAAATAATCAATATGATATGCACATTATTCTATAATATCATTTATGCATAATTATGAACATATTAAGTAACAATTTCCAAGATAAATATAATTCTGAGCATATTAACAATTTTCAAGAAATATTAAATAGCATAATGCGGCCAACTCTCCTTTTTTTCTTTTTTTTTTTCTTTTTTTCAAATCTGCATAAGAAAAAAAAGGCATCAGATGATTCAGCTTCCAAGAATAAGTATGAGGCCAGTTTAATATATAAATGCATGAGTCATACAGTTAAGGTGAGAAAAGCAAATAAAAGTGATTTTGCTTTAATATAGTATTTTCACCGTTCACGAAATAGCTTTTTATATTTTTTTATGGGTCCGTTCACGAAATATCTTCCCACTTTAACTTTTTATTTTTGGTAACCCATTACTCCACTCACTATTCAACACATCATCAATAATGTGAGACTCATTCTCACTAACTACATATTACTCAATATATATCATCATTAATGTGGATCCCTTACTCCACTCGCTACTCACTACACACTACACATTATCAATAATGTGAGTCTCATTCTCCACTAACTACACACTATTTACTACACTTTACACATTACCTATTAAAGTCAAACCATTTATTAAAACTCGTGTCCGATCAAAACGAGAATCTATATATATATATATATATAAGATAATAAATGAGAAAAAAAAACTAAGATAAGAGCAACAAGATAAGTTGAACATTGAACAATTCATAATATACATGTACAAAACTGAATCTATTTAGTACTAAAAATTTGTCCTATTTGACTAGAGTATATAATTGTTTTTAATATTTAATATTAATAATTATAATCAATTTGTATAATTGATAAATTCAAAACTAACATATATTAACTTCGTCCCACTTATTTACACACATTTTCCTTTTTGAGTTGTCTCACTTATTTAGACACATTTCTTTATTTAGCAAATTTTAAAGCACAAATCATGTTTTTCAAAAGTTATTACAACTAAATATACTATAATAAAATCCCACCAATAAGGAATAAATCAATTATATATATATATAATAATTATTACATTTTTAATATTTTAATTTAAAAATCAATTAATTTTAACCATCAATTTTGATAAAGTAAACATCCCAAGTTTAATATATTAATTAACACGTGTGAAACTAATTATATTTGATCTCTTGACTACCCCTATATATATAGGGGTAGGATCCTGTGTGAACCAATTATTATATAAGAACTAAAACTTATGCATGATACATGCATTACACGCATAATCTTATTGAATAAGTTGATGATATTTTTTTATTCATTAACCAATGCATTATAATTTCAATGTACTCTATGTATAAATTTGATGTATATTTAATCTGGACCATAGATTTTACACACACATATATATATATATAGCTGGGTCATATTAAAAAAAAATTTATGTACGAGAAACAAGTAAGAATTTAAGCTGTCACCAATGCACAAACAATGACTAATATTAATTAAATTTAATTTAAATAATGTTCATCACTATTGAAGTATGAAAGTTTTTTAAATGAAATTTAATTTGGAGTGAAAATCATAGTCATTGATTTATTAAAAATATAGATGATTGAAATATTTTTTTTTTATTTTTCGATTAAGTTTTTAAATAAAAATTAATTTACAGATTTTATTAATTTTAATTTACAAGTTAGAGTTTAAATAGCGTGCACGGTTGTAGTTTACGCATAATTTATTTCTTTATACTAAAAAAAGTTGGTACATATATGCATATATATAGATTTGTATATATAATTAGATATAGAAAATATGCAATGGTAAAGCTCAATAATAGGTGCGGAAATTTTGCAATCTACAACTGGCCGAAATCTACTACTGCCCCTATACCTCAATTTTCAAAGTATGCAACACCTTGCTTCAATCAGGAAATATAATTAATTAGTGCCGGATGATAATTTATGCATTAGTATCTCATCTATATAGACGTGAATTTGAGAAATATTTGAATACGATTAGTTTTGTGGATAAAGTTTAATATCTATTTAATTCACGGATATCTCTATTTTCTTTGTTCCTTTTATTTTTTTATTTATTTATTTTTAATTCACTCTATGTTATTGTCCTTTTCATACTAATAATTGAATTGACTTGATTATTCTTCCTAGGTCATATCCTTTTTTTACTCGATATGAAATTATATATCTCTATATTTGTCTTTCAAGTTATAATTATTATTGTTTTATCTAAAAATAGGAGCTTGCATTCTTATTTCTAAAGAGAATCAAATGCAAATATTCGGAGAAATCTACAATAATTGTTGCTTAAAGTGCATATACCAAAAGCAAAAGAGGAATTAAATAGATTTGCAAAAATTGTATATTGTTTTGGTTATCTCCTTCCTTCGTGATGCTAATCTGAACCACACTTGTATTTTGTGTCATGAGTGCTAGAGATTTAGATGAATACAAGCCAATCAAACTATGTCAATCTATGTTTTCTTTTTTACAGACAATATTTTCCCAAGAATATACTGGTAAATTTCTTAACAATTCTTTTGCATGGTTCGTTCTGCTTCAGAAAGAGTTCTTTATGCTTACTCACCGCACACTATCTCTACTCACACTCACTTTGTTTTTCTTGCACACTTTATAAACCTTAAAACGAATGCTCTCTCTCTTTCGCTTTTTCTTTTCTTTCTGCATCCTGAGAAACTTGTCTCGACTCTTTCCTGCTGCCCTTGTATCTCACTGCTTAATCAGGATCTCTCTCTTTTTCTCTCACTCATTCACTCTCTCTGTCTCTCTCTTTCTTTGAGAAACTGTCTGTGACTCTGTGTAGTCCTTTTCAAATTATTGTAACTGCAAGAAAATAGGCATAGATGTAAAAAATTAAATTGCTCATCTTTCCGCTCCCATTTAATGCCTATTTGCTCTAAACCGAATTAGATCGCGCCCCCCACTTTATATATCATGGGTTCCCGCTAATTTCAACAGACCACCTCTCTTTCCTGTTCATGCAATTTTTCTTTAACTTCTATTGAGAGAAAAAAATCCAGTTTCAATAAATGGGGTCTCGCTAAATGACTTGATTCTTGCTCCATTCCACTTTCTGTTCGCAAAGTTTGAAGCTTTTTTCAAGTTTCTGCATTTCGGGGTGTAAATTGTACTACCATGTAACTGTTCTGGGAGCTCCATTTTGCTTGCTGTTTTTGCCTCTGCATTTTTGGGCTTGGAGTAGTTTCATGATTAGAAAAGTTTATGTCTTGATGTAAGTTTGAGTATTTGATATGATGGATCTGATCATTACTGCAGTCAACCGTTAGTTTATTTCACTGTTCTTGATCACTAATGCATTCATTTCGTTAGAACTGTTTTCTGCTCCGACACAAACATGGATGACAACATACCAGTTTTCTGCCTTTGATCCCACTTCAATTGCCGCTGACCCAATCCTTTGGTTCGTTTTAGTTGAACATACAGAAACTATTCTTGCCAAATTCTTTAGGACGTAGCTTCTTCAAATTCTTGACGGAGTTTAACAAATATGGACATCTTGAAAGCTCTTAAAATACACATCGACGTGAAGATATGCCAACCTTTTACAGTAATCAAGTAGCTTGTGTTCGTCTGCTCACAACCTTTTGTATGCATACATAGTTGGAATAGATATTGGCCTCTCAGAGTACCTTGATCGAGTTCAGTGTTGTTTCAATTTCTCGTTTCTTTGTTAAACTATACCGTGTGGAAGATTCGTGTATTTCTCATGGAGGAAACGTTTGTTCCCTTTCGTGGGATTAAGAATGATCTTAAAGGAAGGCTTCTATGCTACAAACAAGATTGGAGTAGCGGGATAGGCGCAGGTATCAGGTTTGTGACTTTGAACATGCTTCAAATGCAATGATTATATGATATATATGTGTATATATATATATATATATGTATGTATGATGCTTTGTGTTCTTGTGGAGAGCTAGGATATGTTAGTTTATGAATTTGAGTGTCATTTCAAAGAATTGGTACTAATAAGGTCATTAAAAACAAGTAATTGCTTTTCTATACAATAACTCTGAGTTAACACTCTTTTTGTAGGATCTTGGCTCCAACAACATATATATTCTTTGCATCCGCGATTCCTGTTATATCTTTCGGTGTACAACTGGAGAGGAACACTAGTAAGACATACTTGTCTGAATATTTAACATACTGTGTGTTAGTTGTTATGTTGCTAAGATCATTAGTAAAAAAAATTGTTTTTGCAGATGGAACTTTGACAGCAGTGCAAACACTTGCATCAACTGCACTTTGTGGTGTGATCCACTCTGTCATAGGTGGACAGCCACTTCTTATACTCGGTGTAGCTGAGCCCACAGTTTTGATGTACACTTTCATGTTCGACTTTGCTAAAGATCGAAAAGATTTAGGGGAGAAGTTATTCTTAGCCTGGGCAGCATGGTATGAGTTCCTTTTTGGTTTCTTAAAGGCTTAATAAGAGCACAACATGTAAAAACTTGGTATTGAATGCTGAACTGTCTTTTGTAGGGTTTGTGTGTGGACATCCATTTTGCTTTTCTTGCTGGCTGTCTTAGGTGCTTGCTCTATTATCAATCGGTTTACGCGTGTTGCTGGTGAATTGTTTGGTCTTTTAATCGCAATGCTCTTTATGCAACAGGCAATTCGTGTGAGCGTCGCTGAACCCTTCCTCAACTTTCTTTTTGTAGAAGAGCAATCGTATTTTTTTTTTCAACACTCATTACCCTGCTCACATTCCCAGAAATTTTCAAAATTTGCGATCATGCATTTAGCAACCAATTAGTCGATCACTAGGCCTACTCATCTAGTCTAAAAATGCTTCTTTTTTATTCAGTTATTATTCACTTCTCTTTGCAATTTGCAAGGTGATTGAATTTCTGAGTAATGTTTAGGGAATTGTGGAGGAGTTTGGCATTCCTAAGAGAGGAAATGAGAGTGCAACTGCTCTTTTACCTTCTTGGCGCTTTGGGAACGGAATGTTTGGCTTGGTACTCTCGTTTGGCCTTCTTCTCACTGGATCGAAGAGTCGTGAGGCTAGAGCCTGGCGCTATGGTGCAGGTATGCTAAACAAAGGATATTTGAATTAATTTACATTTTCAGTTCAATAAATTACCACTGCTTAACTGACAACTGTAACTTAAAGGATGGCTTCGAGGATTTATCGCTGACTATGGTGTCCCGTTGATGGTGCTTGTGTGGACTGGTGTGTCTTACATACCAACTAATGGTGTTCCAAAAGGGATACCAAGAAGACTTGTTAGCCCAAATCCATGGTCTCCCGGTGCTTACTCGAACTGGACAGTTGTCAAGGTGCTTTAGTCTTAATAGTAGCTATGAGTCACTGATCTCTTTTTTCTTCTCTAATGTGATGTTTATGAACAGGATATGGGGGATTTGCCACTACTTTATATTATCGGAGCGTTTATTCCTGCGACAATGATAGCTGTGCTCTACTACTTTGATCATAGTGTAGCGTCTCAACTTGCGCAGCAGAAAGAGTTCAATCTAAAGAAGCCGTCTTCTTATCACTACGATCTTCTTCTCTTGGGATTTTTGGTAATTTTTGGCTCAAGATTGTTTTTCAGCTAATTAAAAATGTTTGATGAACTTCCCTTTCTGATAGAGTAACATAATGTTTCGATGTAACTAGGTGATAATATGTGGGCTCATCGGCATTCCTCCTGCCAATGGAGTTATTCCTCAGTCACCGATGCACACGAAAAGTTTGGCCACTCTAAAACATCAGGTAAATTCAAGAGTACTAAATTATGTGGATTTAGATACAATCAAATAAGTTGTAATCTCAATATCAGAATACATCCTTTTTGTGTTGCATAGCTTTTGAGGAATAAGCTTGTATCAACGGCTCGAGATAGCATCAGCAAGAATGCCAATTTATCTCAGCTGTATCGAAGCATGCAAGAAGCATACGCAGAGATGCAGACTCCACTCGTATACCAAACTCCGTCTGCACTGGTAGGACATTATTCTGTTGCGGTCGCGATTTCAGTACTTTTGAATTAAATGATGCTATATTTGTGTCTACTGCTCTAAATAGGGACTAAAGGAGCTGAAAGATTCAACCGTTCAACGAGCGTCCAGTAGTGGCTTCATGGATGCGCCAGTTGATGAGGCCATCTTCGACGTGGATAAGGATGTCGATGATCTGCTGCCCGTGGAAGTGAAAGAACAACGTCTCAGCAATTTGCTTCAGGCCTTGATGGTGGGGGGTTGCGTTGCTGCCTTACCTGTAATAAAAAAGATCCCCACTTCAGTCCTCTGGGGCTACTTTGCCTTCATGGCAATCGAGAGCTTGCCAGGAAACCAGTTCTGGGAAAGAATCTTGCTGCTTTTCACAGCTCCAAGTCGAAGATACATGTAAGAATTCCCCATAGCATTCTTGCTTTGCTTTCTCAGAACCATCATATATATTCTCTTGTTCATTCTTGAAACTATGCAACTGATGTAGGGTGCTGGAAGAATATCATGCAACCTTTGTGGAGACGGTGCCGTTCAAAACAATCGCATTGTTCACGTTGTTTCAGACGTTTTACTTGCTTCTATGCTTTGGAATCACGTGGATCCCCATAGCCGGCGTCCTCTTCCCTTTGTTGATCATGCTTCTCGTCCCGGTGCGCCAGTATCTGCTTCCTAAGTTCTTCAAAGGAGCTCACTTGCAAGACTTGGATGCTGCAGAGTATGAAGAAGCCCCTGCTATAGCCTACAACCTATCCTACGACGTAAGCCAATGAATATATAATTAGGCATTTATGCAATAATGAAACACAAGGTAGCAATAACGTGGCTACTGTTTTTTTACTGCCTTGATGCATTCAGGAACAAGGTAATACCATCAACGTTGACAGTGGTGAGGTGTTGGATGGTATTATGACACGAAGTAGAGGCGAGATACGCCATGTACGTAGCCCGAAGGTCACAAGTTCGACCCAATCGCCTTACAGTCCACGACTGAGTGAGAAGGTGCGGAGCCCACATCATAGGGAAATAAGATGGGAGCTAAGCCCGAGCCCGAGGTCGAGTGATAGAGAAGTAGAAATGAGGCGAACACCTAGCCCTCGCCCGTCTCCGCTCGGAGAACATGCCTGTTCGGGATCAACAACGCCTTCTTGATCGAGCTATCTTTTTATTAGTTCACATTTTGGTGCTTGAGAGGTGTTATGCATAACAGAATTATAAGTAATATTTAGATAATTTGGGTGGTCTAACAATGAAAGTTTATTGAAAAGTTATTAGTTAATGGAGTCAAATTGTGTTAGTGAATTTTGATTATATATCAATATGAGCATTATTGAATACGACCTACCTAATGTCGTTCATCAAATATACTAATTGTCCAAATTAAGTAATCGAGTTTGAACCAAATTATTTGCATTAAATAAATATAATTATTTGATCAAATATATTATTAACCAATTAAATAGTCCAGGCCACGTCCCATATGACAACAAAGTTGCCTAAAATTTTGATATATGCATATGTCAATCTCAGTTCTAGCCCTCAATAATAGAGGGAAAGATCATGAATTGTTTGGCTTTTCTAATGTAATCACCCAAAATTGGGTATTCCTTTTTTGATGTTTCATACTATATAACATGCAATCCTCAACCTTTTTGCTTGTCTCTCTACTTTGATGTTAAGCCAAAATTTGTTGGATCTCAATTATAATTCTGACATTATGTTTTAATCTCGTTTTTTTTTTTTCAAACTTTTTATGAGCACACATATATAAAGTTCAATATATAAAACCAGCATGTGAACAAAAATTAGTAACAAAGAAAATAAACATCAATGATGAGAAGATACAAAGTAAAAAAGAGAGTAAAAGAATGGTGTAGGAGTGGATAGGGAACACAAGTTGGTGGAATGTGTATGCAAGAAGAGCATAGTTGTCTTGTTCATAATAAGGATTGGTGACCCAACCATTATTGTTACGTGATAATGGGTAAAAATACCCAATTTTAAAATGGTTTATGTATAAATTAACTAAAACCTAAACTTACATGCACAAAATATCCACTTTTTATAAAAACAAGAAAAGTCTCTTTCACAATGTCTTGATTTCCACAAAAGTAAGTTAGTTAAATTTTGAATGATAACATCATAATTGTAATTTGACCAACAATTCTCCCAACTCCCAAGTAAATATTCTCTCTAGCATATCAATTCATCATTCGGTTTCAAGCTCGAGCTCATCCATCTAAAGAGATTTTTGCCAAAAAACCAGGTATTCACTTATTAAACTCTATTTTATTCGGTAAAAATGCACAACCGGTGGCAAAAGTGCAACCACCGGTGGCCATAGGACCACCGGTTGTTGCTTAACTTTGTCCTTTAACCACCGGTTGTGGTGTAAAATAGGTGGAAACATGGTCGCACAAGTACCACCCACCGGTGGTCCTTGGCCACCGGTTGTTGCATGTTTTTCACCTCCAGCGACCGGTTGTCGTTGTTTCAGCTTTTAAAGCATGTTTAAAACCTTAATCAACGACAACCGATTGAAATCAAGCATCCGCCGGTGGATAAAGCATGTTTTACAGCTCTTTCAATCTTTGTAGTTGCTAATTTCTTATAAATGTCGATGCAGATGGAGGAATACATGTACGTGACCGTGAAAACTGGGGGAACTTGGGTCGGGTGTACGTACACGGATGGTGAGGATAGGATAGCACCTCTCCCGATGAATAACATCACGATATCATGTTTGAGAGGCTGCATTGAGTACATGTGGAGTTCACTTGGCACACAATACGAGATCTCCTATTTGTCTAGATCGAGGAATGGTCGGCTTATCAAATTTCGAATGACCACCGATCAAGAACTCCAAGTTTTGTGTAGGAACCACCCGTCTCCTATAGTGTATGCCGATTTCCCTGTGTCGTCTTATGAAGTAGGCGGGACATTGCGAAATACTGACTGGATGGATGATCTCGACGACATCAGAAGGGTCGCGGCATCTTCCGACTGGTTTCACCAGCCAACTGGAATTCCTGATTTGAACACATGTCCAGATGAAGATGGTGACAATGACGATGACGATGATGATGATGATGATGATTATGTAGCTTCTGAAGGGAGTTCTGAGCCTTCTTCGTTCGTTTCCAAAGAAGAACGACTCGGTGGTTTGAATAGTGCTACATTCGCTGAATTCGCAGCATGGATGCACGAGGCAGGAGGTATGAGAAGAGTCCTTGAGATGATGTATCCGGATGTCGATGGTGATGTGGAGTACAATCCTAACACAGAAGGTTGTTTAAGTAATTGGATGGTTCCAATGATCCCTCCTAATGCTCTGACATCAACATGTGACGTGTTGGTCGAGAAAAACCCTAGACTTGAAGAATTAGATGAGGGGTCGATCTACAACGACAAGGAAGACTTGAATATTGCTGTTGGAATGTGGAACCTGGAGAGACGAGCTGAGTACCGAGTCATTAGATCAGACACATATCGACTGCACTGGGTCTACAAATCGTCTTCTGACTGCTCGTTCATGTTGCGTGCTCATTGTCATGGAGGTATGTGGGCAGTGTCCGAGTTTTGCGCACATCACACATGTGTGGATGACATAGCTAATATTGCTCCGAGAAAGGTTCACTCGAAGGTGATAGGTGCATATTTTGCAAAGAAGATGCGAAATGCAAATGAGATCATGAGACCGAAGGCTATTCAGGAGAAGCTTAGGAGGTGTTTCGGCATAGATGTGAGTTACGATGTTGCGCTCAGGGGGAGGAATCAAGCTTTGGAGATGATTTACGGCAAGTATCATGAGTCATTTCAGTTGTTGCCTGGGTATCTGCATATGCTTAAAGTGATAATCAAGGTACACTCACTGATCTCGATGTCGGCCCTGATGGTAGATTTAGACATTTATTTGTCGCTCTTGGAGCTTGTAGAGCCGTGTTTGCTTTGTGCATGAGGCCTGTGATAGTCGTGGATGACACTCACCTTAAGGGCAAGAACAATGGCATCCTATTTGTTGCAGTAACGAAGGATGCAAACGAGCATGTGTTCCCTTTGGCATTTGGTATTGGGCCGATAGAGAATCACGAGTCTTGGTTATGGTTTCTTTCTAGAGTCAAGAGCGCTTATGGTAGCACGCCGAACACCGTGATTGTATCTGATGCACACGTGTCGATTGAGCATGCCGTCAGCATCGTGTTTCCTGAAGCGAAATACTATTTGTGCTACTATCATCTTAGCGGCAAGATTAAACGATTCGGTAAGACCACTGTTGGTTTGTTTCAGAAAGCCGCATACACATACAGGCAACACGAATACAATAGAGCAATGAGCGCGATACAGGCAGCAAAGCTTAATGCATACGATAAGCTGATGAGTGTTGGGCCTACTAAGTGGGCTCGATCGATGTGCCATATCTGTAGCTATAGTTTTCTAACTTCTAATGCAGCCGAAAGCTTCAACAAAACTTTATTGTGGGCTCGACGACTTCCTATCTGCTCATGCGTGGAGGCTGTGAGACTTGTTATGGAAGAATGGTTTGATGGAAGGCGTCAGAAAATAGCTCAAGAATTTCATGAATTTCCTGCAGAGGTCAGACGAAAGTTGCAAGTGCAGATTGAGAGATCTCGTGCATACACGGTAAATCGTGTGGACTGTAATACATTTAAGGTTGTGACAAGTAGTAGGCCGCTTATGGTTGATTTGAAGGCATTGACTTGTGAGTGCATGGAGTTTCAGTTTGATATAATTCCTTGTTCCCATGCAATCGCGGCGATAAAGTACGTATTAATTTTCTTTATAGCGAATTTTAATTTAGTTTTTCATAATTTGTTTGTTATTATAATTTTTTTATTCAGGAATGCCGGACTGCCGATACCTCAATTTATTGCGAAATTCTACAGCCGAAAAGCGTGTGCAGCAACATATAGAGTACAGATTGCACGTGTATCTCATAAGAGTATTTGGGATCTACCGGCCAATGTGGCTAATGTGCAAGTGTTGCCGAATAAAGCTATAAGAATTCCTGGTCGACCGAGACTTAGTAGACGTAGATCAGGAGGTGAGACATCGGGAATAAGAAGTAGAGGAAGTCGAGGATGTCGTCATTGTGGCATGACCGATCATTCTAATTCTAATTGCCCTCAGTTAGAGGATAATTATTAGTTTTTTAATTGTTATTATTTGGAAATTTGAATTCGTACTATTTGGATGTTTAATAGTTGTTTAATTGATATTTATTGAGAAATTTGAATTGGTACTATTATTTGGATACGATATGTTGTTTGCAATTGATTTGTAACTGATAAGTTTATAACATATTTGTGTTTCATGTGTTGTTTTTGTATTGATTGCAATTGTTAAGCTTATAATGATTTGTAGATGTAAAATTTAACGAATAAGAGCCCTAGCTCTACTGGCATCTCTCGCTACTATAAACATCCCCTCCCATATGGTCTCGGGTTCGAACCCTAGTAACCCTATATTTGTGTTTCATTTGTTGTTTTTATATTGTTTGTAATTATTAAGCTTATAATGATTTGCCCAAACACGAAGATATATGCCACGAGCACGTGGGCTATGCCGATGTAGATATCGTCATCGGCGCTGGGGATGCGTCTTCCGACCTTAAAGCGGTTCACCAAGTCCGCAGCGGTCATACGTAGATCGCCGCCGCACGCAATCCGAAATAGACGTACATCGCTCGGATCGCAGGGGGCCGTACTGTCGAAGTTCGACGCCCCGAATCTCAAACCCGTGATCAGTGCGTGGTCCCGCACCGTGTACTGCACATCAGATCCGTTGATGTGGAACCAAATACCTTGCACCGACCAGATAGCGCGGCAAGTGAGGCTGTGTATCGCCTGGGAAGACAGCGTGCCCGGTGTCCAACCGATAAAATGGCCAAACGGCCCGTTCCGAAACCTCTCGAGCAGCTCGTGGCCCCCGACCTCAACTAGAGTATCCCTGACAATCTCTAACAGGCTAATCCTGTAGTAGGTGTTCACCTGCGACACTCGATTGAGTGATTCGGGCCGACGGTACCACGGACGCTCCGATTCCTACAAAATTTTGACATTTCATTAGACACGAGATACTTTAATGCAATTAAAAATATATACAAGCAAAAAGAGGCAAGAACCGGTGGTCAACGAAAACCTACCACCGGTGGAAGGGATCCACCACCGGTCGTTGCTCTGCCTTGAAGATTACCTGAATATGTTGGGGAATTTAACACACAAATAGTTCACTAATACACGAAAAAGAGCATTGTAAATCCATATTTATTCAACAAATTGGAATGAATTGTGGTTAGGATTGAAGATTATCTGAATATGTTGGGGAATTTCGTCGTCGGAGTTGGCCATGGAGAGATTGGGGAGGTGTTGTGCAAAGCAAGGATGCGCCGGTTATGGAGGTTTTTGGCTTACGGTTGTGAATTGTGGGTGGTGTGGAGAAGACAATGTGAGAGAGAGAGAGGGAGAAAGAAGGTAAGTCAAAAGGTGTGGGTCCCAGTTTGTTAATTTTTGCCCAATTTTCAAAAAAGTGGGTAATATGTATATGTATAGTTAAATTTGGGGTATTTTTATGATACATGTATAGAGAATTGGGTAGATTTAATTTTGTCCCTATTGTTATTATTGTCCTTTCTTATACACCCAAACATCTTCTCACCATGCCATGTTTCCATTATTTTAACAATTCACACATATTCATAATTTGGGCATGTCCAAATTCAAAAAAATTAGTCACACTTACAAAATTATCCTCCATATACTTAAATTTAATTACGTGATTATACGAAAATTAGTCGTGTGATTACACGAGCAAAACTTGTCATGTTCGTATAATTTTTTTAGTATGCTAGCATCTTTGTCGTGTGATTACACGAACATAATGTCATGGTCGTGTAATTACTTTATTATGTTAGAATTTTGGTTGTGTGATTACACGAACACAATAAAAACTTGTCATGCTCGTGTAATTTCTTTAGTATGCTATCATTTTGGTCACGTTATTACACGAACATAACCAAAACTCATCATGCTCGTGTAATTTCTTTAGTATATTATCATCTTGATCATATTTTTACACGAACATAACCAAACCTCATCGTGCTCATGTAATTCGTGCATTCGTGCAATTGCGAACAACAAGGGCAACGGTGGTGGTGATGACTGTGGCGACAGCGGCAACGACGATGGCGGCGGCGACATGATGACGGTAATTTTATAATGATTTTGACATAAAAATATGAATGCTTGTTAAAATAGTTTAATTATTATCATTAAGGTTGATTATTTTTGAACCCTTCATAATTTCTAAATTTTGGTTAGTATATTTATATATATTAAAATAAAGGAAATACTATTTTTTGTCATATGTGTATTAAAATATATAATAGTCTCTCAGTTTTGCTACACTTGTCCTCAACCTTCTCTGCACAAAGTACAAGGAATGATTTATAAAGGTTTAAAAACCTATGGGTCTATCATGTTTCTGTGTACTTCCTCCATTCTATCATTTTTTGCCAGTTTGATCAAAACTGTGAGCGTTTTTTTAGTTAAAGAGACCAAAAATAGTGGGACAGATGAATAGTGGGACAAATGAAATATTACTTTTCTCTCTTCTATTTTTTAAAACGTGTCAAATGTGGTGACGCAACCTAAAATGATAAGAAAACTATGTGTAATGAAACAGAGAAAGTAGTACTGTAATATTCGAATGATCATTTTAGTTTAATTAAAAAAAGTTGAATCTATTACAGAATTAAGAAAACTAATGTTTTTTTTATACAAAATCTTTAAATTTAAAGATGGTCTCACATTGGACTCGAACATAATAAGTCTCATCACAAATCAATTTTATTAATCTAAATAATATATGTGTCTTAATTTAAGCTTCATAATAAGAGGATATTTAATAATACTATATAGTAAGGGTCCAGGACAGATGAAGAATAATATACTATTTTTATCCTCCCTCATATGTTGTTTGGTAGCTGGGCGAGGTATCCTGTCGACCCGTTATAATTTCAAGGCACGTAACTAAAAGTAAGGTTGAAGGTTGTTTCAAATCCTACTAAACATGTGGTATAAAATCATCTAGAGTGAATAGTAAGAGCAACCATTTTCTAAATACCCAAAATGATCATGTGCAATTGCTACATCCCTTTCTCAGACCGAAAGCTTTCATTTCAGCCATGCCGTCGTCACCTCCGCCGTCTGCGGCCACCACTCTTGCCGCTTCCTCAAGTACTCTTCCATCCAAGCTTCCTCGTCTACGTACCCAAACAATCCTAAATCAATTTTCTACTTCCCTTCAGAAGTTCGAGAAAAATTAAACTCAATATTCATTTTTTCGACCTCCACTTCTAAGGTCTTGATGGGGAAGAATAATAATGGCTTAGGTGATAATTATTGCAAAAACCAGAGCTTCGTTTCTTGGCTTAGGTGTGCTTCAGCGATGAACAAGGAGGAGATGGGTGCTTTTAGGGTTGGGTTTTATGGATATTGGTGCTAGTTACATGTTGTGCATCTGACCATAAAGTTGGAACTTGCAATGTAGGTATAAAAAATGGATATTGGTGCTACCTAGGTTTCATGATTGTTCCATCTTTGATTTTAAGAATGGACAAAAAAATTGAGGAAATTTTTGAGGATAAAATTGTAAAATTAAGTATTTATCTTGAAGTTAAACAAGTCTACCAAATATCATATGAAATTTATCTACATAATGATCTTGTTTACCAAACACTAGATTATATAATAATCATCTGTCTCCATCCCAACTCTAACTACTATTTTTAACCAGTCTCCATTCATCCAATCTACCATACCAAATGGACCCTTAGATTGCGTTTGGTACATGAGATGAAGGTAGATAATATTAATAATATTTTTTCATCTCATGTTTGGTAGGCAAAGTGTCTTATCTATCAGGCTCGAGATAAAATTCAGGGCCCGGTACTATTCTACACTTAATATTTATCATTTCATATTGGACATATTATTTATGTTGGTGTAATAGTAACACTACAAAAAAATTGAGTATATGTAACAAAATTTATGTAAGGAAAATAAATTTTGTTACATTTGCATATCATATGTGAGGAAATTATATCACTACAAAAAAATTGATTATTTGTCACAAATTTTTTCGTCATAAAAAACTATTATTTCGTTACATAAGATCATATGTGAGGAAATAAATTTCGTTACAGACTCGTCATATTAGGGTCCTCACATATAGTATAATGTAAGGAAAATATGATTTCCTCACATTAGATATGAATCTTTGAGGATTAATGTGAAAATATATACTCACATATGATATGCAAATGTAACAAAACAAAAATTTCCTCACACAATTTGTTACGTATACCCAACATTTTTGTAGTGTAACACTATTCACACTAATAATAGTTATCTACATTCATCTCATCTATGAAACCAAACCCACCTTTAGATAATAGATAATATTATGTGCTGATGAGTTCATGGTATCATAAAGTTAGGAATCTAGTGTGTTATGAAAAAAGAATTCGTATAGTTGATTAATTAAGTTCTTAAGCAAATGAAATAAAAAAGTGAGTATGATTCGATATGTGATTGGTGTGATCAGGCTCAATCATATCTTACATTATTTTCGTTTTATCCATATCTCGTACCTATCAAATCATACAAGTGAAATAGTATCTATTACTATATACTTCTAGCCAACCATAAAGCTATATAAATCACTAGACGAAAATATTGTAACAGAAAAAGATATTGCTTCATGAAATATGTCAAGAAGAGGTTGTCCTATATAAGACCTAAATTTTTTGGTAGAGGGGAGTATTAAATTCATTCTTCTTTTTAGTAGAAGGGGAATGATACATATAATCAAACACCTTTACATAATTCTTTTTTTCTTCTTCTTCTTGAGTTTAAGAAAAAGATATTATTCGAATATTTTAAAATTTTAGAGTGACTAGTTCTTTGGTTTGATTTGATAGTTATAACTGTAAAACAAAAACCGAACACAAATAAAATAAGTTTGGAGTAATCTTAGATGAATATATTATATAATGAGGAGTTAGGACAGCTGTGATGAATAATTTAATGATGAGGTGTCACATTGAGCAACAAGAATCCACAAATAGTGATAATGTATGTAAGATATCATATAATATTGGATTAATAGTTTAATCCATTTTTGTTTAGTGGTTGTTTGTTTGCAATTGGGTTTCATTCTGCGTCATCCACACTGCTTTCTTTTTGTATAGAACTGAACAATAGTTAGGTTCAGATTTTACATATGTTTGCAACATTTTATGTTGTATTTTAGATTATTATTATTGCCAAATTTAGAAAAATATATAACTAAATATTGGACTCCGTGCTAAAAGCAAACACATAATTCCCACTCCAAAATACTTTTATTTATTTGGGAAAAAGACGGGCCGGTCCATTATGACCAAATGTTGGGCAAAAAAAACCATCAAAAAAACTTATTATTGTAGAGGCCCAAATTACAAGTGAATGGACAAAAAAGTACTCCATCCTTCTTCCCCCTCTCTCTCTCTCACTCAGCCGCACCCTCTAGAATGGAAACTCCCAGATCACTCAAAAAATTTCTTCCCCCCTCTCTCTCTCTCACTCAGCCGCACCCTCTCTCGGTATCTCATTCACTGCCGCCTTCTCTTTCCCTCCAGTCCGCCGCCGCTGGACATGCTATCCGGCCACCGCAGCCTCGTCGCCGCCCACGCTGCGACAGATCTGCCCTCTTCAAGCTGCCGCCCACACCGTGATAGATCTGCTCCTCTTCAACACGCCATGATTGCTGCCTTCGCCGCTGCGGCACCGCGCCTCATCCTCCGACGCTGCCGCTAGCCAGCGAGGCGGCGCAGATCTCCCCCTGCCCTCTATTGCGCAGATCTGCCCCTGCCCTCTAATATGTATATGTTTGTTGTAGGCGAGGAGAAATCCCATAGAAATCTCCTTCAACTTGAGGTTTCTCAATTACAAGCAGCAACGCAAGCAGATTTCATTCATTAATTGGGTGATAATGGTTTTAGCACAGAATTTAGTCGCAAGCTTTCTTCAATGGTGCATTTAATGCAGTGGTTCATTACTTATGTGCTGATGGTTCATTATGTCTGATGTAATGGTTCATGTCATCAAGCTAGATGGTTCATTACC
>JAPKLX010000025.1:2294880-2344597 GCA_026898415.1 Leonotis leonurus
TCTGATGTAATGGTTCATGTCATCAAGCTAGATGGTTCATTACCTCTACTGATAGTTCATTATGCATCTCTCTCTCTCTCTCTCTCTCTTTCTCTCTCTCCCTCTGCCACCACCCTTTGCCTCGTTGCCGTTGCCGCCGGTCGCCACCACCGGCCGCCGGTCACCGGCAGCAGTTGTTGGTAGCCGGTCGCCGGATTCCGCCGCCGGTCACCGGCCGCCGGCAGCAGCAGTTGGCCCCCGACAACCGCCGCCGGTCTCCAGCCGCCGGACTCCGCCGCCGGTCTCCGACCGCCGCCGCCATCGCTGCCACCACCTGTATGTCACCACACCCTTAAAAAAATAATTAATTAGTTAATAAGGGTAAAATAGGGAACACCCTTAATATATTTGGATTTTTTTGAACAAAAGTGCATTAGAATGGACCTACTTGACAATGAGAAAAAATGATGGTTTTTTTTGCCTACAAGTTCACCCAGGTGGACCTTAGAGACATTAATCCTATTTATTTATTTATAATCTGCTAATTAAAAGTACTAAACTAATTGCAATTGTAGCTATATGCTTTGATTTAATGGGCGGGTCACTAAAGTGTGAGAATAATGAATCTTCTTAGAACTGGGCTTTTTAAGCATTCCCTTTGATGGAATTAGATGAGATAGTGTAGGCCCTTCTTATTCATTTATTTGAATCAGAATTGACCCATTGCGCTCGCTATACAAAAAGTTTTTATGATAAAGAAAGATAGTACTTCATCCTTCCCACTTGTTTAGATATATTTATTTATTTAGTAAATTTTAAAATATAAATTAATTTTCTCAAAAGTTATTATAACTAAATATTAGTCTTTGTGCAAAAAATTAATGAGTTTAAATAAGTGAGATGGAGGAAGTAGTTCATCCGACCTACTTTACACGTTTTATATTAAACTGAATCCATTATAATAATAAAATATGTAAGTTAAAATGAGATAAATGGAGTAATATTCTATCATAGGGTAATGATAAATTGACATAATGTCTTAAGACATAAACTATAGTTTTACCAATTTAACCTTCTTATTAATTTATGGTAAAAGCTCATCATAATATGTTATACAAAAATTGTGACTTAATAATTAAAGGAATGGATCAATTAATTATTCACCAAATATAATCATCTACTATTTATGAGTAATAATGATCACCATAATATTCAAAGATATATTTTTTAAAAACTAAAAATTATGATCTGGCATAAATTATGTTTTCAGTCAGCAGCACAAGTAATGTTTGATTAAATTAAATATTAATTAAGTTATAAGGAGGAAGCTATTATTTAATACCATTTGTGTTGTACAACTAATATTTAATTATAATTAAATATTAATTAAATTATAAGGAGCAAATATTACTTAATACCATTTGTGCCCCACAACTAATGTTTAATTATAATTAAATATTAATTAAGTCATAAAAGAACAACTATTACTTAATACCATTTGCGCCTCACAATTAATGTTTAATTATAATTAAATATTAATTAAGTTATAAAGAGCAAGCAATTAGTTAATACCTCCTGCAAAAGATTTTCGATTTGGCGATAGATAATGAGATCTTACATACGCATGAGAAGCTCGTTGATCTCCAGTTTCAGCTTTCCATTTTGCTCACGTAAAATCTTATAGAGTTTCAACAAGCTATTTGGTGAATGGGGAATCACCAAATTAGCATCGCTTTCTGATGTTGCGACTAATTTACATTTGTGTATAGGTGTTACAGAGTTTATATAGGTGTTATATATTAATCGTAACACACACACCTATATATATATATATATATATGAAGATAATCATATAAATTGATTTTTTTTTTTGTAATAATGGTAATATATATATATTATATTTAAGGTTGACAAAAATATTATTCTCCAAAATAAATTTATATATATGGTGAATAATATTTTTAATTTTTAAATATATGGAGAAATATCTTTTATATATATATATATATATAATAGGAGGTATTTTAATTTGAATGACAATTCTGTAAATACTTTTAATTTCAATGGCCAATATAAAAATTTAATTTTGAATTGGAAAACCAACAAAAATACGTTTTCCAATAACTGTCACACTTTACATATCAATAATAATTATTTTAATTAAAAATTATAGATATCATATGAATTTGAAACGTCTTCCAATAACTGTCACACTTCACATATAAATAATTATTATTTTACTTGAAATTATAGCTATCATATGAAATTTAATGTAATACCCCGCATTTTGAACCCCGACATAAGTAGTGAAAAATTTCTTTTTTTTTCCACACTTTAGTTTTATTTATTTTCGATTACGAAGATAAGAGTTTCGAAGTTACTAGTATGTGAACCATTAGTAGTAATTAATTCTCCCCATTGAATATATGTCTTAAAGGGAACAATCATTACTAAATATTGTTTGATGGTTAATGTCATCAATTAAATGACATATAGTTAGCATGTAAGTATTTATGGTGAGTAATTGATAGAATCTCTTAATAATTAATATTTCTCCAAGTTATTAATATTTGATATTGGAAGTATTTATAATAGGGTGATTAATGCAATCACTTAATAATGATAGTTATGAATACTACATTAACTAGAGCTATAAAAGGGATTACAACAATATGGGATAATATGGAATAATCGTAAGTAGTCAAGAGAGATGGATTAACCAAGAATTAGAAAATTTAATTAACTTATAAACTATATATAAATATATATATGCATTACATACAGATGAATAGATATAGAAATAAAAGGAAGAACTAAAAGAATAAATAAAAAGGAATCTGCTAATGCACTTAAAGAACACTATAATCCACACATTAAATAGGTACCAGAGTAGCCGTTTCTATACAGGAAGCAGCCGTTCTTCACTGCAGAAACAGACTTAACCTTTGTTAAAAAAAAAAACATATATTACAAGGTTCCCTCTAAAAAGATTCCACAGAAGACAAATAAGATGAACTCTTCCTAACCTCCTAAAACTAGTATAGTAAGTAGGGTACAACATAAAATGAGAGTTAACAAATTAGGAAAGGAAGGAGCTGAAGAGCAGCCATCTCCCCTTCCCAAGGCTGTTCCTCTTCCATAACCTGACTTCCTCTTCCCAATACCCTACCATAAGGACAGCCATGGAGCTGCAACATAAAACAAAAGTAAGGTAGATTTCCTAAAATAGAGAGGAACAAATGGGAGACAATAGACAGTAAAGAAAAGAGGTTTACTCATACTAGGCAACTCTCTATATCTCTCTCAGGCACTGCAAAAAGCAATCCTCACACATGGGATATAACCTGCAAATTAAAACAAAAAAAATATATATATATATATAAACCATTAGAAACAATCTCATGTATTAAGGAAAGAGACCCAACTCAAACCCTAGCCAAACTCTCCTATAAGTACTCAACACCCCAGCCTTAGATAAATTTACACCATTTCCACTGCTTACACTCACTCAAACCAGTAAACACTTAGAATATTCTTAGAGAGAAATCTGGAGAGAAACACAGGAAGAGTTCTTGCAGGATCAAGCAAGTAGGAGTTTACACTAAGGATATACTCAAGCACTTAGAAAGGGAAGCCTCAAATCAGATTCAGACAACTTCCCAGGTAAACAATCAACCTGAAAACACTAAGCTTTAGGAAATATATAACTGTTGGGACTAGGTTACCAATAGAGATTTTATATTCATTTTGGAACTTAAACTCTACCTTCAAGCATAGACATTTGTTGCTTAAACATAGCTAAGGACAAAACATGCAAGATACTTCTAGCTATATTTTTTTTTTTAGACTTTAGAACTTAAGACCTCTTCTTGCTTCAGATTTCAGAACATAGAGGAACTGTTCAGATTAGAATCTGAATATACAAATGTAGGCTTAGTTTATATGAAATAAACAAGGCTGACCTTGAACACACATAGTTGTGAAACTACAAACTAACTCTCACTCAACTAACCAGCCAAGATTCAACCTACAACCTGCCCATCGACCTAAAAATTTACAAATTTAAAAGAAAAATATTTTATAAGAGAGGAAAGAACTTATCTTCAAGACATAAGCTATTGTCGAACCAAAAGAACCCACCCTAACAGGTTTACCACGGCTGCTCGAAGGCCAGAAACCAACCGAACTGAAAATTTTGGCCAGTCCTACTCCAGCAGGTTCTTTCCTTCAAAAATAAAAAAAAAAGGAGAGAGACTTCAATTCAGGAAGCCAACAATAATGAAAAGAAAATTTAGAGACCTTATGACTCTAAGAACAGTTAATCCAATAAATGGATTACCGCAAGACCAACTGTAAATTATAATTATACTACAAACTAGTTTCCACTAATGATTTCAAAAAATCTGTCACATGCAACCTTAACCAAGTGAAAATCAGAACTGGAACTTTAATGAGGTAATTTCAGAACTTTAGAATGTCTTCAGAAGAAACCCTAGACCTTAACATACAACAATCTGCTCCTCAAATAACTTAGGAGAATCTGAACATAAATATGAACTTAGAATTCCCATTCAGCTTTTATACTAGAACTTTAGAAGTACAAGCATGAATATACTCCATATACTGGCATCTCAACATACAACGCTACAAGAACCACCATGAAATTATACCACCCAACAAATTAGAGAGAGAGATGAACAAGGACTTAGTTGAGACTAAAGAGCCTTCTCCGGGCCCGTAAATTGACCATCTCACCTTTAAACTCCAAACCCGAACCACTCCGGAGCCTCAAGACTGTGGGTCGGGCAACCTCTAACCGGTGGAGCCCATTCCAGACGAACCAGCTTCGCACCATCTCCAGAAAGGAATCGTTTCCTCACAAGGAATTAACGAACAACAATCGGAAAACACGAATTCAAAAGTTAGGAAATAGAGCAATAAGGTAACAAAAGGACTCAGTAGGAGACCTTTATGGCCAAGAAACCAAACTGGAAATCAGAACTTAAATTCATGATTGCTAAACATCCGTTAGAATCATAAGATGCGTAATAATTAGAATAGAAAAACAAATTAAGAACCTAGAAGTAGCTCACCTCTATTAAAGTAGGTTCGCCGAGGAGGCGAAGCCGAGCGCCGATTAGAGGAAAGGGCGGAGACGCCGAGACACAGAGGATAAATAGGGAGACAACGGCTAGGTGGCGAGAGCGTAGTCGCCAGAAGAGGAGGAAGCCGTCGGAGCAGTGAAGAGGAAAGCAACGGTGCAGCAGTCGGACGAGAGAGAGGTATGGCGAGAATGAATTAGGGTTAGGATAGACTTGGGATAGAATAATCTAGGAATCGGGCCGGGTCATGGGCCGAACTATTTTTACGGGCCAACCATTTAAATGGTTGGGCTTCAGGAAATAAAATGTCTGGGCCGAGCTACTAAATTATTGGGTCAAGTAATATAGATGGGCCTAAACTAATTAAATCAGATGGGCTAGGAGGTGTAAGATATAAATGGGCTGGAAATGCAATATAGCAATTGTTCATGGAAAAAAAAAATTAACTATTGAGCTCTCCTAATTAAATTGAATGGGCTGGAAGCTTATTAATAGATCAAAACTTAGCCAATTTGGACTAAGTCCAATAATGGAAAATTTAATAATTAAATTTGGAGAAATTTAATTTACTAAATAGAATTTAATTTACTAAGATAGAATTTAATCATAAGAAATGATTAAATTATAAATCATGCTTATAGTGCGACAATTGAGATTTAATTAGCTTAATTAGGAATTATTTATCTTGATTTAAGGATCAAGAAATTAAATTAGAAATGTCGTTAGTTGTATTACCCAATAATTATTTAATTGGGTAAAGTAAAAATTCCAAAATCATAGAATGAATTGGAAACCACCAAAAGACCCCTCTAGAAATATAACTCCTAAACTCGTGTAATAGTCGAGATTTAAAGCCCCGAGAATAAACTCTCAAAATAGCCAAGGATATTAACTCCTTACACTTAGAGTTTATTATATACTCGAGTAATGTATCTCACCCGAGATCTATTTAAAGGTTACGGCGAAAGGTCGGAACTACAGTTCAGGAACAAAGCAGTCAGCAGCCAAGGCTATTCAAGTAGGCTTTTCTCACTCTATAAAAATATGTGTGCATGTTTTCAAAATGAAATGAGATATTTTCAAAAGCACTGTCCTGCCATAAATGTTTTCGCTTTATGTATGATGCCTATCTGTTATATTTATAATCGAATTCGGGTTCCAGTGGGTTAGCGTCTCCACTCGAACTAGTGTACACAATGGACTGTGAGTCAGCGAAAGGTTGACCGGTCGAGTGTCTGTGGGAAGTGGCCACTTCCCCGGCACACAGAAACTTCAGATATGGTTAAATACAAAGAACTAGGACTGCAGTCAATCTAGAACTTTCTAAAAGAAATGTTTTGTGAACATAGGTGCTTTAGAGACAAAAATCCCTATGTATCACTTAGAATGGCTTGACAGTTATACATGTAAGTGTGCGATTTTGGCACGTGTCTACTAAGTACAAATTTTGTACTCAGCCCTGCATGTATTTCTAAACGTGCAGGTTAAGAAGAAGATGACGTGGGTGCTGTGTCGAGCTTTTGTCGTATTTCATAGTAGCAGACTCTTGGGGGTTCTACGTGTCATCATACACGTAGGACTTTATTTTACGATCCTACTTTCCGCTGCTAGAAAATATGTAATAGATTTGAGATTTAACTCTTTAAATTTGTAATGTATTGTAAAGAGCTTATGACTCTAGTATGTCAATTGCCAATCTCGTATGACGAACCTTCAGCTTATGATATGGAAAGAACATCAAGTTCCCTATTTCTAATCCACCTCG
Source organism: Leonotis leonurus (assembly GCA_026898415.1). Taxonomy (NCBI): domain Eukaryota; kingdom Viridiplantae; phylum Streptophyta; class Magnoliopsida; order Lamiales; family Lamiaceae; genus Leonotis; species Leonotis leonurus. The sequence continues at coordinate 2,301,727 of JAPKLX010000025.1, forward strand.
TTACTTAATCCTTTCCATAGTCACGTTCACCCGGCTTTACTAGAAATAGTAGAAAGCGGGCGTGACATTTAAACAACGTACTTCTACTATATATCAAGTCTTGATAGAATTCACCCTTTAAATAAATATATTTATCAATAGCATATTTTAATAGCAAGTTTTACATTAATCACCCGACAAAAATTTAAGCATCAAATCATTTGTTCCTAATTATAAGTAAATTTAAAATAGTTAATGTTAAATCAATATTTTCAAGTAGTTCGTATTATCAACATCACTATTAATTGAAAAACATATTTTACAAATTAAATATAATTCCCATCAATCTGACCTAAATTATAAATTTGATAAAAATATAAATCATCTAAATTACTAATAATACTATTCATCGAGTCTACTACTTCCTGTTAACTCTCGATATTAAGCCCACTAATATAAAATATCTTTTATAAATCATACTTAAATTACTAATAACCAACCACCAAAATCCTTAAGTTCACTCTCTCTCTCTCACTATTAAAATGGCGCTATTAACAACCACCACCACTCCACAATTGTACATGAAGTGCTATAAATAGATATCAATCATATCATAGTGTTAACAAAATTTCAAAACTTCTTGGCAAAAGATTTTTGATGGCCCTGGTGTTCAGCTTTGTTGAGGATATTCAAGAAGGAAGAAGTAAATTTGGGATACAACTACGTTTGGTTCATATATACTATCAATCACAATTCACAAACAAAAATGAAGTATCAAACATGAAATGTGTTCTCCATGACAATAAGGTTCATATACTTAAGATTCACATGATTTTTTAGTTTGAATTTTTAAATTTATATACTTTTTAACAACTCTGATTAATTTTGTAAGCTCATAGAATTCATGCAACAATTCAGCGAAGAGATATTGATTAATTTAAGCCTATATTGGAAGTGGGAAAAATCTATGCAATCATGAACTACGTTGTAGGGAGAAATACGATGAGATACAGTACTAAAGATTGTCGGTTCAAGCTTATGATTTTTAAACAAACTAGAATTTGCGAGTTAGAAGATGAAAATTTCCCAAATTCCATGTTTGTTTTCAACTTCCAGAAATTTCGAAGATCCCGACCTTCGAGTCATGCACATTATTCGGTAATTCCATTTTCATGTTTTTCCTATAATTCTAATTTCATTTTGCACATCATCAGGTTAATGCATATCACATTGTGCTCCTATAGTTCTATCTTCATTCTATTTATCGTGTAGTCTGATAAAAAAATTTGTTTATACAGATGTGATTGGCAAAATTGTATCGACTTATAAACCAAAGACAAAAGAAGTTAACGGGCGAAACACAAAGCTCATAGATGTGGTTCTTGAAGATGAATTGTAATTTAAATTTCTTGAAATTTTAATAATTTTCAATTATCCGAACTCCAATGTAATTAGTTTATCATAACTTTATTGCAGGGGAACAACTATAACATGCACACTATGAGATGAATTTGTTGATGAGATGATGAAAAAAATGTCTAACAAACCAGATGCTCCTATGATTGCAATAATTTAATTTTGCAGACCAACATCATACAAAGGTTTCTTTTTATGTACGTCGATTAATATGTAAAACAAAATATGAAATAAAAAATTATTAGTGAAGATTTTGTTTCAAAAAACAGGAGAAATCAAAGTTTCAAGTTCATATCAAGTAACAAGAATTTCGGTTGACAACAATCAGACTCAAGTTGAAGTTTTCAGACATAAGTAAGAATAAATACTAAACTAAATATGTATGTTTAGTTCTTTCATTTATGTTCTTATTATATGTTTTTCTTTAACAGGTATTCTGATATGATAAGCAATGACAAGACTGAAAAAAATCAACACAGATAATACCCCAATGAGTTTACAAAGATCTTGAATTTGAGATACCACTGAAAAACATTTCTGAAATTCGTTGTAAAGGACATGTAATTGCATGATTTTACAAATAATTTTCAGAAAACAAATTATTTTATTAGAACTAATAATTATTTACAGGTTGGGTATTTCTGAGTTCATGCTGAAATATTTAATATTGAGGACATTAGTGGATGATCTTACTTAGCATGTCGTAAGTTCTATTCAAAATTACAAGCAACAAGTGATAAATTTTTTTTGCAAGAAATGCTACTCATTTGATGTTGGTGGAAGAATGAGGTACGAAATCATAAAGTAGTTAATAATAATATTCAACATTTGATGAATCATTAATATTGAAGGCATGCATAATGTTTGAGTAATACTTGAAATTCATTTGATGATGGATCGGCAAAATTTCACGTTTGGAAACGCGAATTTTTGCAACTTTTAGACAAGAAAGTTGATGAAATTAATCTGGTAATTAAGTTTTTTGTATACTTATATTTTATAAAACAATAATTATATTTTATACTGTTTGTAGAATATTTAAGATGAAATTGGACAATTTGATCAAATATTTGCGCAAGGAAAATATTTTTGGAACTGTCAGAGGATATATTATATGTCATTGTTATCACTAATTCAATATTTATTTTAATGTAATTATTTTGTGATTTACTTTAATATCTTTATTAATGTCATACTCTAATTTTTATGCAGTTGTATATACTATTGAATTTCAAAAATGAGGGCTTGCACATGCGCACATTTTACTTTACATGGAACGTAATTGCAAAAGACAAGTTGCAGAAAATATTAATGACATTATATCAGCTGAAATACCTGATAAAAATATGGATCCTTATTATTACTCTGTTGTCGAAGATTTCTTGGTTCATGGTCCATGTGGTGTTGTACAAAAGTCATCCCCGTGCATGGTAAATGGTCGTTGTACAAATTATTTCTCAAAAAAGTTTGTTGAACGACATTTAAAGATGAAGATGGTTATCAAGTGTACAGAAGGGGGGATAATGGAAGAACTATCATGAAGAACAATATTGAATTGGATAATAGATATATTGTTTCTCACAATCGTTAGCTTTTGTTGAAGTAGGCAGCTTACATCAATGTGGAGTGGTGTAATCAATCACGATCAATTAAATATTTATTTAAATATATCCACAAAGGAAATGATCGTGTTACTGCTGCATTTTATAATAGCAATGGATATAAGGAGAATGATTATGTCACTGATGAAATCAAAATGTACTACGACTGCAGATATATTTCATCATGTGAGGCTGCGTGGAGAATTTTGGGATTCGAAATGAAATATATTAATCCGCTTGTAGAGAGATTGAGGTTTAATCTTCCCAATGAGCAAAATGTCATATTCTCTTATTCCGAAGCAATTAAACGTGAATAGAGTGTCTGTGGTTGATACTATATTTTTGGCATGGTTTGAAGCAAATAAGAAATTTGCTCAGGCAAGAGAACTTACATATGCTGATTTTCCAACTGGATTTGTTTGGAATCAATGAGCTAAAGAATGGAAACCCACAAAAAAATATATATATATATCTCCATTGGAAGAATAAACTATGTTCCTCCTAGAAGCGTGAATCGTATTATTTAAGATGATTGTTAAACGTAGTGTGTGGTCCAAGTTCTTTCGTAGATATAAGAATAGTTAATGGCATCGTATATGATTCATTCAGAGATGCTTGCTATGCACTTGGATTGTTGGATGATGATAGAGAATATATTGATGAAATAATTCAAGCAATTAATTTTGCATCTACACGATCACTAAGAAAATTATTTGCTACATTATTTGTATCAGGTTCTTTAAGTCGTCCAGAGGTGGTATGAGATAAATGTTCGTCATATTTATCTGACGATATTATATACACTAGACGAGTTATTCTACAACATCCACGTATTGTATTTAAATATATGGATAAATTTTTTATTAAAATCATCATATTATTAAAGTTAATGGTAATGATTGAATGATTTATTGTTGTAGAACTTAGTATGACAGATCAAATCAAAAGTTACACTCTTGATGGAGGAGCATAATATATTGGTTTCTAAGCTTACAGAGGAGCAACATAATGTGTATACCACAATTATGAATGATGTGAACTTAGATGGTGGAGTTTTTTTCATATACGGTTATAGAGGTACTGGGAAAACTTTCATTTGGAAGACTTTATCATCCGCTTTGAGATCAAAATCCAAAATTGTTCTAAATGTTGCGTCAAGCGGAATTGCATCACTCTTATTGCCCGGTGGTAGGACAACTCATTCAAGGTTTAAAATTCATATTAATCCGAATGAAGATTCGACATGCAATATTAAGCAAGGAAGTGAACTAGCTGAACTCATTGTTAGATGTAAGCTTATCATATGAGATGAGGCACCCATGGTGCACAAACATTTTTTTGAAGCTCTTGATAGAACTCTTCGAGATATAATGAGTTATGTGAATACATGCAGTGAAAACAAACCATTTGGAGGAAAAATTGTTATTTTCATTGGTGATTTTCGACAAATATTGTCTGCTATTCCAAAAGAGAATAGACAAGATATTGTTTCATCCACCATCGACTCATCATATATTTGAAAATATTGCAAAATATTAAGATTAACAAAGAATATGAGATTGAATAATACTGGACTAGCAGATGATGCTATTGAAATAGAAATGTTCTCAAAGTGGATTGCAGATATAGATGATGAGGTACTTGGTGGTCCAAATGATGGTAATGTTGAAATTGATATACTGGAAGATGTTTTGATTAAGTGTTCAAGAGATCCAGTTGTATCAATCATTCATAGAACATATCCTTCTTACACTACAGAATTTGCAAATACAAGTTATCTACAAGAAAGAGCTATTTTGGCTCTAACTTTTAATATTGTTGAATCTGTAAATCAACATATGATTGTTATGAATGGCACTGAAGGAAAAAATATATCGGAGTTCTGATTCAACATGTAAATCAGATTCGAATATTGATTTATTCGAGCAACTCCATACTCTTGAATTCTTGAACAACATAAAATGCTATGGTATTTCAAATCACGAGTTGTACTTGAATGTGAGAACCTCTGTTATGTTGTTGAGAAACATTGACCACGCAAACGGATTATGTAATGATAACACGACTTGGTAAACATGTTTTGGAAGCAAAATTACTTAGAGGATATAATGTTGAACAAAAACCATTAATTCCACGAATGTCATTAACACCAGTAGATCTGCGGTTGCCTTTCAAGTTTCAACGTCAATTTTCGCTTATTGTTTCTTATGCAATGACCATCAATAAAAGTCAGGGTCAATCTCTTTCACATGTTGGTTTGTTTCTACCTAAGCATGTATTTACACATTTTCAATTGTATTTTGCTATTTCAAGAGTTCATTGTCGTAGTGATTTGAAAATATTAATATCTGAAAATGGTATTAAAACCACAACTAATGTTGTATACAAAGAAGTATTTTTAAAATTTATAAATTTTGAATATAACTTGTTAATGAAACTATTAGTGTTTTTATATAGTGATTTTTATTTTATTATTCTGCAACTTATTGTTGCACCTGTAATTTTTTATTTTTATTTATAAAATTTATATTGACTTCGTTTTGATAAAATTCATTTTTTTTCTTGCACATAAAGAAAGAGTTTACATTTAATTTGTGATGGTCAATGTATTACATAACTGTTGTTTAGAGTGACATTAATATTAATAAATGATCATAAATAATTTATTCTGTGCATCGCACGGGTGAAATACTAGTAATACTTATATTGTTAAAAATCAAATAACAATTGCCTTAATTAAACATTTTATAAGATATGAAAATCATAATTATAGCTAATTAGGGAGATTTAATAATGTTTCTATAATTTGAGTATAAGGATATACATGTAAAAATGAATTTAGAATTTAAATAAAATTAATACAATTTAAATAAACTTTCCCAATAAGATGTTTATGTCTTGAGACATTATGAGACTATTTTTATTATGACTCTCTCGTGAGTGTCATAGCTAGAAGATACAAAATTTTGTTAAAAATTAAATGAAAATTAAAATAAAAAGGATGACACTCATTGCATTGGGTTGGTAGACCAATCTCAAGATTGATTTGAGTTCTCTACTAATATGATGTCACTTGACACCATATTACTGAATACTTAAATATACTTAGTTAAATATGTATATATTAATTATTTTAAATAATATTAATAATAAAAATATAAAAAAATATTAAAATTTACGATTTTAAATTATCTATAAATAGAGTAGCATATTCATATATTTTGAAACACAATTAATTTTTATCTATTTTCTCACCTATTTGTCAATATTTCGATTTTATCTTATTTCTAAATTATTTTCTACCATTTTTCAAATCATGAATCCAAAAGTTTGACACTAATAATTAAATATGTAATGCATTTTATTTATTGTTTTTGTAATTTATTATCTAATTCATTTATTTGTAGTATAATTTATTTTGTTTCAATTATGTATGTCTTTCATATAAATTTATATTGAATTAATAAATTCATTGTTTATTTTAAGTTTATGAAATAATTATAATATAATTAATTTATTTTTAAATATAAGTATATATATATATATAATGTACATTATATACAAATAAAATAAAATTATTTTTATTGTGAGTTGTTGTCATGGATTAAGTAGAAAGGTTTGTACCACTTTTATCAGCGGTTTGAGTTTAATCATGTTTATGTATTTTATTTATATTTATTTTTATATTCAAATAATTTTTATGTATTTCAAATTCTATATTTGTTAATTTTGTCAATTAAACTTTAAGTTTATTACTTAGTTAATTAGTTTGGTTGATATTTATAATTTTATGATTATAATTTTTTATATTTGAATTACAAATAGTATTTAGGTGTTGTATTTGGTTGGACCGCAGGTAAAAGTATGTCAAACCGCTAGGCACCGTTGGAACACGCCTAGCGGTTTGTACCACTTTTACTAGCGGTTTAAACTTAATCATGTTTATATATTTTAATTATAGTGTTTTTAGTATTCACATTATTTTTTTTATATATTTTAAATGTGATTTTTGTTAATTAAACTTTAAGTTTATTATTTAGTTCATTAGTTTGATTGATATTTATAATTTTATGATTATAATTTTCTATATTTGCATTACAAATAATATTTGGGCATGATATTTGAATGAACCGCTGGTAAAATATGTGAAACCGCTAGGCACATTTGGAACACGCCTAGCGATTTGAACCACTTTTACCAGTGGTTTGAGCTTAATCATGTTTATATATTTTAATTATGGTCTTTTTAGTATTCAACATTAATTTTTATATATTTCAAATGTAATACGATTATAATTTTCTATATTTGCATTACAAATAATATTTGGGTATGATATTAGGTTGAACTGCTGGTAAAAATATTGTCAAACTGCTAGACACTGTTGGAACATGCCTAATGGTTTGTAGCACTTTTACCAGCATGTTTATGTATTTTAATTATAAGATTGTTAGTAATTATTATTTTTTTTATATATTTCAAATGTGATATTTGTTAATTTTGTTAATTAAACTTTAAGTTTATTGCTTAATTATTTGGTTTGATCCACTTTAAAATCGTACAAAGTCAAATTCGATATAATTATAATAGAATAGTTCTGAGTTTTTTTTTTTTTAATTTTGCTAAAAATATTATATATGTGTAGTGGGTGTAAATAAGTGTATATTAATGTTTTATATTATATAAATATAATAGTTCAAAATCAGTTACTCAATTATTAATTAAAATGTTGTGTAAGAGATATATAAGACTTTACGTAGTTTTTATATTTTTTAAATAAATTGAATATTTTTTCAAGTTATGAATATTTTTTAAATGTAAATTTTGGAAGTGAGTAATTTTACCATTATGACCATATTAAATGCGACAACTGTACTGTCGCCTGTCTATTACTTTTGAAATGAAATAATGCAGTGATTTGTTGTAAATAATTATAACCTGCGATTCTCATTGCAAAGAAACGTAACGGATAAATTAATTTCGCTGCAAATTAATTAAACAAAAAAACATACACCATTTATTTATTTTTACTTAAAATGGAGTCATGTAATGAGGTAAAGCCGCACTAGTGAAGTACACGAGGGAGAGACGTGGAGAGAGAGAGAGAGGAAGAGAAGTAAAGAATGAGGCCTCAAATAGTGTTGTTTGGAGACTCCATAACGGAGGAATCTTTCAGACCAGGAGGTTGGGGTGCTTCTGTTGCTGATACTTACTCAAGAAAGGTTTAATCTTTTGACTTATTTTGATGTGTTTTAGACGTGGGCATAATCTGAAGTGTATGGTAAAATGCCCCATCGGTATATGCAGGTTGATGTAGTGCTTCGTGGGTATGACGGCTACAATACTAGGTGGGCTCTTTTCTTGATGCATCACCTTTTCCCTCTGGTATATTTTTATTCCTTTTAAGCTTTTCCATCCACACTTTGTTCAATTTCTCGATTGCTCTAGTCTGGATTTGCAGTTGTTCCTTTTAATTAGTTAGTTTTGTTTTTTTCTATCGATTTTATGTTCAAGAGGGATCTTTGAATCTTTCATCACCAAGTATGACACTGTTTTCTGGAATGATAGTTGAGGTCTTGATATTTGAAATTATGATTACTTTCCAATATGGCATTTTTTATACTGCAGTACATTTACTATAATTCTACAAGGAATTTTGTGGGTTTCAACAAAAGATCTGTGTGCTAGCACTTAGTAAGTAATTGCAGTTGTTGTGGCTGGTGCTTAGTTTCTTAGAAATATGTTACTCACATCAATTAAAAATGGATTCTATGCTATGCTTGACTTGCTTCGTTTTTATTTTTAATCTCAAGTAGGCATCTGAAGCACCTGCTCCCGCTGCTGTTACTATATTTTTCGGGGCTAATGATGCTGCTCTGTTGGAGGGTGCTCGCAAAAGGTTGCATGCACCTCTTGAAGAATACAAGGAAAACTTGAGAAAAATGGTTCAACACATAAAGGTTTGCTTTCCTGCATCTGTGCTTGATATAAATCCAAATTCTTATTTTATATAGAGGAATGTCGTGTAACTAACTCTTTCAGAAGTCAAATGTAGTGAAGATATCTCAATATCTTGTTCAATCTAGCAGAACTTTTCAAAGGTTGTGCAAATGTTCAACCTCACTTTCCCATGAGTTACTAAAAGATTACAATCATCAAGTCGCTAGTCCAACCATGTTATTTTATAGCATTATAAATGGTTTGAGAGGACAAATTGCAGAGTCATTCCCCTAAAACGCTTGTTGTGCTCATAACTCCACCTCCCATTGATCTGGAAGGACGTCAAGAACATGCCAGGTATAACTGATTTGCCTTTTGAGTGCCTTTTGCTGTTAGGTCCTCTAAAACTATCTAAAGTATTCTCATTTCATATGTGGCTTAATTTTCAAGCTTTTTAGCAAGGACTGTAGCTTCCGTTTATACATGTGAACCCGTATCAAGATTGGTGAATGAAAAGATAACGGCTTCACGACATCTTCATGTTATAACCTCGTAAATGAGCATATCTCTAAGTGTGATAGGCAAAGGTCCCTTATGAATGACGTTTTTCATTGATATGTATTTGTATTGGTTTTCGCAGAAATAGTTCCATGCCATCTATAAAAGGGATAACAATAAGTGGGTAGACAAAGTTTAGATCACTATCACCCATATTTCATATAAATGTTTTGAATGCTGCACTACATGCTTCTGCTCCTTTCTCCATGGACTAATAATTGCCTCTTGGAAGTAAGATGCAAAGGAACATGAGGAAACAATGTAGTTTTTCCATTTAGTTGAGGATGGTTGATTTGTTTCTCTGTTAATTTCTTACTGTTATGCTAAAATATGGTTTCCTTTTACTTGGTTTACTCGAGTAGGTCTACGTATGGTGATGAGGCCTCGAAAGTAGCAGATAGGACAAATGAAGTTTCTGGGATATATGCGGAGCAATGCATTGGTTTAGCCAATGAACTTGGTCTTCCCTCAATCAATCTATGGACCAAGATGCAAGAAACTAATGGTTGGCAGAAAAAATTCTTGAGGTCAGTAATCAATAACTGTATAAAATGTTCTTACAAACTGAAAAGTTGATGGCACTTCTGAGTCGCTTATTTTTGTACAAAGTGACGGTCTGCACTTGACACCGGAAGGAAATGCGGTTGTGTTTGGGGAACTAGTGAAGATTCTTGATGATGCAGGGTTCTCGTACCTGCCATTTGATTTCCCTCAACATTCAGAAATTGATGAAGAAAACCCAGCAAAATCCTTCTCTCGGCCGTGTGCTGCAGCGTGATTGACAATCTTGCTCGTTACAGCGAATTTGAAATTGTTTTATTATAATGAATATTTTGATTGTTTGTCTTATACGAGACGCTTAAGTGATTGGTACAATGGAATGGAGGATGCAATGGAACGAACATTCCTTACTCCATTTCATTCATTTGTTTTGGTTCGTTTAATAATTAGGAATTGACGTTACATTTGGAATAATCATTCCATTAGGAGTGGCCAGAGTGAGAATAGACATTCATCCCTTAGTATTAGTCATTCTTAGTAATTTTTTTTTTTTTTTTGCTATTTTTCATTTGGACAAAATTAATCAAAATATTATTGATTTGTTAATTTTACTATATACCACACTTCTTCCCCTATAAAAAAAATCTTAATTTTTATAATATTTACAAAACTATTTTTAATAAAAAAAATATTAGAAAGATTCATTGAATGATATAAATTATATATTTTTAAACTTGTGGAAATTGTTTATTTATTATGAAAAATGAGTTATTTTATTATTTAAAAGTTTCCATCTAATTTAAATTCCATTGCTTTATAAATTTTAATATGATTGTTATAATTGAGCATGCACGTTTTAGTAGGTGAGAGCAAAATCAACCGAATTCGAATAACCAAACTCAAATATTTGATTGGTTAGATTTTTTTTAGTTTAGTTCAATTTTATTTTAAAATCAAATTTTAATTTGATTTGAATTGGATTTAGATAAAATCAAATCGAAATTTCATCATATTTATTTTTATTGTTTTCGTTATACTTTCATATATTTTAAAAGTTAAAATTATGTTATAAATTAAATATGATAAAGTATTTATTTCATTTCATTTTATTGTTTTTTCTAGATTCAAAAAAGTGAAATTCAAAAAATTTGTAATGTTTTTTTATTATTTGAAACTCACAAAATACTAAAGATATGTGATTGATTTAATAATTTAAATGTTATTATTATAATTTTAAATTTCAAATTTCTATTTTTTAGTAAATGAGAAATTTAAATGTTATTATTATAATTTTAAATTTCAGATTTCTATTTTTTAGTAAATGAGAACTATTAAAGATATATATATAAATGATTAATCTGTTATAATTAATTAATTTGAAAATATTCGGATAAACTGAACTAGTTAATTTGATCTAGTTAATTTTTGTTTGGTTGAATTATTTTTTTCAATCAAATATTTTTTTAATTAGGTTTGGTTTGAATTTTTAGACAAAATTGAACCATATATTCGAATGTTAATGTCTACGTTTTATAATTCTATGATTTCGTAATACAATATAAATATAATTTATTCATTCACGTTATTTGTAGTTATCAATTATATGGATGAAATTAACAAATAATTTGTCATTGCATTTCATCTTTTTTCCTTATACATACCAAACATGTAAATGGATTAATATTTTCATTCTATTCCACCCTCCATTCATACCTTATTCCATTTCATCCAACCAATCACCCCTAGTTTAACGATCGTTGTTTATATAAGATCATGAGCATAGTATGTTTCTTTTGCTTCAATTATTGTTTTCAATATAGATAAAGATTGTGTGGTGGCTAATGCAGGAAATTGGGTAGAAAATAAGTGGAAATGAGAGATACGGTGGAGGAGAGAGAGTTGAGAGAGTGGGAGAGGTCCGATCTTAACAGCCTACTTGATTTTCTCTTATGCAGGTCACCTTACACTGAGTTAGTGGATAGTTGAAATTGGACTTCTGAGTCGAGTGGAAAGTATTCGGTTTAGAGTGGATACAAAAAGCTCATGGAGAGGAAGGAGAACGTGCAGAGAGGCTCGTTAAAATGCTACAAGCTAATATGGAACAAAATTGCAATCCCAAAAGCTCAAGCAACGACATTTAGAGTGATGTTTCGTAGGATTGCCGCTAAGTATGAATTAAAGAGAAGATGTGCTTTGCCGCCCCTTCTATCGACTTCTTGCCCCATTTGTGACAGAGCGGATGAGACTATTGACCACCTTTTCATCGAGTGCCAGGCCACGTGGAGGCTGTGGAGTCGATGCTTGGAGTGGCTAGGAGTTCAGACTCCCCAGTCAAATGAAGCCTCGATTCACTTCATCCAATTATGTAACTTGATTAAAGGTAATAATAAATTTAGAATGTTTCTGGCTACCATTTTGGAATATGTAGTTTGGGCTATATGGTGTAATAAGGACGAAATAGTGTTTAAAAATGGGAAGTGCAATGTTGATCGTTTGATTGGAGATGTTAAATCTGTTGTGTGGAGTTGGGTAGTCGGTAAAAATGTCTATAATGTCGTTATCGGGCAATGTTTTAGGACGTGGTGCATTAATCATCTCCTTATGATTTAGTCTATTCTTTCGTGTGTATCCGGTCGGACGTGTCGTGTATCTTGTTGTTGGTTTTTGGTTGTTGGCATTTCTTACGCCTTTATTAATAATATTTTCTCTTTTTTTTTAAAAAAAAAGTATAGATGAAAATTCAGCAGCAAGTGAATGCAGATTTGAGAGGCTTCATGATAACCACGCTTAACAGAAAATCGCAATAGCTGTTGCTGCTCTACTCGAGCTTGGTTTGCACCTCTTTCTTTCATATTCATTCATGAATGCACATACCAAATATCAATTCTAATTGTAAAGTATACGATTTTCTAATTTTCAAATCAAGCTCTGGTAATACCGTTTGCTTTTCAGTTTTCTAAACAATAATAATATAAAAAATAAGGAGTTAATTGATGTAAATTTCGTCCTGTCACTTTAATTTTTTATTTATTTTATATTGATGTTCATATAAAAATGACATTAAATTTTACATCAACTTAAATTTATTCGAATAAGATTATTATGAGAAAAAAAAAATCGCAGGAGATTTTATTTATTAACCAAATCACAAGGTCATGGAAAAAAAAAACAACCTTTTAATTGTAGTGAATTTTGAAATAATTAATCAAAACTAAAGTTATTACCATGCATATGTGATATGTTAATCCAGAATAGACTCGAATACAAAAGTATTTGTTGTATAATGACAATCAACTACAGTGATTGACTAACATTTGAAATCAAAGGCACTCACTATTACTACGACATTAGTGAAAAATGGATAAACATCTTTAAAAATTACAAGACAAGGAGATACCATAACAATACCAGCTAAGGCACTAAAAGCATCCACAATGAGACTAAGAGAGCCTCTTGGCGATATTTTTTTAATTAAATGAAACTTTATGTGGAGTACACGAATATATTAGTAGGCTCTTTAACTTGAAGCTCTCTACTTAATTTGTATTTTATAATTTATATTTTTTTGGAATATATGTTATGAATGAAATATGTAATTAAAATTTAATTTTTGATTTAATTAGATTAAATTAGATAAAAAATGTAATTTAAATACATTAATAAAAATCGAAAATTATAATTAAAATACATTAATTAAAAATGAAATTAAAATTAAAATTACACTAATTAAAAAGTAACATTGAAATTAAAATTATTGTAATGAAAACCTAACTTAGAAATTGAAATTATAGTAATTAAAAAATCTACATTAGAAATTAAAATTACAATAATTAAAATAAAACTAAACTAAAAATTGAACCTACTTTTTATTTGAGCACACATCATGTTGTGTGTCTCGAGTTGCTCGGGAGTCATTCTCGACGTATCATTCATCAAAATTGTAATACGCAATTTTGGTTTGATCCGTTACAAAATTTTGTAATACGCAACTAAGTCTTCACCAAATATTCCAAGGCCTCGCCACTATCTTCGGCAGCTTTAGCATTTCCTTTTCTTTTGGCCGCTTTTGTCCCAATTGGTAGTTCATCGGGTTCGGCTCATTGGGTTGAGTCGCTCCGTGAAGTCTTCCCCCATGTTGTTTTTGCCCCGTTTGTTGGAGCCGATGTCAAAAATAATTCGTTGGAATTTTTGCATATTTCGTAAAATCTGTCAACAATGACGGTATTTGAACTCCACCTTTTTGGTTTGTTTCTACTCCGCCAACGCCTTGTTGTAAATGTCGTGGTCGGAGTTGTTGCTTGCCCACGCATTGGAGCACCGGTTGTAGATGGCACAAAACTCCTGAGTCGTATTTTGAATACGAGCCCAATGACACTTCAATTGTTTGACAATGCGGTCCTTCGAAGGGGCCCATTACCGGTTAAAGGAGTTGGTGATGCATGTCCAATATACCTCGCCTTTTTTATTGTTGCCGACGATGGGTCTTGCCTTGTGTCGAGACAAGTTCGACAAAGGACGATGGCCTTCTCCTCGGTGTAGGCAACGTCGGTTTTTGTACGAACGGACCTTTACGTAGAGTGAGGGCAAGGGTCTATCCGAAGTGTCGTTGATGGAATCGTTAAAGTTGATTCCATCGAGTTCACCGGCTCCGCCAGATGAAGAAAATTATTGGGTGGCAACAGAGCTCAGTTGTTATCACTGTGGTCAAGATAAATTTATAATTATATACACTCTTCACAAGGTTCCGCAAGTGGCAAACACAGGGAGTTGGTGGATTCCTCTCTCGATGTCACAAATTGGGGTTTTAAATCTAGTCTTGCCTTGGGGAAGAAGTCGTAACCAAGCAGAAAGTAAATACTGAAAATGTAAATAACTAAAAAGGAAACAACAAAGATAATAAAGAAAGCAACTTGACTTGGGTTAGAATCATTGAGTCTTGACTTATGTCTTGATCATCGGTACAAAGATATTCGTTGTGACCGCATGTCATTGGTTAAAGGCGAGCGTAATATTGGGGATTTACTCCTACCAACCAAACGCATCACTCATGCAACCCCTTTTTACTCGTCACGTAGCCACCTAAGCCTCGCCCAACATATCTTTTCAGCCTAGAAGGTAAGGGTTACTCATCTTCTTATCCCGTTTGCCCAAGCTCACGCTCAAGCCAAACTTCCTCCAGCATACCCAAATAGGCATTAGCAGGGCTGCGCAACCACATGCACTCCATCTCAGATGCCTCACCCGTGACGTCCCACCTACATCAGCACGGTGATCCCTCTAACTGACAAGTAGAAAATCGGTAACATGAGAGTTTCCAGTTCACAATAACCTGATCTTGCCCAAGATGCTACCGGCTGTTAAATAATTGAATCTGTCAATAATTTTTAAATTATTCACAACATATATTTTATTATAAATAATATGAATCTTATTGACGCACACCATATTTAATTCATTTTTGCATGATCTACTAAATTTTCATCATATTTAACTCATTTTTTTTTTTTACTCACGACATACTTATTTATTTAATTAATAAATAGTATAAAACTTTTATTACAATAACAACGCATCTAACACATTCATTAAAATTTATGCATATAGCCGTCAAAAATAATCGATCAACTTGAAAACGGGCATATATGAACTGTGAATTATAAAAAGATCCGATTGATTTTGAGGTTGGCCAGACCCGACATAATATGATCTCAAGCGCAATGGGGCAACTCGGTGCAGTCCAATCATTTTACATTAAAAATTAAATTTTAGATATGTATGCATCATGAAATAAATAATTACATCATTTTATTATAATTGTATAGTTTATTACAATTTGATTTATACTAAATCAATTCAAGCTAAGTAATAATTATTTCACCTAACAAGAATTTGTTCATATTTTGTTTTGTTTTTTTTTTTTTGGATATACTCAATATTTTAAATTTTATGTATATTATATTTAATAAATTTTTTATCAACTAAAAATATTATATATATATATATATTTTAAATTAACACCAATTTTGTTGCGATACACTTTTTATAATTAAAAAAATATTAATTATTTATTAATTCATCGTATATCTTACAAATGTACATACTAGTTTATTTAATATGAAAGTAAACAATAAGTTATTTTTGAAACTAATACCACCATAGAGCTCATATCAGTTTTAATTTTGTCAGAAATTTTATAAAGTGAAAACCTATACATTTACAGAAAACTTTGAGCAGCAGATCGTTAAGGAATAGTATTGGAGCTTCATGTTCATATATATAGAAATTGCAAAAAAATGTTATCTCAAATATAAGATCTTACACAACACCCAAAATATATATAAATTTATTGGTAAGAAATATTTTTTATTATTTTAAGAAATAAATAATTAATATTTAAGAAATGATAATGAATTTAGACTTTCAATCTATCGAAAATAAATAATTAATATTTATTAAATTAAATTTAAATATTTTTTATTATTTTAAAAATATGAAAATAATTTTTAAATCAAATTAATTTGTATAGAAGATAATAATCAATTAAATTGCACATTCATTTACTTTAAATGTTAGAGTCAAATTATTAATTAGTATTCATCTTCTTTCATTTACTTTAAATATTAGAGTCAAATTATTAATTAGTATTCATCATCTTCCTTTCATTAAATTATCATAAATTCAGATCTGAATAAATAAATTATAAATATTAGTATATTATAAAGTTGGGCATTCATTCATGGAAACTGTAAAACATTGTGACAACATTTCAATCCGGATTTCGAATTTTCGAAACTGTGCCCTTATGAAAGGGTAAACAAAATGTTTCAATTTCAAAATTTTACCAAGTTTATATGGATATAAATTTAAATGGTAAGAGTCAAATAATTAGAATTCTTCTTCATATTTTCATTAAAATTTCATAAATCCAGATCTCAATAAAGAAATTATTAAGATTAGTAAAATATAAAGTTGGGCATGCATGCATCCATCGAAATGAGGCAAGATGCAATCCTTATTACACGGTGTTCCCTCACCGCTATTTAGTATTTATAATCAATGTTGCAATGCAATGGCAGTGCCCACTATATACCTCTACCGTTGAAAACTTTGCAGCTCATCCATGTCACGTGTTCCCACCACCACATTGGTCATTAGTCATTATTAATTAACCTATCCGCGGCCTCGTGACTCCAAGTGAATTGGGTCGGGTTGGGTCGTTATCAGGTCAATCTGATAACGACTTAATTTGTTAAAGTCAAACTCGAATCCGACTTATTAAGGATATAGTAAATTTGAACCCGAACTCAATATAAACTTAAATTAACATGTTTTTTTTCCAGGTTGAACCTGATCTGTTAATGACCCAAGCTGATAACAAACGAATAGTTACCCAATCTAACACGATTGTATAAATATGTTATTATTAATAATAATATTTTTAGATAATATATTTATATATTTCAATTAACCCGAATCCAACCCGAAAATTTTAGGTTCTTATTGGATTAACCTGATAAGAACTCGAACCCAACAAAGACCAACCTAAACTCATTCTTATCGTGTCTTTTCGTAACGGGTTATCGTGTCGTGTTGAAAATTAACTCGTAACCACGTGACTCACTCACTCCTCCAATGAACACAACGCTAAATTACGAGGATACCCCTCGGATTATCTCATTCCAATGTAACTGGTGTATGATTAATTAATTAATTTGGAGAAAAATATATAATAGGACTTCACTTTAATATATATATATATATATATATATTCATTTCGTTTAATTTAACAATTTTGGCATTCACGTACCGACAGTGACGGTAATATATATACATATATATATTCTCTCTATTTCGAAGCATCATTATAACGGTATAATTTCTATTTATACTACACTTGCTAATTGTGTTAAAAGATAACTATTTTTTCATTTTTACCATGTTTATTTTTTATATATTGATATATTAATCTTTGTCACTAAATATATATAAGTAATACTTTTGGGATTCTGGTCTCTATGTGCCTTCGTCCCTGCGTACCGATCGAGTATATTGTGAAGTATTAAAAATCCATTTTCCGTTCTTATTTGACAATGTAATTCACAGTCACTAACTTAATTTATAAATAAAATGTTGTGTACATAGAGCTTCAACTTCACCAATTTTTTTCTTCTAAGTCAAGATTTTCTACGCATATCCAAACATTGCAGATATATATGAGGATATATCTAGAAAAATGTAGAATTTTAGGTTTTCGGTTACTTGTATATTAGGCAAGGTTGGTTGAAAAAAAAAACTGAAGGTTGATTGACCTACCATATATACCGTACAAGTAACAATATAATGTAATATTATCCATTGAATATGTATTAATAAATGGGTTTGTCCCAAAGAAAAGAAGAAAAATATTTTGATTTTTGAGGGACTAAAGTATATAAGTAGCCACTGAATTTGTGTACATTGCATTTCTACGATACTCCCTCCGTCCACCAATGTTTATTACATTTTGCCATTTTGGGCTGTCCACCAATGTTTAATACATTTAAAACTTTCTATTTATATCACACACACTTTAATTAAATAATAATAACAAGTGGGACCCAAACTCCACTAACTACACTCTTTCATCTAAAGTCAAAGCACTACATTAAAACACGTGCCGGGTCAAAACGTAACAAACAATCGTGGACGGAGGGAGTATATACATATAATACAGTATTACACGACATGAGTCACATGCATATTTCTTCTTGAAAAATAATACGTGACATATGGAGTTTGAATTATAATATACATGTTTGTTAATTATCGATTTAGATTATTGAGTTGTATATGTGGGGAATATGAATCTAAAGTGTCGTCACAAAATTACAGCTAGCTAGGTAGCAAATTAGATATGTATTGAACAATGTTGAATTGATATTTGACCTAAAAATTTGTATAAATGTTAGTAGATAGAGAGAGTATTGAATTCTTGGACAACAACATGTTTTTGTCACATTATTTTGTCAACTACGTACAACTGCCAATTTGCCATCCCCAACCCCCATTATTTTCTTCTTCAATTTCTTTCTTTCTTTCTATTTTTATTTTAAAAAATAAAACATTATTGGTCTTTACTCTTTAGCTAATGCCTTCTTCTATTAAAACGAGCCATCATCTTTAATAAAGCACGAGATCAGAAAAAACTGATAGACAAACAAACAGCTCTGCAGCTTCTCATTGCATTGTGTTTCACGACTTTTCCTTTTATTCAATTATCCATCAATCCAACCCAACCTACCTATTTTATCTAAAATATTAATTACATCGATAAAGCACACTTTAACAAGACTCCACACATTGCAAGTTTCAACCACATGCACTTTTATTTAACAATACGAAATTATATATATATATTTTTGAGCATTTAATAATTTATTATATATATTCATATCTAACATTGGTATATATATTTATGTCTTAAGGTGATGTTCATGACAAATGAAATATCGCGTGATACGTAATAATATTCGAACGTGAAAATTTTAAATAAATGCGTAACCTGAAATACTTTCACATGAGTCCAAACCGACTGCTTTACCATGTGAAACATTAGGTGCATCAACGAACTATCACTTATACACATAACTACAAAATAAAAGTTGAATGATCTCTACTAATTTAATTAATTGTATATATATTAAAAAATTGAGATATTATTGAGGAAATTAGTTCTCAAAAGATAGGACATAAACTCATAATATTTGGGTGATAAAAAGTACAGTAGATGTATGCAACTGAATATATACGTAAGAGCAGTATGGGGGAAAATGTAGAACTAAAGCACAATTGCCACATTTTTCTTCTTCTTTTTTCTCGAAAAATAAAACCAACTTCGTGTATGTAGTAACTTGTAAGTTTTATAATTTAAATTATGAAAAAATAGATCCATAAATTCACAAAATACTAATAGAATCCAAATAAATACCCTCTCTTAATTAGGGATGTAAGCGAACCAAAATTTTCGTAAACTATTTAGGGTTCGGTTCGATAAAAGCTCGTTCGAATTTCGTTCGTTAACTAAACAAACCAAACTTGAGCCTCAAACTGAGCTTCAATTATTTTTCGAGTCGAATTCGAGTCTAATGGTATTTGGCTCCAAAAGTTCACAAACTTTATTAACGAGTCAAATTTCGAATAGTTTACGAACTCTAAAAATGAGTCGCGCTTCGAATAGTTCGTGAACTTTATGTACGAAATAGCTCGCAAACTTATCAAATCAATATTAATATATATATATATATATATATATATATATATATATATTAACTCAAATAATTTAATAAACAAGTTTTTAAATGAGTTCGAACTCGAATATTTAACGAACTTGAGCCAAGTTCGAGTTCGGGTTAAATTCACTATTAAATCGAATAATATAAAAACCGAACCCAAGCTCGATTTTTATTTACCAAACCAAACTCCAACTTGGTTTTTAGAGTTCGAACTGAGCTTGAGTCAAACTTGAGCCTTCAAAATTTTAAATGAACCGAACTCGAGTCTGACAGTATACGATTATTGAAGATTATTGAATAGCACGGTTACAGATTAACTCTCTCCACCTTATTATATTCACCAAATATAACTTTAATTACCGAAAGAAAGAAATAAAAGAAAAACTCCGACCATCTTAGGTTGATAATATTTGTAGCCATAAAAGGAGGGAAGGGGTAAATGAGATGAACGCAGTAAAAAAAAAGGTAAAAAAAAGAAAAGTTAACGGTAGCGAATGGAGCAAGAAAAGGTAAAAGACAGAAGAATTGATTCAGTGGTTGGGGAAAACGAAAAGGAAGCTGCCGTACAGTCAGACGAAACAAACAAACAGTGAAAATTGAATGAGTGAAAGAAAAGAGAGAAGGGAGAGAGAGAGATGGCAAAAGTTTAGCCCAAATTATGGAGAAGAGAAGAAGAAGAAGATTTCTTCAACAGCAATGCGAACGACTAGTCCTCTTCTTAATTTTCTCGCACCAACTACAATGCATCATCACCAATACCAATGAATGGAATCCTTCTTCGCCCTTTATTATTTCTTTCTTGTTTTCTTTCCTTACCAAAAACAACAATAACAACTACAGCTCCACCACCACCATCCACTTTCATTATTATGGCAATTATTATTCTTATTCCCGTTTCCTTTCCTTCTCTCTCTCTTTCATTATTATTATCGTTGCCCTGCACCATCCCTTCTGCCCATTTCCCTTCATCCAACACCAAAAACTGAACTACACGATTTCAAGAACCCTTGTCGATCAAGATTGTAAGCTTTGTTTTGGTGAGTGATTGGTTCTTGATTTTCGGCTTGCCTTCATTTGATATGTGTGAATCGCTGGGTTTCCTATTCATTAGTTGTTTTTTGGTATTTGATGAAATGCAGATTATTTTATTCACCTTTTCCCATTCACTGACCATCAGGCGATGATTAATCGATCAGTAGTTTATATGCGTATGATACTGAAAACAGGATAGGCAAGTAGTGGGAATCGATTGCAACACAGATTACTGAGATGTTCCCTCGATCTTAATTTTGTAGTACAATTGTGTTCTTGTTGTAAAGTTTGCTCTTTTCTTTGGATTTCATCAAATGATACTTTCCCGAGATTTCAAAGATTTCAATTCAAGTGTATTCCTGCAAAAATCTCATATTTTTTTTGTCGTGTGAAGCCATAGTGAATGAATATAGTAAATCTGCTTGAACCCACAAATTTGTGTGTTTTTTTAGGAAAATGTTTGGTGGAGGAGGAGGTAATGGAAATACGGTGTTCCCTGGTTTCATAGAGGAAAATCGCGTGCAATACAATAACCATACAATGCCGCAACTACAGCTATTTGCAAATGGTGAGTGTTATTGTTATTTGTGATTTGTTTTGGAAATGTGGTTCTTTTCTGGCTTGTTATCTCTTTCACATAGCTCCTAATTACCTATTAGGCTTCTGTGATTGTGGGTGCAGAAACATTTTAGAAGTTTCACAGAGTACGTTTAGATACTGAAATCAAAAGCCTTATTCAACCTTACCTCATTTAGAAGGAATAGAAAGAGATGTGAACTATCTAATTTCATCTTTGCTCTTGTGAGAAAGAGGTTCTATAATTAATATTTATCATCTAGAGTTACTGGTGTGAATTGAAGATTGTTGTATGTGTTGCTAAGATATGTGTAGACTTGAGCGAATTCTAATAGTTTTTTCTTTGAAGAGGTTGCAAGAATGTGAGCATGAATCAAACACTTGCTTGCCTTTATTTCAAAATCATGACTGGTTGTGTTTGATCGAAGTAAGTTTGTAGTATGTTCATTTTATGAAGTACTAATGAGTAATGAGTAATGGCCTTGTTTCATCGCCATCTAAAAAATGTATTTTCTTCCATGCTGGTTCTGTGCTAATGCTAGCTAGTTGTCATTTGATTTATTTTAGCAAACCTTAAGTTGTATTTTTGTATTCGGAGTCTTTTGTCTTGTGTAAATAGAGGATACATGTATGATTAATAAAGCATTGAAACAATTCAGACCATACATATAGCATAAGGCTTATCGATTTGCATTCTCTAGAAAGAATGCTCGATGGGAGTATAAGATAAGTAGACATGCGACTTTACATTAAAACCTCTGCTATATAATTTGTCGTAACTGGTAACATAATCAGAACAATAAGTGGTAGTAATGGAAATCTAGCCTGCCATTTTTGGATTGCTTGCTTGTCGGAACCTAGTCTAATATTGTTCCTATGATTGTATGTCAAAAAAATGATGCTCTGAGGTTGATGCTTAAAATATGTGAGATTCATTGCACCGATTTGCCGTATCTTAAATTTGTGTAGTTATGCTTTTAATTTTGTCTTGTTGCTCTACTTAGCTCATCTCATCTTGTCTCGACCTTTTCTTTGCTTTTCTCTCTAACCTTATCCTTTTCTCGAACCTTTTCTGCAGTTCCAATTCAGTGTGATGCTGGCGTTGGGACCATAAATCGCCTCATCAACAGAGGTGGGGAAGGAGAAACTCTGTCCATGCAGCAGCAGAAGCTCCATATATCTTTGAATAACAACTTTTGTCACGATGAAGCTGGCCGTATTGGAACTGTCTTGAACCCTAATCCTGTATCAACAGGACTCAAACTGTCATACGAGGAAGAAGAGCGCAACTCCTCAGTCACTTCCGCCTGCGAGAACATGAAAAGCAACGTCCCCATCATGCTCTCCCTTGGCGACACTGTCAAAATGGAGATTGATAGACAGGCGGAAGAGTTCAGCCGGTACATCAAACTTCAGGTATGAGAAATGTCACATATTATCATATGCTACCTTATCAGTTGATTATTAATCTTGGCAGTGCTTATTTTGATAGGAAGAAAACATCTTGAAGGGAGTACGAGACATAAACCAGAGGCACTCGGTTTCGCTGCTAAACGCCCTAGAGAAAGGTGTGCAGAGGAAACTGCAAGAGAAGGAGGTCGAGATCGAGAGCATGAATAGAAAGAATAAGGAACTAGGTGATAGGATAAAGCAGGTTGCCATGGAGGCGCAATCATGGCATTACAGAGCAAAATACAATGAGTCGGTCGTTAACGTGCTCAAGAGCAACATACAGCAGTTGATGGAACAAGGCACGGCACAAGCACGTGAGGGCTCCGGGGACAGTGAGGTGGACGATGCGGTCTCAAGCTCGAATCACCACAGAATTGTGAGCGAGTCGAGAAATAAGAGACACGAGAACCACCCCCCTCGATGCAGGGCTTGCAACAATAAAGAAGTGGCAGCCTTGATACTACCTTGCCGACACCTGTGTCTGTGTACAGATTGCGAGGGATTCATCGACGTCTGCCCCGTGTGCCAGGTGATGAAGACTTCCAGTTTTAATGTGTACATGTAGCAAGGAAGTGTATCAGAGAATTTGCAGTTTTCAGTGAGATGTGTTGATGAAGATGTACAAACTTGTTCTTTTCAAGAATTACTTAGATATAATGATGGTAATTTTACTTCCCTGAATGAAAAGGAAGAAGAAAGAAATGAAATTTGTTGTTTGCATATTTTGTTTTGTTCTATTGAGTGATATTCTGTTGTGGAAGAAGAATATTAATAATACAAGTTCAAGTTGCATCATGCATCAAGTCCAGCTCTTCTTTCTGGCCACAAAACTATTATAGTATTTCCTTGTACTAATTCTCATCAAATGCATAAAATTCTCTTTAT
The DNA here is from genome assembly GCA_026898415.1 of Leonotis leonurus. Taxonomy (NCBI): domain Eukaryota; kingdom Viridiplantae; phylum Streptophyta; class Magnoliopsida; order Lamiales; family Lamiaceae; genus Leonotis; species Leonotis leonurus. The sequence continues at coordinate 2,325,935 of JAPKLX010000025.1, forward strand.
TGAAGATTTCTTCTTTTCTTATAATTTATTCTAGTCGCTTTCATCTACACAAAAATCTTGAGAGCTCTCTTTCATCTCCTTTTCATTAAGCACCAATCCTACTACAACTTCTCTACTTGCCCTCTCTTCCAAGACTTGCATATTCTTTTTCATCCCAAACTAGTTCATCTCCACAGAGCTTGAGCTTGGGATTGGGCTGGGGCCCACCTTTCTTTCTTTTCTTTTTTTAAAAAAATCAAAAAGGAAGGAGGTATTCATGGCGGACTGTCAATTTTTAACACGACACAATAACCCGACACGAACTGACAAGATTTTAATGGATTTGAGTTGGCCTTTATTGGGTTCGGGTTTTTATCAGATTAGGTTCGGGTTACCTGAAATTATAAATATATTGTCTAAAAATATTATTATTAATATATATATTTATATAATCGTGTTAGACTGAGTTACTATCGACTTGTTATCAGGTTGAGTCATTAACAGGATGAGTTCAAGCTGGGGAAAAAAAACGTGTCAGTTTGGGTTCAGATTTGAGCCATTCAGGTTGAGTTCGGGTTCAGATTTACTATATTCTTAACAGGTCGGGTTCGAATTTGAGCATAACAGATTGGGTCGTTATCAGGTCAACCTGATAACGACCCAACCAGACCCAATTGACACCCCTACTCGTGAGGTGACACCAAGAAGGCAATTAATTTATTTTCATTTGTATTTACTTAAAACATAATTATTTAATCAGTTTTAAATCAAATCCTAATCATGAATTTAATAAATTATAATTTTGGATGAAATTGAACATTATAATTAGTACCGACTCGCCTATAATTTTTTATCCAAGTAAAAAAGGAATGTACTCTTTGGGTTTTGAGGCTTTGGAAGAAACGAAAGAATCAAAATTCCACAAGTCTTGAGTAAGTTGATAAGATGGAGCATAAAATTAGGATGACAAAGTAAGTTTTGTGTTGGTTCAAACTTGAATACTTTTAATAAAGTGAATGCGCGTAAGATATATTGTAATCAAAATTGGTTAGTGGAATTATTGGTTGATAATTGGTAAAGATATGATGTCATATATGATATATATTGTTTCTTGACATTGGTAGATTTGCAAGTGGCCTAACATGACTTTTTATTTTAATTGGACAAGATATTATACGAGGATATCTTTACTTCTTGTCAACCCACACACATTACAATCTAATCATTTTTGCATGTAAATATTTCTTCACCAATATTTTCATGTAGGCTAGTTAGTGGGCCAACAAAACTTAGGCCTCCAATTCAATTGGGTGATGAAGTTTGAGGTTTCTTCCACATGAGTGGCGGGAAAATTTAAAATGGGCTTAGTTTAAATCTATTAACATATAAAACCGATTTTTGGCGTCACTTTTTTATTTCTTTATTTAAATTTGAGTGTTGATTATTTAAAAAAAAAACGTGATTACAATTTTTTTTTTTCCATAATGTTGTTTATTGAAAAAACCGTTTAAGAATTAAATTTTTCCATAATGATACATTATAGAAACAGCGGTCACTTATATGAACGATCCAACAATCACACTTCTATTATATAGATACAAATTTAACTAATTAAATAATTAATGAATTATCAACATTTGGTAGATACGATCTCATTTCATAATAATTATTCTATAATTATTCTAAACATAGGGTAATTATCTTGATATAAGTATCGTATCTTAGATATCAAAACATAGCATAATTTCATTAATTTTATCAAGAAATTTTAATTTATTATTCCATTAATATATCATTGTTTTTTCTATTTCCTATTTCTTTGTACTATTTTCAAAATATTTCAATTTCGTACTCGTAAATATATGCAATATGCATTTTAAGTTAAAGATCTCAACAAGAACATTAATTTGATATATAAAATGTAATAAACAAGTTTATTATAAAAAATGATTATCATTTATTTTTTTAAAATATATACATTTATTTTGTTCAAATTATGTAATATTCCCTCCATCTACGAAGGTTGTGTGTTTTATTGTTTTCGTTTTTTAACATATTTACACAAAATAGTCAATATTTTAAACATATTTTCTTTCCAATCAAAAATATATTTATATTTTTGTAAATACGTAATGACTCTCTCATAATTCACTTTTAATGAATAGAATGAATATTAATTATTTATTATTTTTCTTTAATGAATGAAATAAATTATACTAGTTATCTATCAATTATCCGTGCATCACACGAGATAACTTACTAGTTTTGAAATAAAAGTTTTTTTATTAATAATTTTTAAAAATATATATAGATATTATTATTTTATTAAAAAACATGCTTGGAAATAAAATAATGTACAATGCTTTGTTAATCAATTTCCTTCAAAAGATCATATTCAATTATTGTTATAACAAATACGTTTGGTGATTATGGTGCTCTCTCGCACTCAGTCCCACTCTCACTTTCACAGGGTTTTAATTTATAATAATGAATTTTACATTAGGTCCCCATCTGCAGCTTCCATGCATGCATATATATCCATAACAAGACTTAATTAAGCAGGCTTATAATTACAAGTAGTTTAAATGATTTTTCTTGTGAAAATAATTTTATATTATTAATTGATGAATGGAGACGATCAAGAAACTAGAGATTGTGCGGTGCTGCGTCCTTTCCAATCATACAATTAATGCCATAACTCATTATCTTTGCTAGCTGAGATTAAATAGAGATATGAAGGAGTAATAAGTTAAACTTAATAAATGGGAAAATTCTTAATTATAAGTTCTAATCTTCCATTGATGGTACTGGTGCATGTAGCTCTTCCATTGAGCTAGTTAAGGGCATTAAGGGTAAGAAAAGTACTGCTGCTTAATTGGTTGCATGTGCATGTAAACCTATTTTGAATTGTGCTAATTAATTTGCCACTTTCATCACCATTTTCCCAAGATTTTGACTACTGTCTTATTCTTTCTATTAAGGAAGGTGTGTGATTTACATTAATAATATGTAGCCTTGTTCCTTCAATTGTATAGTATATTTGTGAATCAAGGTCGTATATATATAGAAAATGTTAATTATATAGAAGATGTATGTTGTCACGCGGTAGCTATGCATAAAATATTAAATATGAGTGCATTTCTGCTAAATAATAGAAGGTGTTTGCACGTTTCGTAGCACTGCAATAATTTTCTTGTAATTATATAGAGTAACAAAAACGTGAAGGGTAGCTATTCAAATTTGAGAGAGCACGCACTAAGTGCTCGTTAGGAGTAGCGTTCGGTTTTAATCAGACCAACTTTTTGGGAGAAAAGCGTGTTTTACTTTCTATCTATTTCAAATTGGATCTGTAAAGTAGTTAGTTAGCTTCACTACTCACACAGTTTTGGCTGTAACTGTCATGCAATTTTCATTACAATTCATGTTTGTTTAATTTATTTTCATTTATACTTGTTCAAATTTTGGGATATATCCCCACTCCACTTTGTTCCTAATTAATTAATCTAAGGTACGATTTCTATTTCTTTTCTTCCATTTTTAATGTTAATGTATATGTTTGGTGTTATGAAATTGTTTACTTTCCTTCTCGCTTGTGTACTTGCACTCTTGTATTTCTTCCCTTCATCATTTGCTTCCTTTCTGAATTCATACTTTGATTCAGTAATGTCATTATTGTAGTGGTGACTGAATCTTTCTTCTTTGTCTTAAATTTGTATATATAACTAATAATGAAAAAAAAGGGGACATTTAGGTTGCTTCTTTAATCTCATGGCATTTTCCCTCGAGATTACTGGACTCTAATGGCATTTAGCCATCAGATAATGTATTTATAGGTTTACATGTCTTATTTATTTAAACAATGAATAAAATATATTAAAATTAAAATTAATTATATATAAATAAGTGAGACAAACAGTTCATGATGACAGGGTATAAGTTTTAATATTTTTAAAGAAATTGAAGTTAATGCATATATACATCTCTCTAATAAATCGAAAAGGAGGTAAAGTTTCGATACATTTTGGAAAAACGAAAAAAGGGGAGTGTTGTAATGACTGGGGTCAAATAATCTGTAAGAAAGTACTTTGATCCAAAAAATTCCTCAATGAAACCCCAAATTATTGAAATGAAAGTTGATTGTAACATTATTGCAGTTTCTTGTTTGCCTTTTCCCACATAACACTGCTTCTTTGTTAAATACGCCATTAAAAGACTTTCTTTTCCTTCTTAAAACTCAAAACTAACCAAGCAATTAAATGAAAATCTTATTTTAGGTGCAAACTTAAAAATTAATTATATTATTGTTTTTTAGTATGATTATTGTCAATTTTACTATTAATTCCTTTTTTATTTATTCTTTTCATGATATTTTTACTCGTTTATAAAAAGAAGAAAAAGAAAAACTAAAACTGCACAAATCTTAGTTCCTTTTTATTTATTTATGTCTTCTCATGATTATATCTTTACTAGTTTCTCATAAAGAAGAAAAAGAAAAACTAAAAGTGCACAATCTTAGATGCAATGACAAAATATAATATGATAGTATTGAAAAACATTCGAGAATACAAATTGAAGTTTAAATTTCCAATCTTCGAAAATAAAGTTCCAATTTTCCACGATTAAAAATATTTGAGAATACGAAATGAAAAATATTATTGAATGGAAATTTAAAAGTGATGTGACCACCTAATAATGCAATTACGTACAAAGAAGCCTAAAGGGAAGTCTCCTTTACTTAGGGATCACGCCTCGCCTCCACAAAATACTATACACTATATATATTTTCTGTTCTAAAACGTCTATGTCGGTTGCAATATTATATTAATTCATATTTCGCCTAGTAAAATCCCATTTGGTATGTTAGACACAATAGATAAGATAAATACTCCCTCTCTCCATTTAGTAAATTTATCATCACTTTGACTCCATACAGGTTTTAATTTAGTTCTTTTGACTCCATACAGGTTTTAATTTAGTTCTTTTGACTTTAATAATTATATGTAATGAGTGGAATTGAAGTACCACTTGATAATTGTTTTAAATTGTGTTGCATGTAGTTAGTGGAGTTTGGGTCCCACATAATGTATTATTTTAAATTGAGTTGTGTGTAGTAAGTGTGATGGGTCCAATTATTATAAATGAAAAATTTAAAATGAGAAAAAGCTTTGTGGACGGACAAAAATAATAAAATGAAAAAAAGTTTGATAGACGGATGGAGTAGTAAATAGAGCTGGTGAGCATAGGCATTGGAGCCGACCGCTTATGGCTCAACTAAAATAGGGGCCCATAATTTAAAAAAAATTATTAGTATATAGTAAAAGAAAAAAAATTAAGGCCCTCTTCATTGAAATTTTTTATGACATATAAATAGTTATTTTTCTTAATTTTAGCTAGGACACATGAAATGTGTGGAATGAACCTGATAGTAAGTAGTTGTTGATCTTAGGGGCTTGTGTATTTCATAAATGTGGATGCAAAATGACTAGTTTTGAACATAATAAGACTACCAAAAAAACCTTAATGTATTGAAAATTATGACAATATAAACATAAATAACCATTTTAAATATTTTGATAATTACATAATTGTACAAAGTAGAAATGGAACCCGAAACCTCTTCACTCTAGGTCAAACATGTTAATGTAAATTCATCTAAAGTGGACCACTCTTCCAGTTTCACCTAAGAATGAGGGCCACTATGTTAAAATGTGTTCAGAATTTGTTTTGACCACAATTCTCGAAAGAGCCCCCAACTGAACTCCAACACACATACATGTTTTTTTACCCCAAATAGGTTTATGTATATTAGCGCCATACTTTATCGATATTTACATTTTCTTAAACTATTTTCTCCTCATGTCTTAAAAGAGAAGGGAAAAAAAAAACAAAGTATTTCCTCCCCACCTTATAATTACCAATATTAGTGTCTGCAGTTGTATTTTTTTCAACTGTTTTTTCTCAGTAATATTATTACTTTTAAATAGACGAACTCCAAGCATTTACTTTTCTATTTTTTTTAATTGGGGGGTTGATGACAACATGCATGCTTTATTCATAAAACAACCTATAAAAAGAGAAGATTATGATTTATGAAAACCGATGCCTGAATTTAAACTAGGCTATATCCCTTTTTACAGCTGCTTTATTCCTTCAATTTTGAAACAGCATAAATTTACATGTTCAGAGAGAATCTAACAAAACACTCCAACACAAAATCCACATAAGCAATCACCCACCAAAAAACCAAACATTCTTTTCTTCTCTTTAAACCTATAAAGACTCCAATCAAGGCTGCAACTGTACAACAAAAGTCACTATTCCTACATTTTAACTGTTTTTTAAACACAAGTATTACTATAATATACATCTGCATGGGAATAAAAGATTGTGACTACAGATTTTGGACCAGTCCCTATTTAAGGATCTTATGGGGATAACAAAAATTGAAAAAGGCTGAAGCTTATGCTCAAAGCATCTCTTCCCTCTATTGAATTTTTAAGTCTTTGAATGAAGTAAAGCATCTCTCCTCTTAGATACCTCCACATACAATTGGTTTCCTCTGTAAGCATTCCAAAACCTTCCTTTGCTTACAATTAAGAGCCTCCCTTGTTCCATTCCTTTTATCCAATCTTTCATTTGAATAATATGTAGCATTTTCTTCTTCATTTCTTTATGTGCAAATAGCACCTGAAAGTTTAGAATCTCTCATCAAATTATAATGCCTTAAATCTCTCAGAACTTCTTCTGTTTCTAAACTAATCTTTCTGCAGCAGCCATTCATGTATCATTATTAAGCATGGCTGGAGTTTCCTGCATTCATTCCTCCTCAATAACAGCCAGCAATATTCTGTAGTGGGAGCTCTGTCGTTTCTTGAATCATGCTTTCTTTATAATCCTTACACCGTTGCTTTTCGATCCGAATTTGATCCCTTTTTAATTAGCATGACCTTAACAGGCAACAAGTTTCTCATTCTTGATTATTGAACCTCTTGTTTCATTCTTTTAAGTGTTGGAAATAAGGACTAATTGTTCATTCAATTCTATTCTTTGATACCTTGGTTGAGATTTTTGTTTCTAGAGATTCTATTCTGGCCCAAAAATACATTATTTTTCATCTGGGATTTTTCTCAAACTCAGATTAAGACAGAAGTGGTAAACCGGTTAGGACAGAACAGCATGAGTTTCTTGACATTTATCACTGGATCCACAAAATCATGGCAGCCAGCCATGACTGTTAACACAACAACTTCAGCTTATTGGCTGAATTGGAGGGTGCTGCTCTGCTCTTTATGGGTGCTGATGTCAATGGTCTTCGCCTCCGTTCTTCTCACGAAGCATGAATGTCGGAGGAATTCACAAGAAAATGCAGAGGATCAACAGAAAGAGCCAACAGGAATATTGTATGAAGATGAAGTGTGGAGACCTTGCCTTCGAAGCATTCATCCCTTTTGGCTGCTCGCCTTTAGAGCTTTCGCATTTCTTATGCTTCTGCTGATGCTTATACTAAATGTTGCTGTTGATGGAGGAACCATATTTTACTTTTACACACAGTAAGTTTCAAAATATCTTAGCTTTTGATCCATGTGATTTCTTCTTTCAAGAAATTTCTCTAACTTGTGGTATGGATAATGAACAGGTGGACTTTTACACTGATCACCATTTATTTTGGGGTAAGTGAATGGCGGCCTAATACACATATTTACCAACACACACACATTTCATCCCTTCAATCTTCTTATATTTATATTCATTGTATAGCTTGGATCCTTGCTGTCTATTCGTGGATGCTACGAGTACAAGAATCGAGGCTATGCTGATGAGAATTTTGACACGGAGCACGGCAAAGGCAAGGATCGGATTCAAGAAAATCTTACTCGCCAAGAAGCAGGTTGCTTGGCCTATGTTTTTCAGATCATTTTTCAGGTGAAGCTCACACAAATGAACTGATATTGGAATCATAACATCCTTAGCTTGTTACAAAGACTAAATATTTCTTCTTTCTATGTTTCTTACAGATGAATGCCGGAGCTGTAATGCTGACAGATTCGGTCTTTTGGTTCATACTAGTTCCCTTTCTTGTCGTCAAAGATTACCATTTCAATTTTGTAAGTACCAGCCATAGTTTCTTGATTTTTAATCTCATGTTCTTGTCTAATAGTTAATGATCAAATTTTCTTGCAGTTGATCATAAACATGCACTCAATTAACGCTGTGTTTCTGCTTGGAGAGACTGCTTTAAACAGTCTGGTAATTTACAAGTGCAATATGCTGCTTAGTGCTCACACTATATTACTATATATTTACTTGATACAACACAAGCTACTTATCACGATCCTTAAAACTGCTGCAGAGGTTTCCATGGTTTAGAATCGGATACTTCTTTCTCTGGACTTGTGTTTATGTTCTGTTTCAGTGGATACTACATGCCTGCGACTGGATATGGTAAGATTCTATATTCCCATTTCCCATCATCTTTCTCTTCTTAAGAAAACCATTATCTTTAGTTAAATGCAAATTAAGATAAGTGTAGTGCATTAGCAGTGACATGAAGTCCCTTTTCTTGAAACAGGTGGCCTTATCCCTTTCTTGATCTCTCATCTTCCTATGCTCCATTATGGTAAGCAATAAGCAACAAATCTCATTCTTAGACAAATTAAGAAGATTCTAGAAACCCTTTTGAATCGACTTGAGATTGTATGTGCAGGTACTCAACAGTGGCATTGATGCACATACCATGTTATGGAATTTTTGTACTGATAATGAAGGGGAAGCATGCTGTGCTGTCAAAATGGTTTCTTCACTCATACTGGTTCGCTCAGAGAGGTTTATAAAGTGCTGCACCAAGTTTTGAGCTTGCTAAGGACAAACAACACGGCCACATCAATTCTGAAGAAAAATCATGCTTATTTATATCACAGTGAAACAACATATTTCAGTGCCTTGGATTTTGAGAGATGCACATGTCATTACAGATTCCACCATTTGTAACTACAAATAGAACTCGTACAAAAACGTAGTGATTTTTCTTTTTCTTTTCCAGCAAATGCAAAATAATTGGAGTACTCAAAGGAGAGAAATGTGGAAAGAATACACTAGCGTACAAGAAAGAATAAGAGGAGAGGCAGGCTGAATTAGAAGCAACTTTGCAAACTAGTCTAATTTGTAAAGAACTTACTCTTGCAAGTTGCAATTGTTGTAACTGAGGTTGACTACCTGCTTCTTATATGGGTTTTTCAAGAAACATTTCCAAATATGGAGAAAACTGGGAATTATTATTGTTTTTATGTATTGTATTAATTGAATATTGCATTAGTTCGTAATTGTTTTGATGGTCAACAATTAATTTGTTGCAACTCTGAACTCAATACTTGAAGCTGCCATGGAAGAAACATGCAGCGTAACAGATAGGGAAGAGAAGAAGATAACAAACGAGAGAGAGAAAAAGGAGATTGTTTATTGATAGAGAGAGAAGTTTGTTAGATTGCTAACCAACATCAATACAAGTGTATTTATAGATGAGGATGACGTGTAAAAATATGTTGACTAGGCTAACTAATTCTAACTAAAAGAAACGTTAACAACTAAAACGCGTTTATTTATGTTACAAGGAAATGTGAAGCAAACTCCGGAAACCTCCCTAAGCTTCCTTCTCCACGTATTATCATGCATGCTCAACGTCCAAATCTCAACAGCCCCCTTCAAAATGAACTTGCCAAGGCTATAAAATTCATCTTGCTAAGAATTTTGGTGAAAGCAAGTGCAGACAATGGTTTGGTGAGATGTCTGCAAGCTGAAAATCATTCTTAATATGCAATGGTTTGATTACTCCATTCAAGTATTTCTCCCTCACCGTGTGACAATCTATTTCTATGTGTTTAGTACGTTCATGAAACACAGGATTAGAGCTTATATATACAACTGCTTGATTGTCACAGTAAAGAGGAGTAACTCTTTTCAAACTAACCCCGAGATCTTTGAGCAAAGATATAATCCAGACCACCTCACAAGTAGCCAAAGTCATGGCTCTATATTCAGCTTCAGCTGAAGATCTAGAGACTGTGTGTTGTTTCTTAGATCTCCAAGATATTAAGGATGTTCCAATGTGATAGAGTTATTTTAACTCTATATTTATGTTTATTTTCTAGTTTATTTTGCATTTCTTCACTTAATTTTATAGGGAAGACTTGGTCAAATCATTTTTAGGAGAGGAAGTTAAGCAGCTGACCAAGTCAATACGTGCTAATTGTCGCAACATCATTCCAGGAATTTTGCAGCAGCACAACTACTTTCCACCTTTCACTCCAAGCATCTCCATCTAGTTCTCCATGATCTTTCTAGAGTCCACAATTAAAGCCCAATGAGCCATATATATATGAGGATGATATCTGGAAGATGTAGACCGAACCTGAGCAAAAATGTGAGAGATATATAGAGAAATGTTCGAGTCTCGCGAGTGTTGTACCGTCTGTCATGCCAACATTTCGTACAACATCGTCGTTTTGTCTATGCAGCTTTTGCTTTTGAATCTCACATTCAAAGCTGATATTTTAGTTTGTGCAAGTGCATTTTTCGTTTGTTTTGATTATACATTGTAGTTTAGAAAAGAGTATTGTTGAGAGCTGAAGGATCCGTTCTGTAAACAATATTCATTTAGTATTTTTGGCCATACGGCTCGTGCGGATTATACATTATAATTCACGCAAAAATTTACATCTTGGGTGTTTTTCTTTTTATATTTTCGCTGCTATTTTTATTCAAGAGTTGATACTGTTGTGTTGGTTGTTTGTACAACACAAACTCTTGTTGTCGAAGTTGTTACAACACACGTACAGTGGTTGAGGTACACTAAGACAATGAATAAGCAAAATCCAGATATTGATCTTCTAGTATCAGGGCAAGCCGCCCAATCAGCATCAGAGAAGATGCTAACATCAAGAGTGGTTGAACTTGAATAATGAAGACCATAACTAAGTGTATTCTTCAAGTACTTTAATACTCTTTCAGCTGCAGACCAATGCTCCTCACAAGGCTTTGCAACATATTGACTGAGTTTATTCACAACAAAAGTAAGATCAGGTCTTGTAATACAGAGATACAGTAGCCTCCCACTGAGTCTCCTATAAGCCATAAGATCTTTCAACTCATTCCTTGCATCTTGCTTCAGCTGCCTTCCTGACTCCATAGGAGTGTTAGATGACTTGCAACCAAGCATTCCAGAATCAGAAAGTAAATCAATGGCATACTTTCTTTGTGAAATAAAGAATCTAGAAGCACTCCTTGCTATTTCAATGCCCAAAAAGTACTTAGGTTTCCCTAAGTCCTTGTACTTGAAGCATCCACCAAGAAATATCTTAAAATCATCAATAGCTTGCTTTGAATTACTGGCCAATAACATATCATCCACATAAACAACCAGTCCTATAAATGTATCTCCAGAAGTTTTGACAAATAAGGAATGATCAGAGGAAGATTGAATCATACCAAAGCCTGCAAGAGCCTCTGATAGCTTCAAATACCACTGCCTTGATGCCTGCTTTAATCCATATAGGGATTTTGTCAACTTGCATACAGTTCCTGCAGGTATGAACTCCCACTGGTTGAATAGCCCTGGTGGAACATCCATGTAGATATGTTCTTTAAGATCCCCATTGAGAAAGACATTGTTCACATATCCAAATGGCAAAGATCCCAGCCTTTAACAACTGTAAGAGCAAGCAAAAGCTTTACAGTGACCAATTTTGCTACAGGTGAGAAGGTATCAAGGTAGTCAATACCAGCTTGTTGTGTGTATCCCTTAGCTACCAAAAGAGCCTTGTACTTCTCAATAGTACCATCTGCATTAAACTTCACCATGTACAGCCATTTACAGCCTATTGTACTTTTATTAAGTGGAAGAGCAGTTAGTTCCCAAGTCTTGTTTTTGATCAATGCATCTAGTTCATCTAGTTCATCTTGCTCTGCAATAAGGAGATCATTTTTATACATTTGTCATCAGAAAAATCATTATCAGAAATCTCCAGATTATGATCAATGTTGTCAGTTTCATCAACCATGTTCACTGACTTATGATTTAACTTGTTATTAGATAATGGTTTTCCTCTACCACGAGCATATCCTGGAGGAAAACCATGAAGCTCAAAACACCTATCCACAATATGATTGTTCCTTCCACAATGTGTACATACAAACTTTCCCTTTCCATAGCCAGAGACTGCATTAGCAAGAGGACTGAGATTCTCACTCATCACTGGTGTTGTACTGACTTTAACACCATTGTCCAACCTCCTTTGACGTTCCTCCTGTACAGCCAACTGAAAAATCTTGCTAACAGATGGTAAAGGAGCACAAGATAGCAGTTGAGTACGCAATTGAATAAAATTAGGGTTTAGTCCTTGAAGAAAGTACATAGCACAGTCATGAGATTGGTATCCACTCCATTTTCTAGCTCCATTATCACAAGCACACCAATTAGAAGGTTGAAACTCCTTATACTCATCCCACAAACATCTCAGACTATTATAGTAACTTCATATATCCATAGTACCTTGTTTATGACTCATAGAGATTGTCTTAACTGAAAAACACGTGCAAAATCACCTTGAGAATATCGATCCTTAAGATCATCCCATATATATGATGCTATGCTCATACACATAATGCTAGATGCTATATCTGGAGAAATAGCATTTTTCAACCACGAAACAATCATACAATTACATCTCTTCCAAACACCAAAATTAGCATCTAAAACATCAGGTTTTTCCAACGTACCATCCACAAATCAAAGTTTGTTTTTAGCTGAGAGTGATGTGACCATACATCTTGAGCAATTGAGATAGTTATAATCATTGAGCTGTTGTTGCACAATAAGAGCTCCAGGATTGTCACTTGGATATAAGTAGAAGACACTATTTGGATCATCAACCACAAAATTCTGCACCTCACGATTGCGAACCATAGTGTCAACGACCAACGAATAAACGCAGCGCGATCTTCACAACCGATATACAGAAGCATGTGGGTACTCACCCTACAGGCTCTGATACCATGTTGCAACTGTGAATTTAATACTTGAAGCTGCCATGGAAGAAACTTGCAGCGTAACAGATATGGAAGAGAAGAAAATAACAAACGAGAGAGAGAAAAAGGAGATTGTTTATTGATAGAGAGAGAAGTTTGTTAGATTGCTAACCAACATCAGTACAAGTATATTTATAGATGAGGATGACGTGTAAAAATATGTTGACTAGGCTAACTAATTCTGACTAAAAGAAACGTTAACAACTAAAACACTTTTATCTATGTTACAAGGAAATATGAAGCAAACTCCAGAAACCTCCCTAAGCTTCATTCTCCACATATTATCATGCATGCTCAACTTCCAAATCTCAACATAATTTGTATATATGTGAACGAGCCAAAAAGGGTGGGCCCGAAAAAATATTTGATGCATCAATGGTTTTTAGTATTTTATTTTTATTAATCCAACATTAGCAGTGCTATGCTTTTTATTTGGAACGCAGTCGTTTTGTATGTTTATTAAATTATTATCATCACTTATTCTCTCAGTGCGAAGTCAAAATCGGTGCCCCTCTCTCCACCACCGGCGTCACCCCCTGTCGTTGCCTCTCTGTCTCATTGTCACCAATCAATTCAACTAAATAGCTTAAAATAATGAGACGAAAAAAGAAGGAGAAACAGCCTGAACAACTGAGGAACACTGCCGGTTCTTCTCAGGTATGTATTTTTCTCTTTCTCAAATCAATCTCCTTTATACCCTATTATTTTCTCTTTCTCGATTCAATTGTTGTATTTGTGCTTCATTGAATTAACAACATATGTGATTCTGGTGCCAACATTTGAAGATAATTTGTTTAACTCTGCATCTGTGAATTTAGTTATAGCTACCATCTTGGTGAAAATTACTAATTAAATCCACCACATCTTCAGATATTGTCAACCTCTTTCAACATATAATTAAAGTTTGGTCTCCTTTTTTGACATATAGTTGAATTAAAAAATTAATAAACAAATAAAGTTGTCGAGCTCTAAAAATTGAGATTGAGATTATATCTCAAAGTAAATCGATAGTCGGTGAAGCTGGCCAAGGCGCCATGAGAACCCTTTCGAAACAAGGGCTCTAAGATCCTCTTCGGAAGGGATCAATAAACTGAGTTTTGAGGAAGACTAGAAGCTTCAGAAGAAGCTACATGCATCTTCACAGGCAACACATTTTTTCTCAATTATGGAGGACAGTAAAATTATGTTCATACTGTCTAAGATTTTATAGTCCCTATATCCTCGTGTCCACGGAGAAATATTATATCCTCCTAAAAAAATATTACTTTTCCATTGTTCCACAAATTAAAAACCACCCCTTTAAAATACATTATGTTAATTCTTATGCATTCAATTCGAATGAGAGTTGCATTATTTAAGATAGATCGAGAATATGTATCTTCATATGTTTGAATGATCTTATAATGTCATATGATAGAGTTAACAACTCTATTAATAATTGTTGTATCACTTGTTATGTTCACATCGGTTTTTGCTTTCTTCAAATGTATTTTGTTGCACGATGACGTGGATGATCTTTAGGCACAATGATGTGGGTGTCCTTGTAGGATGTACAACCGGTGGTTGAGTCCATGTCACGAAGAGGAAAAGTAGCCAAAAGTATGATTGTGTTGCCACAACAATTGTGTTGACATAACACGACACACAGAGTTTGTTGAGATGCAAGTCGAGAATAGTTGAGAAAAATAAGGAGATGAGTTGAGATAATAGAGATGACAGATTTTTTGTTCTGAGAAATTCTCTGTCGTGGCAGTTGTTGTGACAACATCGATTGAGCAACAAGAAGTGCGAATAAGAAGGAGTCCGTTTTTTTCTGTTGAGAAATATCCGCTTTTTAGTCAACTAGACGTGGCTGCACAAGTAGTGGAGTGAATCTAAGAAGCAGTTGAAAGAGAAGACCAAGTCAAACATGAAGGCCCTGAAATGTCGCAACAGCAATGATGGTTGCACTATTCGAAAAGAGAAAAAGGAGGAAAAATTGGTAGCTAGACTTAAGGAGGAGACATTGGATACTTGGTCAAATCATTTAGTTAAGTGGAGAATCTGTTTTGTCGAAGTTGTTTTGTTAAGTGGAGAATCTGTTTTGTTAAGTGGAGAATCTGACTAGCTGTTGTCGAAGTTGTTGTTACAACATACACTCATACGGTTGAGATACACTTTCAAGTGGTATCAGAGCCTCCACTCGACACACTAAGTGAGGTCCTGATGAGTATCTCAACTGCTGTTTCAACATGGATCATAATAGCCTTGGAATAATCAGGCCGCCTGTTCTCGATGGATCAAATTATTCCTACTGGAAGACCAGAATACGGGCCCACATCAAGTCAATTGATAGGAGAGCATGATTATTTGTGAAAAAAGGATGATCCCCTCCCAAGACCACGGATGCTCAAGGCGATATTGTCCTAACACCTCCCAAGCAGTGGACAAGAGATCAGAATGATGCTGCCACATATGATGACCGAGCATTAAACGCAATTTATGCTTGTGTTGATGTCAACATTTTTAAACTTATAAAGAATTGCGCCTGTGCTAAAGATGCTTGGGATATTCTCCAAAGGCATTGTGAATGGAGGAATCTCGCTTACGTATTCTTACCTCAAAATTCGAAAATATGCAAATGGAGGAGGAAGAGAATATTAGCGATTATACGAAGAGGATACTTGACATCGCCAATGAATGTCAAGATCTTGGTGACTCTCTAAGTAACAAAGTACTTGTGTCCAAGGCCTTGAGAACTCTACCATCAAGATTTGACATGAAGGTCACTGCTTTCGAAACATCTCAGAATGTTGCCGCAACAGAGTTCATGGATCTCATGAATGCCTTCAATACATATGAGATGAACATGGAGGAGAAGGGAACTATTAGCAGGAAAAAGATTGTTGCGTTCACTGCTGGCGCAACATCGAGCAACCAGAATTTGGAGATCAATGAAATCAATGATGATGATGAACTCCAAGAGATCAACGTTGGAGATGATGTTGCCCTAATCACCAGAAATTTCAATACAATGGTGAGAAAGATGAATAGGGACAAGATGCATGCAAAGCTGAAGGAACAAACATCATCAATGATTGAGCATCAATCGGCAAGACGAAAGGATGTTACTCCACCAAAGATAGCGAGGAAGATCTACCCAATCGAAAACTTCAAGTATAACTCCTCTGATATTGATAATGTTCAATGTTATGAATGCAAAGGGTATGGACATTATGCCAAACAATGCGCAAACACGCTGCGAAAGAGAGGAGAGTCCTACCTGATGACTTTGAGTGATGATAAAGCTGAGCTCTTTGAAGAGATGGATAAATCTAGAAAAAACGTGTCGCAAAATATTACCACAACATTCCGTACCATATTGGAGAGGTCTTTGTCTGACGACGAAGATGTTGGGTCAATAAATTTAGAACCAATCTCCAACAGGTATGACCATGAGTATTATTCTAATTTTTTATGTTTGAATGCACTTGTGGGTGAAGCAGGGTATGACGATGTATGTGATGATGATTGTGATGATTACACTCTACTCATGGTCCAAGAATTGAAGAGTCTATATGATGATTTGCTTGGAAAGTGGAAGGAACAAGCCAAAGAGTTAGAGTCTACTCAAATTGAGAATTCAAGACTCAAGTACTCACTAATCAAGCACAAGGCTTTGCTCACACAAAAAGAGATTGAAATACACAAAGTGTGTGTGCAGCTTGAAGAGGCTCAATTGACTATTCGGAAGTGGAATACGAGAACGTATACTCTGGATGAGATGTTGAGCAAAGGACAGAGCAACACCAATGGACTTGGATATCAAGCTGAATCAAGTGGAAAACCATATGTGAAGCCAACAATTATTCCAACACCTCCTAAACAGCCAAGCGAAAGCAAAAAAGAATGAGCCACAAGTAAGGAAAGGTAAGAAATGTAGAACATATTAAACCCTTATGTTTTAAACGATTGAATGATGTGAAAAATGCTAACATGTTTTACCAACAATTATCGTTCTTAGATTTTTTTTTTGTTTTGTTTTTTTAGGTTCTTGTTAACCGACTTGCGGTTTGTTCTTGGGTTTTGATTTGGTGGCGGATCGATAGTTATCGAATCTCGCCGCTATTTGCTAAGTTGGGAAGGATATCTTCATGGTCTTCTTTGTTCGTTCTATTCATTGGAGTGTTTGAGAGAGTTCGCTCTAGTTGCGATCTATTTTCTTGTTTAAGGGTTCGTGGTTGGTCGTTAATTCCTTAGTTATAAGGAAAGATTTTTGAGTTCTAGAAATTCGAACTTAGAGCGAGGGATTTGGCTGAATCTCTCTACTCGAAGCTTTTCTCGTAGGGCGTGTGCCACGTTTAGAGGGGCAGGATACGCCGGGGTGCTAGGCTTTTGTCGACTCGTTTGGTTAGTCTAGTGAAACAATACTAGACTCGAGGTTTGAAGGAAGACTCTTGGGTATAGAGCACGAATGCTCTGATACCACTCTGTCACACCCGCTTTCTACTAATTCTAGTAAAGTCGGGAACATGACCAATGAAAGGAATAATAACGAGAGAAAGACAATGAATATACCCTTCATAACATAACACGAGGATTCATCCCGTGAATTCGGGAAGTTAGAGTCATAAGCTCGATACATTTCATAACTAAATTAAGAGTTTAAACTCGGTCTTATTACATAAAGGTCTAGCAGCGGAATACATATAGGATCGCGTAATAAAATCCTACGTGTATGAAGACACGTAGAACCCCCAAGAGTCGGCTACTAGGAGTCTGACAAAAAGCCCGACACAGCACCCACGTCTTCTTCATTCTTAACCTGCACGTTTAGAAATACATGCAGGGCTGAGTACAAATTGTACTCAGTAGACACGTGCCGAAATCGCACACTTACATATATAACTGTCAAGCCATTCGAGTGAATCATAGGGATTTTGTCTCTAAAGCACCTACGTTCACAAAATCATTTCTTGAGAAAGTTCTAGTTTGACTGCAGTCCTAGTTCTTTGTACTCAACCATATCTGAAGCTTCTATGTGCCGGGGAAGTGGCCACTTCCCACAGACACTCGACCGGTCAACATCTAGATGACTCACGGTCCTGTGTACACTAGTCCGAGTAGTATCTAATCTATTGGGACCCGAATTCGATTATAAATGTAACAGATAGGCTTCATACATAAAGTGAAAACATTTATGGCAGGACAGTGCTTTGAAAATATATCATTTCATTTTGAAAGCATGCACACATATATTTTTATAGAGTGAGAAAAGCCTACTTGGATAGTCTCGATTGGTGTTTGCTTCGTTCTCGGAGTGCGGATCCGACCTCTTGTCGAAACCTTTAAATAAATCTCAAGTGAGATATAACCTTCTAGTGCATTTAATACTTTCTAAGTGTAAGAATATTATATCCTCAATTATTTCGAGAATTATGCTCGACCTTTACTCGACTATAATGCTAATATCGAATTTTGTCTAGAGACGTTGATTTCTCAAATCAACTATGTTTTCTAAAATATTCGTTTCATTTATTACGTCTAAGTAATAAGTTATTGAATGAATAATTAAATCTCTAATTGAATATTCTAAATTTCTAAGTTGAATATTTATATAATCTC
>JAPKLX010000025.1:2354597-2432773 GCA_026898415.1 Leonotis leonurus
TATCAGATTTTGAACTTTTATATAGTACATATAATGTGTTCTGCTCTGTGACATTTGAAAAATAACTTTCTGGAATTGCATGTGACATTTGATAAATCAGTTTTTGGACTTGTATATAATGGCAGATAGGGTTCCATATATGTCCTTCAATTTAGTTGTTTGATGTACTTATAAAAGCTACAGAAACCCAAGTAACTTGCAGTGTGTTTTAATGAGAAATTAGTTGTTTGGTTTACTTATAATGGGGTTCCATATGGCTTGGTGTACTTATTGTCCATTTTTGCCTTGTTCCATATTTTTAGAAATCTAAATATGGTCAATGAATTGCCATAATTTATCTATTTCTCTGACCATTGATGCAACTAATCTAAATATGTACACTCTTAACTGTGTTATTGTTTAATCTTCACCATATTTGCATCCCTATTTAGATGTCAGTTGGTTGTGCCCACTTAGTAATCCAATTTAGGAGCAACTGCAATTATGAGATATAATTAACCACTGATGCAAAACTATACACATTGCTAAGGTGCCATAATATTGAAAATAAGAAATGTTGGGTGTTGTTAATGCTACAACTTTTGAGAAGTAGGAAACTAAACTCTGTTTATAATGTTGCTCTATTGAATGCTACAACTTTTGAGTATTTTACCTATTATCTTTTCAAACTATAATTGACTGATAATAATGTTGCTCTTTAATCATGGTAACTGTGTGTTATTTTTTAAATGAAGCTATATCTTAATATAACATTTCTTTGATGAATTGTGAAAGTATATCCTTTGTTTATACATTCATCCATCTGTGATGTTTATTGCTTATATCATGGCATTGACATTCATATTACTTGTACATTTATAATTGTGCCTAAGCCCTACTGCATCGTTGAGAGTTGGGTATACTCTTACTGCAATGCCCAACCTTATCTTACTATAACATTTATTTGCTGATACCACCATATTCCTACTGCCAAAGCCCTACTTATGATAAGAGTTGGGGATACCCCTGCTGCAATGCCCTATTGTTATGCATGCTACATTTATCTTCCTACATCATTAGGTTTCAAATATATTTTAGATAGTCACATAATCATTCATGTAGTTGTGTTTGTTCCTGATATAATTCTTTACCTTTAATAATGCAGTGTCTGTGAAGCGTTTCAATACCTTCAGATATCTCACAATACACTGCAATGACACTAACTACTTCTGAATGTATTGAATTGTACATGTGCATGGAAGAAATTTTTCAAGAAACTATGTTTCAAATTCTCTCTTTATTAACTGTTCTACTTATAACTGAAAATCCTAATAGGAAGCGTAGGTTGATTGATAGGAAATATTCAATGATTAAAAAAATTCCCCAACAAATAACACATTTGAATAGAATAATAAAAGTCAGTGACACGGATTGCATTGTGAATCTCCGAATGGATCGTAACACATTTGGTAGACTTTGCATAATGTTAAGAGAATTAGGAAGTCTAAGTGATGGAAAATATGTTAGTGTTGAGGAACAAATAACCATGTTTCTTTCTATTCTTTCTCATCATAAAAAGAATAAACTTGTTGGATTCGACTTTAGTCGATCTAGCCAAACAGTGTCATTGTACATGCATCAAGTTTTAAAAGCAATTTTAAAACTACACACACGTGTTTTTGTTCAACCCGATCCTGTATCTGACGACAACAATGATAGCCGATGGAAGTGGTTTAAGGTATTACTTAATAATTCTAATATTTGTGTCAAAGTTAAATATAAGTTTACTTTTAAAAATTAATAGTTCAAGCTTTCTTATGTTATAATTAAGGGATGCTTAGGAGCCCTGGATGGCACGTACATAAGTATGACGGTGCCAGTTACAGATAAGCCAAGATATAGGTCAAGGAAAGGAGAAATTTGCACCAATACATTGGGCGTATGCGATCGAAATATGGCCATTGTGTATGTTTTACCTGGGTGGGAGGGATCTGCTTCTGACTCTAGAGTGTTACGAGATGCTATTACTAGGAACCACGGGTTCAAGGTTCCACGGGGTATTTTATTTTAACTTTTAAACACTTGATTTGTTAATCTTTATTTAAAATGTTGTAGATACTAAATAATTATTATTCTTCATAATCTAGGAAACTATTACTTGGTAGATAATAGATACGCAAATTCTGAGGGTTTTTTAGCCCCCTACCGTGGAGTTCGATATCATTTAAAGGAATGGGGACCAGCACGTGACAGACCTCAAAATGCGCATGAACTCTTCAACATGAGGCATGCCAAAGCGAGAAATGTTATAGATAGGTGCTTTGGTGTTATGAAAAAACGGTGGGGGATATTAAGAAGTCCATCCTTTTACCCTGTTAAGATTCAAAATTGCATAATCATGGCTTGTTTCATTCTACATAATTTCATACGTTCTCAAATGCAACATGATCCGATTGAAAAAGAATATGATGAAAATCATGTTGATGAGGATGAAGACGATGATAGTGTGTTTGAAGCTTCAGATTTCATTGATGGAATTGAATCCACTAATGAATGGAACATGACTAGAGAGAGCATAGCTGAAGCAATGTGGTTATCATATTAGATCGTGGTACTAATATATAATATTTGCTTATTTTTTTCATTATATAATATAACTTATTTGAAATTTATGCTTAAATATTTCAGTTTGGTAACGATGTCCTTAATTGTCATTTTCTTATCATTTCATATAGGACAATGGAGTTTGCATCGATATGTTTTTGTAAAAGTGGTAGGATGTTGCTTAAGCGTGCTGGTCCAAATGCAAAGTTTAGAGGTCGCTTATACAAGTGCCTGTTGAATGAGAATCACTATCGATCTTTCCTTTGGCATGATGAGTTAAATAACTCTTCATCAACCAACATCAACAGCAGTATATATTCAAACGAAGCTGAAGCATCTAGTGCGTCGACCCCCCGACTTACAAGACCTGTCCATTAAAAGTAATGCTCGTTCTCATTCTGATTTGGAGATTCAAGTTGTTGTAATTTTCATGTGTATTGTACTTGTTCTAATTGGGGTGATTATTGGGAAATTATTGTAAACGATGTTGCAATCTTTTGAAGTTGGATAGTAGAACATTTCAGTTTAGCTTCTTCGGTTGTTGTATGACATTTATTTGAAGATACTCTCCTGTTTGATATTTGTGTTGATGTTTGAGGTTATTACCAATGGTGTATTATTTGTTTAATGTGTATGCAGGTTGTTAGTGTATATACTAATTTAGTTTGATTTTAATAAATACCTTTGTTAGACAGGTGGTTAGTATATAGCTGACAGTTTTATTTGTGCGTTTAAATGAGATTGTCTTATAGTGGATAACATGTTGGACATGTGAGTGAGAAGCAGTCCCTCAAATCATTTAGTGCAGTGCACAGTTCTGAAAAAGCATTGATGTTGTGTTGTTGCAGGATATGCTTTTGACCAAACCATTGTGTGAATGTAGTATTTTAATAGGTTGTTTGATATATCAATCAATGTAATGCAGCAGCAGCAGGCCTGAAAAAGCAAGAACTTGATCTTTAATTTGTTTGACCGAAACATTTGTGTTGTGTTGTGTAAAAATGCTATGCAATTAACATTGGTGTTGGAAACTGCACCATATGTTTTTGACCGAAAATTTGATGTATCAATGCAATGGCACTGCAGCAAACCTGTGAAAGGAGAGGCCAACTGTTATGAGTTGGTTCACATGTAATAAATATGATACATATGAAACCACCAAACACAATTAAATGGAAATACACTATATATAAACAAGAGGATGTTCTACGTTTGACACCACCAACATAACTCATTTCCTTCCTTTCCTCTCCTTTATATTTCATATTTTCAAACTCTTGAGAGCATGGATGATGTACCTCCTCAAACTTTCTTTTTTCATATGAGCAAATGGAATGACCATATGGATGGTGTATTGCTCTCCTTATTATGCTTCTATAAGGAGAGGCGTCCATGGAAAGGTGGTTATGTACCAAATGACATTATGGAAGATGTTGTGTTGTCGATGTCCAAACATGGTCGTCCCGATTTAACCGCATTCGATGTGCTTGAGAGAGTGCATTTGATGGATACTCGGTATAACACTTTCAAGGAGATTTGTCGTACACCCGGTGCAATATGGGACATTGAAGAACACCGAATTATTGCAAGTGAGGACGTTTGGGCTTATTTGTTCGAGGTATAACTTATTCCATCATTTGGTCCAATTTATTTCACTCTAACTAACAAGTTTTTGTTTGAACTTATTTTCTCCAATATAAGTCACTCAAACTAACTAGTTTTTGTATTCAAAGATGCATGATCTAGGAAAGGCCTATTATTGGACCGAGGAGCCAGAATTTTATAGATTGGCATACCTATTTGGTGATGATGGAGACGTCAAACAAGAAAATGGTAAGAATATAATTACTATTAACTCATCTAGTTCTAATGATATAGAAGCATATGTTGGTCATATTTCTAAAGAAGAGGATGAAGTCATTTCTCCACCAACACATAAGCCACCAACAAGGAAGCTTGATTTTAATACCGCCCCGGACTATGAAACGAGCAAGCGTGGAGGAACTATATTTGGTTCAATCGCACGACGCTTGAAGAAGAATGCATCAAAGGGGAAAAATGAGTTGGGAACATCTTCTTGTGCATCCTCTAGTCCGTTCAAATAGTTCATCAAAATGGTTGGGTGACCTTGTTTTCGCTTAGGTTTCCTAGTTTTCCTCGTACGTAGTGCTTCTATTAGAGTGTTTATGTTGTCTTGCATGTGATGTGTGTTATTTTTATATTAGTTTCAATTTTGGTGTGTTTATTTCGTTTCTTGTCATTCTAGTAGAAGTGTGTTTATTTTCTTTGTTGTAATTCTAGCATGTCAATTTTAATTCCAGTAAGTCCTCTTGTTTGTTTATTGTAATCGATCGTTTCTTGCATCTTCTTGTGCATATTCCATTACAGATCCATCATACTTAGTATCCATGAACTAGTTCTAAAATTACAGTTCCACAAAATAAGATTTTAAGGTTCCTAACAAATTTATTCAACACAAAAGAGAACAACCATCAACCAACACAAAAAAAGGTGTCACGGATCTTAATTTCCACCAAGGATACGGAGCACGTATTCTACCTTAGCATCTTCAGGTAGTCCTAAAAAAAGTTCAAGCTTCCTATCATTTTCAATTAATAGCTCGCACACTGTAAGCGTATCACTCATACTAAATCCTTCCACATTTGGTAGATTATCAAATATTTTCATCCTAGCTTTTCCTAAGACTTGCTCGTGACCTATTCGAGATGCAATAGTCTCCATTCTAGAGTTTGCATTGCGACTTATCCCTTCAATCATTGCACAAACCTTATCGATACCATCTATAACCTTACATTTCTTTCCTTTACCTTTTGATGAGGAAGGAGAGGAGTTCACATTTCTTTCATCAGGTTGGTACGAGCTGTTCGCTACACCATCTCCGGAAAGTATGTCTTCCATATCGACACGGTAATCCCCTGGAATGTAGGCTTCATCCACCGAAGCGTAGTCTTGTTCCAACTGATTAATAGCTTCGTACACACCGAACGCACCTTCGCCGTTCGCTCTATCTTTGCCAAAGATTTCCTTCCAATCTTCATACATTGGCCAACTTTTTTTGTGAATTCGCTTCGCATTAGCATCAATCTGTAATGACAAGTCAAAAAGAACAATAAGTACATCCACTGCATACTTCATTTGCACAAATATAATGCTCAATATAGAACACTTCTTAATTAATACACAAGTGTCACAAATACAAAGATCAATACAGAACACTTCTTCATTATAAATTACACGTACTATAAAAAGAATCTGTTCAGAGTACCTTTACTATACTTTCCCAAAGGGAATCGTCACAATCCACTGTGTAATTGCCATTAGCATTGAATCCCACACCACTTTTGCTAAGTAACGTACACAAGGAGTTGTAGTCCTTCTTCCAAATAGAGAGTTTGGAATGCATGTGCGGATTGCCTTTCAAGTCAGTCCCAGGCATCTTCTTTTTGAAGCTATTCTCCAACTTGCTCAAATAGCCAGCCCTGAATCCATTGTCGGATTTCCAACCGAGCGCGACTAATTCTTTCATAGCGATAAGTAAAGTCTCCTCTTCCTTACTAGTCCATACTCTTCGGCCCTTTTCATTTCGTTTACCCTTTCCACTAATTGCATCACAACTACCTAAAGGCAAAGGTCCATTAATTAAATAAGTTCATCAAATAAAAGAACACAAACACAAAGTCATTGTTACTTCAGTTCTTCTAAAATAAGAAGGTCATGTAGTAGTTTAATTAACTTATTTTTTTTGGCAAAGTGAAGTGACTGTGGTAGTGTATCATAGTGTTAGAAAAGTGAAGTGACTGTGGTAGTGTATCATAGTGAATAGACAATCATCCAACAATACACCAAGCAATGAATCGAGCACTGCAGTACTCAACCAACCATCCAACAATACACCATCAATATTATAGGAACCCATCGTTCAATGGGAACCCATCCAGAACAAAATTCAAACATTCCACCACACATGCATAATTTGTATACAGATTCGAGCATTGCAGTACTCAAGCAATTAAAAAACAATATCCAACAATACACCATCGATCAATGGTTTTCAATAATGAATCATAAAAACAAAAAACCCAACAAACATTAACAAATAAGCAAAAACATTTCATAACAACACCCAAACTGAAGATAAAAATAAAATTATTACAAAGAAAGACCAAAATGATTAGAACGAAACACTGAGTTGAACAAGAATCAAGTTACAAACCTTCTTCTGTCGATGCCATCAATTTCTCTGAAATAAGTTCCTAAATGGATTGCTCCCTTACAAAACTTTCTGTCGTTCTTCAGTTTGAAGGTTTTGGGGTGAAATAAATTGAAACCCGCGCTCCAATTTGACATATATTGAAATTGGGAATTCTGATTTTGGGGGGAATTCACATTTCTACCAAACAATATAATAAATTATCTTGTGTATTCATCTCCTCTACCAAATGTGATATTAAGTTATTTACCCTACTTATTATATCTACCAAACACAATATTAATATTATTTGTTATTAAAAAATAGATACCAAACAAGTTATTAAATACTATTCACACTAACAATCACTACACTATTCACACTAATAATCCATATTTTTTTATCTTCCTTCATCTCATCTCTTCTACCAAACCCACCCTTAAAGATTTATTGATGGGCCTTTCGGACACTTTATCGGGTGGAGTACTGGAAGCATTAATAGACAAGCACTGCATGGTATACTTACTCGAGCTACGTATTCAAAGCGTGGGATTTGGTTCCATTTCAACAGACATGACATCGAATATACTCTTCAGGATCATGCACTAGTGACTGGTTAGAGATTTGGAGTGTCCAATTTTGACATCACTACTGCCTACGAGCCGTCGAGTTCAGAGCTTTTTAGGATTGTATGCATCAGGAGTTTACCGACTGGGGTTGAATTGATAAGGATTTTTAAGGGGTTGCGTACACGAATTTATGACCATGATGGAGGGATCCATTTGCGATTAGCCCACGTGTTGATGGCGAACATTTTCATCTTGGGACACGATGCCCAAAAATTAATATTCTCGTGGGTGTGGGCATTGATGGACGATCTAGGTGCATGTCATAATTTTCCTTGGGATTCATATATGTATAAGACACTTCGTTATTACATTAGTAAAACAATGGACCGGAAAAAGTATCATTTTTATGGTCCCACGTGGGCCTTGATGGTTTGGGATCTCGAGGTCATTCTTGGGCTTGGTGATGGAGCAGGATTATGTGCTAACCCACATTTACATCCACGATGCCTGAGATGGGACGTAACCTTTCTCCATCATATATTTGATGCAAAGGTATTATTATTTTTAAATATAGAAGAATTTGTCAAATATTAACATTATTTTATGGTAAAATTTAAAATTGGTTTTAAAACTTGCAGGGTTCTATACCTTACAATCTTGTTCCAGACGATGTGGAGATTGAGCTGCCGTACTGGATTTCACGTGGCAAAGGGATGACAGAGATGGAGAAAGGGATGAAGGATGTTTTAGATGCAATCCGATGTACAGGTTCACGTCGCAACCCACCAATGAGCGAACCACGGGGTTGCAGCCCCACTATTATATCTTCAGCAAGCGATTCCAATGTACAAGACACAAATACTCCCACATCATCACTCCATCATGATGTCGTCCCAGGGTTCATCACAAATTTATGATGGACATTAGAACAATATACAATTAATGATCATTTTGAAAATTTTTCCAGATCCTTAATGTTAGTAGTGACACACTGACACATCGAGTAAGATGTCCAATTTTGGTGTTAGTTATACTATGTATTAGACTGTGTTCACATCTATTTAGCATTAGTTTGTTTTCTTCAAACGGTCATTTCATATCTGGGAAAAGAGTGGATCTTTTCAATCTTATGACCGTAGAATCTTCAAATTATGATCATTGTACTAAGATTATACTCCCTCCATCCATGAAACATGTTCCTAATTTGACCCGGTGCGGGTTTTAATGTAGTGCTTTTAACTTTAATTATGATATGTAGTCAATGGAATGAGGGTCCCACTTGATATATTATTTTAAATTATGTTGTGTGTAGTTAGTGGATTTTGGGTCCCCTTTAATGTATTAGATTAAATTGAGTTGTGTGTTGAAAGTGTGGTGGGTCCACTTACTATAAATAGAAGGTTTAAATTAGGAAGAAATTTCGTGGACGAACGAAAATGACAAATTAAAAAGAAGTTTCGTGGACGGAGGGAATAACACCTTCTCTTCAAGAATTTGTAGCATGCGTAATGCGTTAGGTTGTTACACTCATTAATTTACATATCACAAAAGTAACGTTGTTTATTTGGCAAAATGAGATATGGCAGGTCCAAGTCCAATTATATTACTCTCTCTGTCCACAATTTCCTTAAGGTGGGAACCTATCACCTTTATCACTCTTACACTATTTCATATACTTTCTTTAATAATTATGTCCAAAATTTTTGTGTCGTGTCATGCTTATTGGAACGGAAGAAGTACCTTTTATGATTCTTTATAAACTATTCAAATTTGTTGATTTATTTTATCCGGTGGAATATGAGTTTATAGAACATGCTTTTTGATTTTGTTTTATAGATTATCAGCAATTGTTTTTTTATTTGGTCAACCTCCATATTATACATAAATTAAAAGCTGAGAAATCATCACAAAAAATAAAATAAAAACACACATTTTCCTGCCATTTTCATTTTTTTTAATTATACTTTTTGTCCTTTACATACTAGTGATGATATTTTATGTTATTATTTTTATAATGATTAATATTTAAATAATAAATTGTTTTTTCTTATAAAATACGAAATATTGTTAGTGTTATTTTATAAAATATTTATATTTTTTAAAATATTTACTGAGTTAAATTTAAAGTGAAATTGTAAATAATTTATAAATTCATTTTTTTTAAATAACTGGTAGAACAGGTCGGTCCGTACCAATACCCAAAAATAACATTATTTCTATTTCTAATAATCGATTAATTGGTACCGAATCAATTGATATCCCTACCTACAAAAATCAATCCTCCTAGTTAATTGCAAACATTAACCATTCTCACTCTTCAAATTGCAAATAACATGCCATTACTATATAGAACAAAATAAAATCATTTATGCAGAAGATAGCTCTCAAAATGGTCTCCAATTATGCAAATAACAATAAAATTCAAGCATTGATTCATTACATTGCATGATTAAGAAAAGAAACATATATAAGATAAAAAAAAAAAGTGTGATTGTCACTTGTAATATTATTTTAGTTTACTTTCCAGTTTATTTTTATTAATTTCAATTAGTCGTTTATGGATTAACCACCACTCTATAGATCTACATCATAATTTATATATACAACACTAAATGACATTAAATACATATATACTTATTTCAATTATTACATATATAGTTGTTCAATATGGAAGCAACACTAAAAAAAATTCTTCCAAAAACTGAAATTATTTGGATTTATAGAAAAATCCATAGACAAATAACATAGTAAAAAATTATTCCAAAAACTGAAATATTTGGATTTATTGAAAAACGTCCAAAATCGCTCGAAACTTTTCGAAACTATAAAAAATATTAAGAATAAAATATTTTAATTTTAAATATTGAAGGTTAAATTTTTATATTTTAATTATATATATATATATATATTATTTATAATGAAACTTTTTTAAATATGAAATTTGATTAACGCTAAATTTTTTTTGATAAATTTTTCGTTATCAAATTAAAACTCTTATTTATAGATACATAATGCATATATTATAACCAATAAAATATAATTTTTTTTACAAATCAAATAAAATTAATTAAAATTAATAGATAGAAAAAAGATATTTATTTTTTCTACTTTTATTATAATTTTAAATGTAATTAAATTAATAATACAAAATCATCATTAAACTTAAAATTGAATTGAATATTGCATATTTTATAGAGAGAGAGAGTAATGATATGCTAAGCGCCTATTTTAGGCGATTATGTGAGCGACACGTTTGTTTCTATTTCATTAATTTTCTATCATTTTATTCTTTAAACTAGTAAATCCACCCGTGCGATGCTCGGGAATCAACATTTTATCAAAACTAATATTTCTAATAAATAATAAAAATAAAACTAACGACAATTAAAAAAAACGAATACATAATGTTATATATTTTGGAAAATTTCCTTGTACACAACATTTGTGGTAGTAGTACCACATTCTTTATCCTCATCGGAAATTAAGATTTTAAGTCCAGCACGACTTCGTACTCTTGATATAGCAACATACAATTGCCCATGTGTGAAAACTGGTCTTGGCAAAAACAAACCAACTTGAGAAAGTGATTGTCCTTGACTTTTGTTGATCGTCATTGCGTAAGACACAATTAGAGGAAATTGTCTTCGCTCAAACTTGAAAGGCAATCTCGGATCAGCAGGAGTCAAAGACATTCTTGGAATCAATACCTTCTGATTTGCATTATGTCCTGTAAGGATTTTTGCTTCCACGACATGATTACCAAACTTTGTTATCATCAATCGAGTACCATTGCACAATCCATTTGCATGGTCGATATTTCTCAACAACATAACCGGAGTTCCAACCTTTAAATATATTTCATGATTTGGTACACCTGAACATTTGATAGTATTTAAAAATTCAGGCGTATGTACTTCTTGCAACAAATCAATATTTGAATCCGACCTGCACATTAAAACAAAAGATATTATAATAACTGATGTATAAGAAATCTATATTGAATTTGTTAGAACAAAAAAAATAAATTAATCAAACCTGCACATCATATCTGAGCTTCTATACAGTAGACCTTCATTCTTATTCAGAGAGATCATGTATTGATTTACGACTTCAACAATACTAAGGGTTGGTGCAAGTATTGTTCTTTCTTGTAGATAACTTATATCTGCATTATCAGTACAATATGATGGATAAGTACTGTTAACTATGTGATCAATCGGGTTTCCTGACCATTTGATCAAAATATCTTCAGGAATATCAATGTTGACTTCACCATCATTTGGATCTCCAATTGTTCCATCACCTATGTCAGCAATCCATTTAGAGAACTCTTTCAGTTCTTTTCCTTCATCATCGGAACCCACATTTTGAAGTATCATATTTTTTGTCAACCGTAGAACCTTACATTCTCTTCAAAGATATGAAGAGTTTATTGTTGCAAAAACAATATCTTGTCTACTTCCCTTTGGGATAACAGGTAATATTTGTCTGAAATCTCCTCCAAAGACAACTGTTTTCCCACCAAAAGGGTTTTGTGCACTTGATGGGTTGACAAAACGTATTATATCTCGTAAGGTTCGATCTAAAGCTTCAAAACAATATTTATGCATCATTGGAGCCTCATCTCAAATTATAAGCTTGCATTGTATGATAAGATCAGCAAGTGGGGTTCCTTGTTTGATGTTGCATGTGGAATCCTCATTCACACTAATGGGAATTTTAAATCGCGAATGAGTTGTTCTTCCACCAGGTAATAAAAGTGATGCAATACCTCTCGAAGCAACATTTAAAACAATTTCTCCTTTTGATCTAAGAGCAGCAGATAGAGTTTTCCATATAAAAGTTTTACCAGTACCTCCATATCCATATATGAAAAACATTCCTCCAGAATATGAATGAACCACATTCATAACAGTATCATAAACACAATGTTGCTCATCTGTAACCTTAGTAATAAGAATCGCATGTTCCTCCATCAATGCTTTGCGATCATATCTCATTTCACCATTTATCATTCTATTTCCATCAAAATGAAAAAATTTGGAGCCAGGAAACGGAATACCTTCAAATTCTCGTAAACTTCTTCCAGAACTTCTCAATAGCTTCTCAATTTCCACAAGAGCATAACTCTTAATCTGATCCTGACTCAATTGAAGGTCTGCCAATAAAAAGTATAAAAATTTAATTCAAATTGAACAAAATATATTTTATAAAAAAAGCATAATATCAGAACGTTCAATAAATGTTACCTGGATGATCCAACAAAGACCTTTGATTATATAATATATCATCTAATAAATATTCCCAGCATGTATTCCAAACGTCTTTTGCAGATGTAAAAGAATCTGCCGACAACAATGTGACAAACAAACTTCTTAAAGATTTTGCAGATGCCCAAAAACTTGCTTTAATTATGGCATCAATGTATTCTTTGTCATCAGTCAGTAGTCCTAATGCGTAGCAAAAATCCTTGAATGAATTGTGCACAAAATTATTTACAACTCTTATGTCCTCAAAGCATGTTGGTCCTCATACTATGTTGAGCAAACATCTCAAATAGTATTTTTCTCCACAACCCGGAGGCACATAAAAAATTCTGCCAATTAAAAATCTTTATTTTCTTGGCTTCCACTCCCTCAATTCTGGTTTCCAAACAAATTTTGTTGGAAATTCTCCATATGTAAGTTCTTTTGCTTCTGGATATTTTTTATTTGCCTCAAACCAAGCTACGAACATGTTCTCTCGAACTGTCGGCCTGTTCAACACTTCTTCAATGGCATCTGAATCCGAGAATATGATATTTTGCTTGTTTGGAAGATGAAAGCTCAATCTTTCAACAGAAGGCTTTCTATACTGAATTTCAAATCCAAAAATTCGCCAAGCAGCTTCACACGGAGAAATATATCGACAATCATAATACATATTCACTTCATCGACATTTTTCCCCATAACTTCATCAGTTGTGCTCTTGCAGAAAGACGCTGTTACACGATCATTCCCCTTATTGATATATTTGAATAAATATTTGATGGATCGAGACTGATTGCACCACTCAACATTTATATGCACCATACTTCATCAGAAGATAACGATTGTGTGGAACAACGTATCTATTATCCAAAGGCACTCCATTCTTCAGAATGGTCCTACCATTGTCTCTGCGTCTATATATTGGGTAACCATCTTCATCCATATTTGTTGTTTCAACATATTTCTTCGGGAAATACTTTGTACAACGACCGTTCGTCTTGCACGGTGATTTTTTGTTTGCTACTGCACATGGACCATGAAGCATAAAATCTTTTACAGCTGCATAATACTTTGGCTCTGAATCTTCATCTGGTATTTCTGCTGAAATAATTTTGTCAATGCTCTCAGGTGAAGGATCTGCGTCTTCTTTTGAAAGGAAGATCAAGATATGTGCATGTGGTAGTCCTCGTTTTTGAAATTCCACGGTGTATACAACTGTGCCAATATTTTTTTTTAAATATTTTTAATAAAATAGATATAAATAAACAAATAATATTAATAATAATATAAATATATAAACTTGATGTCGCGTGTCCAAAGACTCTTTTTTTGTATAACTCTTCAATCAAACTATCCAGTTTCATTTTGAATACGCGACAAACAATATCCGGACGGTCTTCAGGTTTCAATCCTCGACTTTCCACATAGGAGAAATATTCTCTCATGCTGAGTAGAGACCAAGTCTTAAGCCATGCAGTTGAGATATTCATGCTAGTGGAATTCTGTTCCACAAATCCAGGAGTCAACAACCAACTGAAATTGTTCCACAATTCCAGGCAGATATGCAGAGACAACAACTGAACAACTGACTGCGAGAATTGTGGAAGACATGGGTTGACAGTTGTTATACATGTGGATCCAGGCTCAACTTAGCCCATGTAGTATATCTATAAATACTAGAGTCATTCATTCAGTAGATAGACGTTTTTATATAGATATTTTTCATAGTTTTTCATTTTGTACGGTTCTTAGTTCTCAAGAACGTACATTTAGTATTTTTAGTAGTGTTGTGTTATAGTGTAGTCCAGCATTGTAACCTTCAACACTTGTTTTGATAATTCTTTTTGGCCATAAAGCTCGTGTAGGTTATAGATTTATATAACCTACGCAAATTATCCTCGTGTCATCTACTTTAGCTTCCGCAACTTTATCACTTAGAGTAGGCTGATACACTTACAAGTGGTATCAGAGCCATCACTCGGCACAATGAGTGTGGTCCTGACGGTATCACCTACTCTAGTAGCTCGATGGATCCGAACAATATTGGCATGTTTTGTCCACCAATTCAAGATGTGTCACACGACGTTACCACAATATTTCAAGCCACATTGGAGAGATCTTTTCCGATGATGAAGATGTTGATAAAGATGATGACAGATCATTTGAGAACATAACACTTCACGTAACAGTTCAGAAAACAACAGTGGAGGACAATCCTGGCATCATCGAATCTGAACCAATCTCAGATAGGTACGATCTTAACTACAATTCTAAATTATTTTGTTTGAATGCTTCTATTGATGACGCAGGAAGTGTTGACGTTCAAGACTCAGTATGTGGTGAAGAATGTGATGACCACACATTTGCTATAATACAAGGACTTAAGGGGCTGTATGATGAGTTGTTGACTAAGTGAAAACAGCAAGCTCGAGATCTTGAGCTCTCAACAACTGAGAACACAAGACTCAAGGAGTCTCTGGCGAAACAGGAGGTGTTGATCACACAACGTGAGATGGAGCTGACCAAGGTGAACACTCAACTTGAAGAAGCTCAGATGACCATTCGCAAATGGAACACTGGGACATATAGCTTGACAGAACTTATGGACAACTCAAATCCAAGTAAAAGAGGTCTTGGATATCCAGCACCGACTGTTGTTTGCCCTGATGTTACGTCAATAGAAGAACTGTCATCTGTCAGTTCTGATGTTACAACAACAGAACAGTCATCTCAGGTGAAGCAAACCAACACACAGGTAAAGAAAGGTAAGAAAGGTAAGAGACCTAGAAGAACCTATAAGTGTCACTATTGCATTAGATCATGTCACATCAAACTTTTTTGCTATCAAAAGAAAAATGACGAAATGTCATCCACCGTGTTGCCTAGACAGTCAGAACATGTTAAACAAACCAAGATGGTATGGGTAAAAAAGACTGACCTTAAATGTAATGTTGTTTACACAGCATTGAATACTAACATTTCAGGTTCTTGGTACTTTGATAGCGGATGTTCACGTCACATGACAGATAACAAAGCATTTTTATCTAATTATGAATCCTATGAAGGTGGAAATGTATCTTTTGGAGGAGGTTCAAAAGGTAAAATAGTTGGTAAAGGGTACTTAAATGTTCCAGGTTTACCCATTCTCACAAATGTTTTCCACGTTCAAGGACTCATGACAAATCTCATTAGTATAAGTCAATTATGTGATGATGATTTGCATGTTAGATTTACTAAAGATGCATGTGAGGTGTATGATGAACATAATGCATGTATCATGAAGGGTCAAAGGTCAAATGATAATTGTTACATGACCAATGAACCAAAGTGCAATAAGGCAAAAATTGATGATAATGTGTTATGGCACCTATGGTCAGAACATACTGATTTTATGAACTTTGACAGGTTGACAAAAATGAGTGCAGTAAGAGAACTACCAAAGCTAAACAAAGACGATGTTGGAGAAGATGTCGATACAACTCTCTACAGATCGATGATCGAGAGCTTTTTTCATCTTATGTCCACACGCCTAAATTTAATGTCCAGTGTCTATCAGGTAAAACCTATGATGTCCTACCTTAAGGCAATCGAGTGTGTTATCAGGTATGTTGCAAGAACAATTGGTCATGAGATATTATTTTCTAAAGACACTAGTATGAGTTTGGTATGGTCTAGTGACTATGGTGTTGATAGTGATGATTTCTCTAGGTTCACTTGGACATTTTTCTTGCTTGAAAAACCCCCTGATATATTTGATGTTTTCAAAACACTGTTTTCTCGCGTTGCTAACATGTTCATTGTTGCAGCAGCAAGCTATTGCACACAATTGTTGTGGCTTAAACAAATTTTTAGTGATTACAGTTTTGACAGTAATGATTTGGTTGTGTACTGTGACAATATGAATGCAATAAACATCTCAAAAAACTTAGTTCAATATTCTAGAACGAAACATATAGATATAAGACACCATTTCATTCGAGATCTAGTGGAACAAGAAGTGCTTAAGCTTGACTATGTGAAAACTGAAAACCAAGTTACTGACATTTTCACAAAACTTTTGGATCATGAGAGGTTCGTATTTTTGCGAAAATCTCTTGGTCTTTGCCTTTATCACTAAAACATTTGTGATT
The DNA here is from genome assembly GCA_026898415.1 of Leonotis leonurus. Taxonomy (NCBI): domain Eukaryota; kingdom Viridiplantae; phylum Streptophyta; class Magnoliopsida; order Lamiales; family Lamiaceae; genus Leonotis; species Leonotis leonurus. Next base: position 2,371,340 of record JAPKLX010000025.1, read on the forward strand.
GTTTGTTACACCATGCACACAACGTTCTATCTTATTTGGTGTAACTGTTGTTGTTTAACTTGTTGGTATAATATCAAGCTAACACGTTCCTCTTGCAGAAGTCTGGTATTTTATACTATATGTTATTATAACAGTGTGGTAAACAATCAAAGTAGTTTGGGGGGCACGGCGTTCGCTGCGACGATGCTACCTTACAAAATGATTGCAACTGCAACTGCTTTCGAGGGTGAAAGACTAGGGGCACGGCGTTCGCTGCGACGATGCACTTTACGTTAACTAGCCCTTGGATTCTTGTAGTTCTGCACTTGTATTTTTTTTCTATAAACCAGATCGATGTTGAGGGGATGTTGACACAACAGAGCAAGTTAAACCATGTTTCTTTAAAACCCTTGTCCTTCAAATATTTTCTGAACACACAAATCATCAATTTGAGTTGGAAGTTGGTGCATGTTAGCTAAAACACTTCGAATTTCGTCAGATTAATGATGAGAGTGGGTTAAGCATATCTTGTTGCTTGTTCTGAGTGTTGTATAGGTGATGGGACGGTTATGAAGCTCAACCGCCACAATCCACTTATCTCCTCCCCGGTCCACTTCTAGTCTACACTTCATATTTTTTGGCTATCATTCTTCCCAAGAAGGGGGAGTAGTCAGCTTTGGTGGAACCGGAGGGTGACAAAGACTAATGTTGGTGATGATGAGGAATGAATCTCCTGTTTTATGATGTTGATGATGAGGAAGCACAAGAGTGACATGATATGACCGTATGTTGTCTTTAAAAACAATAATTTTTGTGTTGTTGATCTGGATGATTTCAAAACAATTTTTATGTTTTTTGGCATGAATTTGATAAAGATGCAGCAACTGACTTTAAACCTTGTATATGTATATGATGTTTGTTGCTATTGATGTTTATTGCTTGTAGTGTTGTTCATATTGATGTTGTATTTGCTTATCCTATTCCACATACTATATATGTATGTTTGTTGTTGTTGCTGCTGTTGAAGTTGTCTTGCAGGCATAGAAATAGGGGGAGCACTCACATGAAACCCTTAGAATGAGTTTTGTGAAGAAGGCGCAAAAAAGGGGGAGTTTGTTAGGTTATGTTTACATGTTAACCTAACAGATGCGTTTTTGCTTTCTTCACATGAATGATGACTGGGACTCCAGCTCAACATGACGTGGAATGGTGACACGGCACCCAGCTCAGCAGCCACGTGAAGTGTTGACTCGACAGCATTGAAACAACACACGTAGGTTGGAGTAGAGACCAAGTCTTGAGCCATGCAGTTGAGATATTCATGCTAGTGGAATTCTGTTCCACAAATCCAAGAGTCAACAACCAACTGAAGTTGTTCCACAATTCCAGGCAGATATGCAGAGACAACAACTGAACAACTGACTGCGAGAATTGTGGGAGACATGGGTTGACAATTGATATACATGTGGATCCAGGCCCAACTTAGCCCATGTAGTATATCTATAAATACTAGAGTCATTCATTCAGTAGATAGACGTTTTTATATAGATATTTTTCATAATTTTTCATTTTGTACGGTTCTTAGTTCTCAAGAACGTGCATACCTTCAACACTTGTTTTGATAATTCGTTTTGGCCATAAGGCTCATGTAGGTTATAGATTTATATAACCTACGCAAATTATCCTCGTGTCTTCTACTTTAGCTTCCGCAACTTTATCACTTAGAGTAGGCTGATACACTTACAAGTGGTATCAAAGCCATCACTCGACACACTGAGTGTGGTCCTGACGGTATCACCTACTCTAGTAACCGAAATCGGACCGCTAATTAAATACTGGGATTCGGACCATTAATTAAATAAAAAATAATTCCAGATCGGGAGAATATTCATGAATTTAGATCGGTTCTAGATCCGGTCCTGATTTACCCGCTCACTAACAAGTCTATATTCGAGTGTTAATCAATTTAGTATCAGTTAAGCGACTGGATCTTAATTTTAATTACTTGACAAATTTATCAGTTATTAATTAATTTCAAATTCCAAATTCCAAATATAAGTTGATGGACCGACTCTATAATCGACGATTTTTGCTTGGATGTTTTATGGGGTAAGATAAAAAAAAAAATCTTTTTTATGTTCTAAAATTTAGAAATGAAATGGAAAAAAACAAAGAAAAGATGTAAAAGTAGGAAATAATACAATATTATAATGATGAATTTATTATAAGAAAACAAAACGTAAAGTACACTTGTAAAATCACTTTTAAGATATGTGCATGTTCAACATTATAATTGTCAAGTAACTAATTAAAATCAAAATTATTTAATAAGCTCTTATTTATAGATTCGGATTTCTTCGGTCGGACTTCAAATTTCCCAAAAGCCGACCGGCCGGTTTAAAATCGGAAAAAAAATTTGAAATAAAAAAATTTAAAAAAAATGATCGGGCGGGCTATAACCAGAATCGTACTTGACGGGCCGAGTTGGTTTTGTACCGACTATGATCGGGTTTTGACGGGTCTAGAATCAAAACCGGAACCAGAACCATAACTTTGAAATGAGTAGGTTTTGACCGATTTCGGATATTGTCCAAATTTTACCAACTCATTGACAAGCCTACATAGGGACTAAAGATCTAGAAAAGTGTCGTAATAGGTTCGAATCAAAATGCGCAAAACGGAAGAGTGAACAAGATATAGTTTATGTTATTTTATTTTTAATTCCTAGTAATAATATGTTTCGATATTTCGTATTTTAGTAAAGATTCAACAGTAGTATGTTAAGAGTGTGCAAGAACCGAATTGAATCAAGAAAATCGAGCAAACTGATAAGTATTAATTGATTTTAGTTCGATTTTATTTGAATCGATGGTTCAATTTTTAAATTTTAGAACCGATAAATTTCAATTTGATTTGCAATTTATATTTTCTGATTCGGTATGTAACCAAATCGACTGAAATATATTACTCTATCCGTCCCGCTAAATGCGGCCACAAGAGTTCTGGCACGAAGATTAAGAAAGTAAAGTGTGATGTTTTATAAAAGCGATATGTATTTTAAAGGTAAAACTTTTTCTTTTTATGAAAGTGCCCACTTTCAATGAGATGGTCCAGAAAGAAAACATGGTTACATTTAGTGAGAGGTAGAGAGTAATATATATGTATATAATTTATATAAATAATTATATTTATAATTTGGTAAAATATACTCATTATTTATAGTCTGACAAAAATTGTGATCGAATTATTGACTTTTGGCCCTAAATAATGGGACAAAAAATATACTCCCTCCGTCCACCAAAATAATTTACATTTTGTCATTTTGGACGTCCACCAAAATGATTTACATTTTAAATTTTTCATTTATAGTAAGTGCATCCACCACAATCAATAATCACATTTCAATTAAAAATAATAAGTCAAGTGAGACCAAACTTCACTCATTACACACAAGTCAATTTTAAACAATAACTTAAGTGAGACCCAAACTCCATTAGCTACACATCTCAATTAAAATCAAAATACACTATTAAAACTCGTGTCGGGTCAAATCGTAAACCATTTTGTTGGACCGAATAAGTATATTGTATAATATATTTTAGATTTATAAAATAAAAACTTAAAAACATACCTCTTGTTGAAGAGAGATCCAATGAATTATTTGTAACTTACAAATAATATTTATTTTTTCGGTTCAAATCAGAAGCGGCCGAAACTTATAATTATCGATCTTGATCTGTTGGGTTTTTGTTCAGTTTATATCATTTAAGCAGCCAGTTCAATTAATATTTTTCATGTTCTGTTCGATTACCATATCAAAAATTCGACCGACTAATGCACACCCCTAACCGATATTACATTGAGAAGTCGTAAATCTCAGAAAATATAATATTTATCGGATCATGAGAAAATTTGCAGTTGAAGGATACACAAAACTCAGCCTTTTAATTCATTAGTACAGTAGTTGGAGAATGAGTAATAGGGAATCAAGAAATCCAAGGTGGTTAGGCTAATGAAATAGAAGACGAAGAAGAAGAAACCTCCAAAGTAGCTCATGGCTGCGGCAGAGTAGGATCCTCCACCACCACCTGCACGTGATCTGAGTTATATGACAGCCCTCGACTCGAGTGTGTTTCTGCAGCATCCGCTTCACTGCCAGAGCCGGCATTCTCTGTGCGTACGGGGCGCAACAAGCCTTGCAGTCTCAACAGATAGCTCTGGCTGGGAGTCTGGTTCATCACATACTGAGTTGCAGTGACAACATTGGTAGAGGACGACCTCTCCGTATCTGTATGAATATTCGACAAAGCACTCAGGTCAAGGTTTGGGAAGACGGAGCAACGGCACCTCGGGCATTTCACGTTCAGACGAAGCCATTCGTCAATACACTCCACATGAAAATTGTGCGCACAAGGCAGACCTCGAACCTGTATCGTGTTGTAGTGAGAGAGTTGTGCGAGAAGGGGAATGTTCAGGGAATCAAGAAACACAAAAAACGTCCCTTTGTTTGACCAGAAAAACAATAGACGTACCTCATTTCCAACGCGAAACTCCTCCAAACATATAGGACACTCGCTGCAATCGGTAGGAACGGCCTTCAGCCTGAACTTTGGAAGCTCTTGAATAAGTGCCTCCACTGCTTCTCTCTGCATGTCAAGAAATATGAAGGGCGTTATTATGGTGAGCAGCATTCAAATAAATATATAAGCTACCTCAAGGCTAATTGCAGCATGATAGATGCATATAAAAACTGTTTATTGACTACATAACATAACTAGGATTAGTTTATTTTGAAAGTTCGAAAAGATCAGTAGCTCGCTCGTTACCTGAGCTGGTGTCAAGTAAAGTCCTGGCTGATAAGTAGCTGCATCTTGGCCCATCCCTCTCATATCTTGCCCAGCAGCTTCGATTGCCCAATCCGGCACTCTAATCATGTCAACTAGAACCTGTAAGAGAAAAACCCCATCAAGTTAAGAGGGAGAAAATGTAGGAAAGTTCGGACACAATGCAAGTCGCATAGTGAACAATCACTAAAGAACAAGTACATACAATACCTCGATTAACATAAGAATGTAGTAATGCTCGAGCAAGAAATGATCAGCATCAAAACTAACACTAACATTAAGTTATTAACTGTCCTAAAGTAATGTATTCCGGATTGCATTTTCAACAAATGCGATCCTTTCATAAAGTAACTATAGTGAACTCTTTCTGATGGGTTATTAAGAAAATGTTTTCCCATTACTTATTGAACTACGTATAGTTGTATAGTATAGTATAGTATAGTTGCAAATATAACTGTAAAACAACTATCGAATGAGCAATCAGTTAATGAGCTTACTCCATATTCCGAAACAGGGATCCCTTGTTGTGCACGCAATAGATGTATCTCTCTCCTTGCAAACCACTGCAAGATATGGGAAAGGAAAATCTTGAAATTTTAAAGAATAAGTTTAGAGGCTACGCCCATGCAGAAACAAGCCTGCAAAAGCTTAGACAGTGGAACTCCCATGAGGTCAGACGCCCCACTATTTCAGCTGAATATTCACGAAAAATGTAGAAGATGATAAAGCCAGTAGATCCTCGGGAATAATAAGTAAATGCAAGCAACACTAAGTTACTAACCTTTCCCATACAGAGGCTAGCAATGCAGACAAGTCCACAATAGCTAAAAAGCAGCCAAATAAGGAAACCCCATATCTGACCATCTTCAGGCAACTGAAAGTATTTCTAAACGTTAAAACTATTTGGATTTTTCAGCTATGATATACTATCTCGTGCAGACAAGATTAGAGAAACTCACGCAGTTTCTTGAACTAGTGAACCAGAGGGTACCGATGATTGTCCAAGCCATAAGGAAGGGATAGAGTAGCAGAACAAGGATGGACAGTACAACGATCCTTCCATAAAAACGTTTATATCTCTGCTGCCAACCAAGGTCCCTGACCAGATGCCGAACAAGTTTAAGGTTATAATCATTCTTTATCTAAATGCACCAGTTACTTCGATGACATCTTACATATATGTTTCTCTTTTATTGAAGGAAAGAACTCATATAGCCGGCTTGAACTCTTTCTGACTAAGAATTACTACATTCTATCCTAAGTAATGAGTGTATAAAAAAGCTAGCAAAATGCTGGTATAGTAGATTATAAACCAGACCTCCATGAGTATCACTGAATTTAAAGTTTCTTAACATAAGTATAACCCTCAAGATATGAAGAACAAAATTCCTTACAATCCCATTCCAGCAGCCAACCCATTGTCCACAAACATCAAGAGCCGGAATATAAACACGGCCGTATAGTCAACCTAACAATTCAAAGAGAGAGAGAAATGTAATTATTTGCAAATTCAAGATTCTAAGCAACAGATGAACATTCTGTTTTTTCCTCTTAAAAGCTTATAGTAACTAACTCACCACAATCCATATGTGCAACGGGTGTGTGCACGATTGGTATCGCTTCCAATTTATTGCCACAATTATTCTAACTAAATAGTCAAGAAACTAAACCAGATTTGATTACATCAATGGCGATCAAACATTGATAGATTAACAAGCAGCAGCCCCAGTGTGTGAAATTGATAACACTAAATAAAAACCTAAACATTCAAAGAAGATATCACCTATTAAGAAATTATTTCCACTACATCCGCTCGTTAAAGGATACATGCTTGTAGCAAGCATAGACAAGAAGAATCCATCATACCTGCAAGAAATTAAAACCCAAATTCAAATATCACAACTTTAAACAATAAAAATGAAAACCCTCGAAAATTAAGCCCCCAAAATTCAAGATATTACACAGCAACTGCGCCACCCATAAAAAGAATCTAGAACAATAACAAAATTTCTGCTTCAGTTACACATTTCAAAGTGGAACTTGAAAGTTGCATTGAATGACATACCACTTGAAATCAACCCCTTTTATCGCCATTTGTAATCTCAACTCAGACTTGAAGATATGATGTTCATCTCACCAGTCCAACTTTTTATGGGACTGAGCTCAATTGAAACTAAAACGAGAATTGCACAAGCAGGACAGTGAAGTGAGTGTGGGTAGAGTCTGTAGAGAGCGAATAAGCAAGAAACTATTTCAAAAACGACAAGTATATGATTTTGCATAGAGAAGGGAAAACAGAGAAGCAGTCCTCGCATTTGATTCTTTTTTTCGCATTTTCTGGTGTTAGGCAAGTCGGATCAACTATCTTTATACTCTATTTCATGACTCTCTTACTTCCATTTCTTTTCTTCTTTTTTTCTTTTCTTTTTTCTTTTCTTGTCTTATAATTTTATTTGCCATTTCTTTATAGTTCTATTTTACATTTATGGTATACATATCTACAGTTACTAATTATTTGATTTACCGAATTTTGTCGCACTATTTCTCTTTTTTCAGTATAGGAAAAATGTGTCCAAACAAATAGTAAAAGACAAATAAGTTACGATAAACATACTAATATTTAGTCATTTTTATATGAATTGGTACAAATATTTTTTTTACTTAAATATCTGAAATACGAATCACATGTAGAAGATATGTATCATATTTTTTATACTAATGTAGTATGAATTAAAGAGTTCACGTATGAATGTTACGATTATCTGTCAATCATAACATTCATGCATATAAATAATATGATTCATACACAGTAGCGCCGTGATAACTGGCGTGCACGCAAGATGATTATTGATAAGCAGTTGTGATACATTGGAGGCCCGACATACCAAAGCTCGCCCAAATCCGACTCATACATTTAAAATTTTAATATTCAAATTATAAATCTAAAATAATATAAATATTATGAATAATTTTTTGTAAATACAAAAATTATTCACGTTTTCTAGTATAGCACATGACCTATAAAATATGACTCATAATACACGAACTACTGATTTGTACTAATTAAATACATCGGGCTCAATTGAGTCAAAATTAAAATTATTTGGGCCCGATTTTCCATGTCATCAACTGACATGGACAATTTCTTTTCTCCTTTTTTTATTATCTTTTTTTATTTTTTTTATCATTTCCCTTTTCTTTTTCTTATTTCTTTCTTTTTTTTCTAATTTTCTAATCGGGCCGGACCCGAACCGACCCGCTAGGACCGAAGACTTGAAACTTTTTAAGTGGACCGACCCGGACTGAGAAAATCCTTTGGACCGACCCAAACTTGGGCTCCGAGTTCGCTTCGACCCGAAAAAATTAAATTAATTCATATTATTGTTTCATGTTATACATTTTTTTTTTTAATGTTCACCAATAATTTTTGAAAACTTTTTTTATACATAATTAAACATATCTTAGTATTAATTATTCTCAACGCACAATAAAAATATAAACCAAAAATCAATTTATAACATAATAATTTATTAATTCAATCTCAAATTCATAAATAAAAATAAGTGTAAAAAATATTTTATATATTTCTTGTTAAGTATATATAAAAAAATATTTAAAATATTAGTGTATAATAAATTTAAATTAAAAGAAATATTAAATAAAACAAAAAATTGAATAAATTTTAATTTAATATTTATAATATTTTCAAAATATAATGAATGTAAAAATATATAAATATACTTTTAAATAAATCAATTATATATTTTTAAATATACGAATATAATATAAAAACAAACTTTTTTTTTACTGTTTTTTAAAGAAGTAGTTGTTCTGAAAATAAATAGTTACATCTGCGAATGAAAAGTCACCTTGAATATCAAGCACAAGTGATAGACTGCTCCCAAGTATCACCATTTCACCACTACAAATGATGTATTTTCTCGTACTACTACATATATCGATGAGCACCGTGGAATTTGTGAATGCTATAGCCTATAATTAAGAAAGTAAAGAGAAGATAATAGGTAGTATTATTAAAATTATAATACACACAAATTTAATAAAAAGATAATGGGTAAAAATACTCTCATTACATATGTTCATGCAATTCAAAGTTTAACTGAAGAAAATACACAAGCACATGTACAATTTTATTTTTAAATGAATATTTGTTTTTTCCTTATTAAAATTTTAAAATGAATTTTTTAGTATTTACATATTTAACAAATTTCTATATAATTAAATATAAGTATTTGTCAAATACACAGTAACACTTTTATACACATGATTATGTATAAAAGACTTCATCTAAACCTATATTCTTAAATAGTTACTTAAAATTTTTTGAATAAAACACAAGCACTTCAATTAAACAAGCACAAGTTAAATCAATAAAGTATGAGGCGTGCGTGTGTTGGCCTAGTGGTAGTGAGGTTAATGCCCAAGGTTAAGGTCTCAGGTTCGAGTCCTCCGTGACGCGGCCATGTAATTTAAATGTTAATGTAATCCAATTTTTTAAAATAAAAAAATAATCAATAAAGTATGAATCAAAGAACAATTAATAATAAATTAAAGAAATTCATAACCTTAGGTAGAGAAAAACAAATTAATACATTCAATATTCAAAAATAAGAGACACTTACTAAGAATAAATCTTGGATTGAACATTGATTTCACCCGCAATCCTTCGTCCCAATGAGAAATTACAAGCAAATCAACTAGTAAAAGAGTATCTAGGATTCTAAAATGGAAAAGGGGAAAAAAGAAGTATGAAAATCGTCAAAAATGAAGTTTAAATAGCATAAAACGCGATCTACAATCACGTCCAGCGGTCCTTGGAGGTCCGACGGCCGCTGGGACGAGCTTTCTGTCCCAGCCGAGAGGCGCGCCCAGCATGCGCTAGACCCTGACCTCTGTCCTAGCTGCAGCACAGGCCTAGCGACCGTTGGCCTGTGCAAAATACGAAAATTTGAAAAAATATGGGACTGAAGTTCGTCTCGATAGGAGTCTGTAGTCGTAAACGGATCCAAAATCGGAGTTGTAACGAAGGAAAACCGACCAAAACAAAATTATTGCGTAGGACATAACAATTTCGCATTTTGTCATGCTCTCGCGTTCTTTCTCCTCTTGTCTTCTACCCGTAACTCCTAGCAAGCTCCCGTCCGGCTTCATCGGCTTCATTTCTTCGTCCTTTTGGTCATTTTCCGCACCTATCAAACGATACAATAGAACACACAACTTCGGCATAAAAATAAACTAAAAACAACGAAAAATAAACTAAAAGTCGACTCAACTAGACTCGACAAAAAGATAAAAAAAAAATGCAACAAAATCATGTCAAAAATTGAATCAAATTATAAATCATTTTGGTAGACGAACAAAGTATATGAATGCCAAAAAACACAATATGTGCCCCAACTACACCTTTGTAACTCCAAATCCCTAAATTCATTAAAGTTTCTAATGTACACGTGATATTCCAATCCCGCACCCTCCCTCATGATTTGGTTATTCCTAAATGAGTCATAAAAGGTATAACAAACATACCATGTCTCCACATTGGGTCAAGAATATGGTTAGAGTGATAAAAAAATGTTAAAGAGTCATGTAGCCTGCCCAACCAGCAACCAGAGATGTTTGCATTAAGTCGGTTTGAATGCTACATAAAGAATATAAGCTAGATTACATAACGGGAAGACCTATGATGTAGAAGATCATCATGTTTAGTATGTTTTTATTCCTATTTTAGTCGTATTTCGAGTCTCGTGTTATAGTCTATTTAGTTGATTACGTTGTGTTTTAGTTAATTTTTATGTCGCACGTTGAATTTTGATTGATAGGTTGTTGGTGGTGGAGTTGTGTCAAAATAGGTGTTAAGGGAATGCATTTTGATCCTGGGGAGCATATCGATGAGTCGGGGCCGAGCCGGAGGTGCGGAAAAATCTTGGAGAAAGAGACGGGACAGCCAAGGCCACCCCGCGGGCGCTGGGCATGCCACGCCCGCTGGGGTGGCGTTCCAATTCGGGCAAAATGATGGGGCCAGCAAGCGCTGGCTCGTCAATGCTGGAGAGGCAAAATGGTGCGCGCAACGCGCTCTGGAACCCCAACGGCCGCTGCGCGGGAATTAAGAGCACTAATTCACATATTTAATTAGGGATTCAATTATTTCTCTTCAACGCACTTTCATATTTCATTCCGTACTTATTTTTCTTCACTTTCATAGCCTATTACATTGTTCTTTCCTTGGATCGAAGTGGATTTCTACACCGTTGTAATTGATTTCTATCTAGTAAGTTTGACTTTTATGGATTCATTTCTTAATTTCTTTCCAATTACCATGAGTAGATAAATTCCATCTAGGGTTTATATATTCTAATTTCTTCAATTGATATCACAATTCATGTATGCTTGTTGATTAATTCTTGTGGTTAATTGAATTAAATGTTTGATCAACATTTGATTCGTCTTAAATGCTAGAATAGATTGAGAAATTATTCTTGTATTTGACCTAGATTAATCAACCTCTTTTCCAATCAGAGACGTAAGAATTGAAATTTATTATTTAATTGTAGTGTTCTTTATTGTATGATTCATATACTAGAGTTATGATCACCATTTAATATTCAAATACGTGGGTTAGTTATTAAACAACTTTTGGGAATTTTGATTAAATGCAAATGCATGATTAAATGTGATATTAATTGTTGATGAATGAATGTCTAAGTCCTAGGCTTCGATCCTTTGATTTTATTGTTCTCTCTAATTGCTTTAATTAGAATAGATTATATCTCATCAAACTGGATAGAGTGTTTAGGAGTTGATTAAATTCGTGTCATATAGTATTTTCAATTGATAGCCCTGTTTAGCTTTCCTGCGAGATTCGACTAGGTTCAACTTGTCGCGTACAATAGACCTCGTTTAATTGCGAGAACCTAGATATACGTTATAAGACAAATAAATTTTGGGGCCGTTGTCGGGGAATGCTTCAGGCATTTTTGATTTTGAGTGTTATTCGTGTTCGTTCATTATTTTTTGTTTTCGTGTTCAGTGTTTTCTTTTCGTATCGTTCATTCGTATTTTATTTTATTTATTTTCTTTTTGCTATTTAGACATTCTCTCCCACAAGTTGCGCTTGATTCGTTTGTTGTGGTGGCAGGTTGCGTATGCAAAGTAGGAATGACAAACTCCCTAGCCAACCTAAGTGACTGAAGGAGGATATGTCATCGAGCTCGGGACATTAAATGAGCAGTTTTTGTTCAATTCTTTATTTATTTCTTGTTTCTTTTCGCTTTTCCTTTACCTTTTGAATAACTAAATAGCATATTTTTGTGTCTTAAATTGCAGGCGAGTGTGGCATCCAACTTCTTCATTCGTCACCAACCGACTACTCCCAGTATCCGGGATCTGGCGTATTGAGACTAACTTTTCATTTCTCGTCTTCATCAGGGAAGTCTTCTCTACCTTTACTTTAGCTTGCTACGAGAGTGTAGTAACACTTAAGAGTGTGTGTGTGTGGGGGGGGACTTGCTTGTTTGTCTCTATTTGTTTGTTTATGCTTCCCTGTCTTGATTGGTTGTTTGTTCTCTAGCTTGTTTGATTGCATACATATTTGATGATAGTCGTTTATTAACATGTTAAGCCTTGGTATGTGGTATGAATGGTGGTAAGACTTAGATTGATTCGACTTTTGATTAGGCTATGTTGTTTAATTAGACTTGTTTAGTGGGGCATGTTGCTACGCTAGATAACTTATGCTCAATCATGATTCGGATTATGAGTGATACTTCCTTGTCATTTACGTGTTTTATTCCCTTATTGTCTAAAAAAAATTTAGAGAAGAAATTCTCGAAAAAAGAAAAAAAAATGAATAAAAACGCTAGAGGGCATAATGAGTTGTCGAGTTAAGTTTGTGGGTTCTAATCTTATCTTTGATAATGAGTATGAGAAACCACATTGGGGTATTCGATGAGATACATTGAAGTTTATATCCAATGATCAATGCCCTTAAAACGTTCTTGCTCGCCTTCTTAACAAAAAAAAAGAGATATTTAAGGAATTTGACTTGTTGCGTGCTATGGAGATGTGAGATGTGTGTATATCATGATTGTGTACTTGTTAGATGGTTTAGTTAACGGGAAACACTATGAGCTTAATTGAGTGACTATGTTTGATTGAGAGTTGAGTCTAGTTTAAGTCCTCGTAGTGAAGATATGAACGGTTGTTGAAGCTTGCATGTTGATTTTCTACTCGACTCGAATGTGTTTGTGATTAGACTTTTGCTTGAGGACAAGCAAATGGTTAAGTGGGGGATTTGTTTGGTATGATTTCTTCATGTTTTTAGTCGTATTTTTGAGTCTCTTTTCATGCTTTTAGTTCATGTTATTTGGTATTTTGGTTTGTTTTAACGCCCGGTTTCCTTAATTGCATGTAAGTTGTTTAGTATGGAAATTAACGTGAAATAGAATTGTAACGATGAAGCTTGGATAGAATAGGATTAAAGTTCAACTCGATAGGAGTCTGTAGCCGCAAACGGATCCAAAATCGTAGTTCAAACGAGGGAGAACGGACCGAAACAAAATCGATGTGCGCAGGAGGACCGGGGGCCAGCGCCGGCTGGGCGAGCCATGCGGCTGGGACAGAACCAGTCCAGCGCTGGACCCCAGCGTCGGCTGGCCCACTTCTTCGGCCGAGACAGAAACGCGACTCCAGCCCCTACTGGACGCGACTTTTAGATGCAGATGTTATTTAAACTCATTTTTAGACGTTTTCTATCATCCCTTTTTCATATTTTCTTTCCTTAGAAACACTAGAACACGTATTTGAGTTGATTTCTTTGTAATTTCACCTTGGGACGAAGGATTGAGTGTGAGTTTGACGCTCAATCCAATATTATTTCTTAGTAAGTTTCTTTTTCTTATCTTTGATTGTTTGAATGAATTGATTTGTTATTCTCTACCTAGGATAGGGGTGGAAGTTCGGTGCAATTTACGGTTAACCGAACCGAATTTACCCAAAAATCACTATCCGAAACCAAATCGAATTACGAATTTCGGTTATCCGCTAACCGTTCGGTTAGTTAAATCGATTATCCGAAATAACCGAAATAATCGAAATAACCGATTTTTATATTAAAAAATTTAATATCAATTATATTTTTATTTATTTATTTTTCAATTTTGTAATAAATATGGAATAATTATTAGAAATAAAAAATATGTATATAAAAATAAATATTAAATAATTATTAAAAATATAAAATACATTTATAAAAATAAAATATATAAATTTTAAATTAAAATTTCGGTTATTTCGGTTTTTCGGTTATATCCAATCGGTTATCGGATATAACCGATAACCGAAAATTACCAAAAAACTATCCGATAACCAATCCGCTATCCGAAAATTACGGTTATCGGTTAACCGAAAATTTCGATTCAGTTAGCAATTATCCGAAATAACCGATCCGAACTTCCACCCCTAACCTAGGATTTAGAATTTCTTTAATTATTTATTGATTGTTTGATTCATGCTTCGTGATTTAACTTGTGCTTATTTAATTGAGACAATTGGCCACCGTTTTAATTAATTGTTTGTTTGTTGAGATCGAGAGATAATTACAACATAAAATTTGGTTAAATCATTAATAATTCCAAATCGGACGCGTAGGAATTATATTCATTATTGATTTGTGATTTTCCAATTGTGTGATTCGAATACGTAAGTTAGAATTGTGGCTTAATTATTCATGAACGTGGAAGTTAGTAATTAAGTAACTATATGAAATCATTGATTAATTGTGAATCGTTGTTCTTAATTGAGGAATTCTTCATAGGGTAATCTAATACGTGAGTCGTGATTACTATCTAATTAAGAATACGTAAGTAATTAATTAGACTAACTATTAAGAAGCCCTTAATGAACGAACAATAGCATGAATTTAGGAGCATGATTTAATTGATTTTGGATTTTCTTAACTCTAGGCCCCTGAACCCGAAATCCCACCTTTCTATTATTTTATTTATTTATTTCTTATTTTCTCATTCTTATCATCGATTAGAGTGTTTAAGATTTCTATTTATTTGTTATTGATAACACTTAGGATTAGAATCGCGCTGCAAAACTTTCCGTTGAGATTCGACCAGGGTTAACTTGTCACGTGCAATTGACCTCGTATATTTGCGAGAACCTAAGTTTGCAGACTTTAGGTCAAACACATCACATGAGTGATTCGGCAAATTTGGATTCATGTAGATATACAATCATATGGTACTTCATTATACCACACACACACACATATATATAAGGATGATTATAATGAAAATAGATCTGCTTGTGTTAACTAAAAATAAATGTGAACTATCCATATTTTTCCATCCAATTGATATAATTAAACTATACCTTAATCAATAAACTCTAGTTAGAAAGAATAACAAATCTCCTGTTTTTAGGGATAATATATTTTAAATAAGATATATACCAAAATTATCTTTTAATCTGTACCGTTGATCTAAATAATTTAACAACCAATATTTATTTTTAGTTAACTCATATATAATCATTTTTATTTGATCTCTTTCTTTTATTTATTTATATATATATATATATATAAAAAACGATGAATCTTTATAGATCATCTATATCAAAAAAGTTGTATGCTTTGGAAGAATAGATTTTGATTGATAAAAAAAATAATCTACTTCAACTCATATATCCTTACGCACAACTATATATAACATAGAAGGCACCATAAAACTAAAATTACCTTTTGAGGAGTTCAGTTTGACGACTAAATAGGTAACCCACCGATACATAATATTCATATTCAATTAACATCAATGAATTCTTAATTAAAATGAGAAAAACATTCAAAATTCTTAGTTAAAATGATAAAAATATTGGAAAGAATTCACAGACATTTTGAAGTTCTGGTTTGAAGAGGTCGTCAATTAAAAAATTAAACTCAAAGTATATAATATATTTATCAGTATAAAATATAAATATATGATTATATTATTAATGAATTTTAGTCATGCTTTACCCATGTTTAGATCAGGTATCATCCATCATTTTCACACTGCTTATGTATTTATACTAATACTTTAATGGGTTAAAAAATAGATGGGCCTGGCTGGCTACCAGAAATAGAATGAATGACTAAAATTTAAAATCATGCTTTGAAATCTCATGCATGAAATTTCAGTCCATCCAAACACACCTTTTGTTGATCTTTCCTCTTACTTTCATGAAAATTTTCATTCATTATTTATATAACAAGGATCATAAAATTAGGAAATTGCGCGCATATTTACCATGTATAGCATCTACAATAAATAATCGAACAAGACTGATTTTAAATTCCCATGCATGAAACTCAATTGCAGTTTGCTGTAAACTGCACATTTAGGCTGTTTATAAGCAGCTGGTATGTTTCTTGAATAAGCAAACCTCACTTCACCAGGTCCAAAAGCAAGATCCTAAGCCTGCAAATTTTTACATGATCAAACTTAAATCCACCTTTAAAAATCTTTTTAAAAAAATAGTAGAAACATTCTAATTATATATTACGAGTCCCATGCATTCTTGAAAGTTAAAATACTAGTACTAGTCTTCTTAGCTCTAGGCCAACCATCCCAGCTTTCAGCAAAGACCAAGTTGTCCGAATTATCAGGAGACACTGTAACAACCATATTTCCCTAAGCAAGTCCTTTTCTTTGTATGGCCCTAAGAAGCTGTATTCGAATCCTTTGTGACTGCAGAGAGATAAGTCAGAGGCTTAGAATATCTATAGAATTTTAAAAATACAAAAATGCAGCAATTTAGTTATGTATGGAATGGCAATAATATGGGATTGTTAGATCCAAAGTTATTTTTTAGAAAGAAAAAAGTACTATATATAATAAAACAAGTATAATAATGAGTTGAGCTACCACAAGAAGCGCCTTAGCTCATGTAAGGAAGAGACAAAACAAAGTTTGAAAATACAGTACAGACTGGACAAAATTCATTGTGATGAATGCTAGATTTTGGGGATGATCTGTTATATCATTATCAGCCTCGTACATAATTAGGGCCATTGGTACACTGCACAGTCTTCATTTCCAAAAAGTGAAGAGGCGAAATTTCTTCTTACTCTTTAAGTCAAGCTTCATTATTGAGTACTATATAAATTAAGTACAAAGGAGCTGATTGGTTAGATTAGATGAAATAGAATTAATAAGGGAAGAATGAAATGAAATGGGAAATAAAATGGAGATATAAATGGAATGAAATATCATGAATGATTCATCTGCTTACTACGCATAAGGGATCGGATCATAACGATGGAATGAAATGACTAAGGAGGTGATTGGTTGGATGGAATGAAATAATGTAGGAATAGAATGGAGTGTGGAATGGAATGTAGTGTGGAATGGAATGAAATTGTTAATCTATTCCTATGCTTGGTATGTATAAGGAATAAGAATGGAATGAAATAACAATTTGTTTGTTAGTTTAATTCTTATAATTGATAACTGCAATAAAGTAAATGAATAAATTATATTTATATTGTATTACGAAATCATACTTTTAATACTCCAAGTAAGTTTATTTTTCATTTGTACTTTTATGGACCAAAATATTCAAATAAAAATATTTCAATATAAAATTATAAAACGTATGTGTGAAACATTCGAATATATGGTTCAATTTTGTCTAAAACATGAAAACGATGAAAAAGATAATTCAACCAAACAAAAAATTAATTGGACCAAATCAACCAAATTTATTTTGATTTAGTTTGGTTTATCCGAATATTTTATTTTTTATTTCATTCAATTTTAAAATAATAATTATAAAAAAATAAATCATTCATATATATCTTCAATAGTTTTAATGTACTAAAAAATAAAAATTTAAAATTTAAAATTATAATCACAATATTAAAATTATTAAATCATTCACATATATCTTCAATAGTTTTCAAGTTTCAAATGATCATAAACATTACAAATTTATTAAATTTCATAATTATACTATTCGTAATAAATTTAAAATAAAAATGAAGTAAATAAATTCCCATTTAATTTATTACATAATTTTAAATTTTAAAATATACGATAAAATATGATTAAAATAATAAAAATATATATGATGAAATAATTTTATTTAATAAAAATAAACTATATTTTTAACATACAAAATAGTTCAATTTTTGTGTATTTGTTTGATTTAGTTTTGTCTAAATCCAATTCAAATTGAATTATAATTTGCTTTAAAAATAAAATCGAACAAATCAAATATTTGAGTTTAGTTATTCCATATCGGTTAATATTGCTCACACCCATTAAAACGTTTATGCTCAGTTATAACGATCATAATTAAAATCATAAAGCAAAATGTAAATTAGATTTTAAATTATAAAATGACTTATTTTTTATAACAAATAAATAATATCCACAAGTTTAAAAATATATAATTTATATCATTCAATGAATATTTCAAATAATATTTTTTTATTAAAAATCTATTTTTTAAATATTATAAAAATATTAATAATTTTTTGGTAGGGGAGAGGTGTGATGTATAGTAAAATTAACAAATAAACAAATATTTTAATAATTTTGTCCAAATGAAAAAATAGCAAAAGAAATTATTGATAATTAGGAATGGCTAATACTTGTGATTGGAGATGAATGACTATTATCACTCCTAGTGGAATAGTGATTCCAAATGGAATGTTCATTCCTAATCACAAGAAGGAACCAAGCAAATGAATGGAATTGAGTAATGAATGATCATTCTATTTCATCTTCCATTCCATCATACCAATCACCCCATATATATTTCTTGATTCCATTCCTATAATTGATAGTTATGAATAAAGTGCACGAATGAATTACATGTATGTTGTATTAGAAAACCATACTTATATTGTGACGGTGGAAGTTCAATGTTGTTTTAATAACCGAACTGCAATTTAATTATTGTTATCATCATTGATTTGGCCAAAACATACTATCGGTAACCGACCTATTATAGAAATTTTGTGATACTCTCTCATTCCCACTAAAAGCGATCACAAGAAAGTCGACATAGAGATTAAAAAAGTAAAATATTGTATTTTAAAATAGTGGGAGTTAGTATTTTAAAGGTAAAACTTTTTCCTTTTTGGAAAAATTACTATTTTTAGTGGAACGGCCCAAAAAGAAAACGTGACTATTTTTAGCGGGACGGATGTAGTATTTGTTTGATTAGTCGCATGTCTTCATTAGTTTATTGAGTTTATGATTTTTTGAGTGTACTACATTCATATTTAATTTGTGTGTGAAAAACTTTGTGAGAGAAGTTTTCAATCTACTAGATTGTACGCTCGGTTAAGTTAATGGTAGTGTGAACTCAATTTCAAGTCCGCTTAGGATAGTGTAGACGAGAGAGAAGAAAGTCAAAACAATTGTATATTTTCTGGTATCTTTAAAACTCTATATAGTGGATTGTCCTCTCGGCTTAACAGCAGACATATGTGTGTTCGCACCGAACTTGATTACCAAGTGGTGTTCTTGTGCTGATATGAGTTTATTATCTATATTACAGTTGTTGGATAAATCGAGATACGAAGAATACAATATTTTGGATATTATAATGGAAATTGAACATAAAGTGGAAGGTTAAAGTTACAACAAAACTAAAATCAAAACACATAAAAACTTGAAAAGTCAAGTCATGAAAGACCTCTTTCGACAAAACGAGATATTCCCCGACTAGTGCTTATGGTCTGACCTCACTACAACAAAAAAGATATTTCTAGACACTGAAAAGTGCTCTAATATATAGGCTTTCGGGGCACTTACCACATGTGCCGCGTGTAATCGTGTCACGAAAGAGTTAAGGGCATTTTTTAAGTGACTCAACACGAATTGACTTTGCAGTTATTTAATTGTGCCCCCATATTAATTTTTGAGGCACATATAATTGTACAACGGATATTTATTTGTGTCTTGAAACGAAATATGTTGACACTTATCTCTGTCTTCAAATGAAATATCTAGATAAATATTTGTGTCCTAAAATGAAATATCAATATACTTATTTGTGCCTTTAATTTAAGTATCAAGACACATATTTATGCTCTTTATATAGTTATTGAGGCAAAAATTGTGTAGGCTTATAGTTTTCATAGATGAAACGATTTCGTCCGAGTAGTAGCACCACAAACTCAAAAAGACAAAAAAATTCAGCGAACTTGACGAGATTTGAGAATCACGCAAACAATACTATTAAGAATATTACTATGAAAAAGCTTGTAAGAAAAGAGAGGACATAACACATGATCATTTTGATTTATGAGTCAATATAATATTCTTCCTAGCACAATACCACCTTTAAAATTTCTGACTTAAGGAATCGATTTTGAAAAATTTACTACAATGTAACTTTATTTCTCGTTGTGTAGAATATTGTCAAACCTATTTAATTATCAAAAAATTAAATTTACAGCTTTCAAATTAGTTAAGAATCGTATAATCAAATTAATTAAAAATCCTCAGAATGAAATTTTCAACAATAATTTGATTCATGTAAGTTGAAAAGAGAAGCTACAAGATTGCGGCAGCTGGTGAAGACGATCTAAATTAATGTAAGTAGAGAAATGGGTGGAGTGGGAGGATTTGAGTTCGACAATACGAGGTTTGTAGTGGCAAGCGTTCTTGTCGTTTGGAGTTGAATGAGGCCTTCTTACAAAATCATGGTGGTCTTTGTCATTTCAAACTTGTTCGATTTGTTGTGAAATCTTGATTCTGTTGTTGTTGCGTTCTGTTTCTTAGTTAAATAGCTAGTACATATATATCTAAACAAGAAAATAACGAACTTCTATTCTAATAACCACACAGCACACATCCTAGGTAATTAAGGTTCCTTGATTCTTGAGATCTATCATTCTATTGTGTCTGTAATTCATGAAGATTCGCAAATAGAAACACAAATTAAAACAGAACATCAATCTTTCAGAAATGTATTAGAAAAATCTGCATTAGATTCATACGGTTCTTGAACACTCACAAGTTACAAGTCACAACATCAATATTTCTGTAAATGAAGGCTACTTTCAAAACCTCCATCTCTCTCTCTCTCTCTCTCTGTGAATTCCCAGTTGTCCTTTAAACTCAGGCAACTTGGACAAGATTTGTCTATATACTATCATAAAGTAAAGCAAAATGTGAAGACACAATACTAGTTTAGAGAGATGCATGGGACTTGTGCCTCTTTTGCAGCATCGGTTAGTGCATCACATATATAGTGGTCTGAAATTGAATTGGACACGTCCCAGTCTCACTGCAGTATAGTAGAAAGACTTTGAAAATTTAATTTGAAGTATCAATATTAGAGTGGAGAATGTATGAGATTGTTCTCTGATGACCTGATCTGATCCATAGCTGTAAAAGTAGGTGCTAGAAGACAAAAATCACCCATGATTTCTCTTTTCGGGCGTTCACTTTCAATATTTGTGGTGCACTAGAATCTATTTCTTCAATATTGAGGCCTCCTTGGGAGATGAGAGGGGGACCTTGTTTTCCACGCATGACTCAGACTCAGACTTGGTGCTTCGCAGAATCTATTCTTTAGTTTCAAGCATTGTGTGGGCCCCTCATCCTTGTTAGCTATCTAGTGTGGTCATATATATTTTTTTAATTTATTTATATAGCTTTCCATCTTTAGCAAATGGTTTGTGGTCGTCAACTATGGTTTGGTTTGATTAGGTCTAATTCGGTTGTTTTCAAGTATACAATACGATTGGATTTGAATTGTAGATGAAGAATGGCAAGTGTTGCCACTATCCTTTACTAGCTATATCCATCTACCATGTTGTGTAATTCAAGTTTCAGGATTCTTCAATTTTATTCAAATGCTATGTTGCTTTCATTGTATTGTGCAATATTCCTAGGATATAATAGATTGTTGGTACATTTCTCAATAAAATGAAATTGTCTATTATAAAAGATGAGATACTAAGTATAAGATAAATTCACTTTTAAAATGTATTTTATATGTTATGGTTTCTATTTTCAAAATGCACATAATAAAATGAGAATTCTCGAATTATTTTTGCTGATTTTAGTGAAATATAATAT
Source organism: Leonotis leonurus (assembly GCA_026898415.1). Lineage (NCBI taxonomy): Eukaryota > Viridiplantae > Streptophyta > Magnoliopsida > Lamiales > Lamiaceae > Leonotis > Leonotis leonurus. The sequence continues at coordinate 2,393,268 of JAPKLX010000025.1, forward strand.
AATTTGATTTAAAAATATAGTGTGTGGCGGTAACTCATGTTACCATTTATAGTAAAAACGTTACCGATGGTTCATTTTATTTATAAAAGCCTCGACCATGCAAATAACTAGGCATATAGTATAAGATTGTCATTGAAAAACTAAAAACTAAAAACTTTCTTATTAAACAACAATATTTTTACTCTGTTTGATCTGATTTTGACTTGATATATTGTACTTAGAGTGAAGAATTGATTCTACGTATTTAATTAAATCATAGATATAAAATAGAGATCTACTTACAAAAATGAAAAAAAAAAAAAAAAGGAATTAGACTAATAAATTTGTAGACATATTAAAATGATAAAACGAGTAAAAAATTAATAGACGAGAAAATATTATCGCATGTGTATGTATTATTCTACAAGACTTCCTAATCTAAATTATTTTTTGTATCTTTCTACAACTTTTGAAATCTTTTATAAGTATAACAAAATTAATACTCTCATTTTTTAAAAGCATCAAACTTTGGGTTATAATCAATATAATTTTTATAGTAGCTGTAAAGTGTAAATTTGATAGTCACTGAAATGTGAAAAACTTGGGTACCGTCACTGAAATGTTAAAAAAATTGAGTAACTTGCGTCAGAGATTGAAAAAAGTATCTTGTGTGCAACAAATGAGCTGACAAGTTCAAACTATATTACTCCCAGCATAACAAGATATCTACTGATAATTGGTAAAACTAACTATTGCAAAATGTGTAGGTACAAAATATCCAAAATTTAATGTACATGTAGAAATTACCCACTTTTAATAAAAAATGTAAGATTCTCTCACACTTCTCAACCATTTGAAGATATTTTGGCCAAAACATCAGGTATTCACTCATTAATTTGTATTTTATTCGGTAGAAATAGACAACCGCTAGCACAAGAACAACCACCGGTGGTGTCATAACCACCGGTTGTTGATATTTCTTTAGGTTGTGCCACCGGTTGTCATGTCATTTGGCATGACAACCGTTGGCACAACCTCAACCACTGGTGGTCCTCTTCCCACCGGTGGATGATATATATTCATTTTGTGCCACCGGTTGTCAGTTATTCGCGCTTCATAAATAATCTACACTTATAATACACTACAACCGGTGGTAAGTCTAACCACAGGTGGATGAGATTGTGCCAAATAATCAAATTGGTCAAAAATTTCCAATTTTAAAAAAAAGTGGGTATTTTTTACATGTGTATTTAATATTTGGATATATTATACATGTTTCATTAGCAAATTGGGTATTATTAATTTTCTCTCTATTAGTTATTCATACTCATACCCGCAAAAGAAAATCGTACCGGCCATCCAACCGACCACCCGTCATGGGTATAAAAATCACTCATACCCGTTACTTGATGGGTATCCACCGAATATCCGCGAACCCATCATCCATCAGATACCCGCCACCCGCAAATAATATTTTAAAAATCGGGCCGAATTATACCGGCCGATTTAACCATAAACCGGTCCAATCACATTAAATTATAATAAATGTGAAAACTATAGTGAACCGGTGAAAACCAACAAAAAATTGATAGAACCAGTGATCCGAGAAGCGGGTCTTTTGGCAAAAATTTTAAATTTTAACTAATTTCATATTTTTGCTTGAGTTGACAAATTTAAGTTAAAAAATTGATATCTAAGGATTTTATACGAGTTCTCCTTCGATGGAGTTCCTTAAATTTTCAATGTGGATAAAAGTTTAGATTTACATGGGTAACTAGATGGGTATTTCGTGGATATTTGGTGGGTATTTCGTCGATATTTCACGGGTATTTTGTGAGTAATTTTCATGGGTATATGGGGATACTATCCATACTCATACTTACGAACTAAATGGATATTAAATTCTACCCATGAATCTATCCGTACAAATCAATACCTCTCAAACTCATCCCTATTAGAATCGAATACCAGCGGGTATCCGCCGCTAAATTTTCATCCCTAATTACTCGCTTTCATAATACTTCAAAATAACTTAATTTTAGAGAAAGAAAGTAAAGTCTTTGTTTGTAAGATGGTGAATGTCACTAGAGTTGACCAACTTTTAAAGAATTTTCTTTATTAGAAACGAATTGTTATTATTGAAATATCTAATATAATTAAAAATTCATCAATAATGAAACAAAATAAATAATTTTTCCAATACGAGCATTTAAATACTTGGATTGAATTTTTTGCGACAATTTAATTTTAGAAATAACTATTACTTCATCTATTCCACTATACTTGTCTGAAAATTATATTTATGTATTAATTATTTTACCAATTCAATTTGTCTATATTTTTATTTTTTAATTTTATTCCAATAAAAAATTATTTATTAATATTATCCCAATTAAAAAAGTGATAAGAAAAATAGAATATTTCAAAATGCGAAGTGAGACATGTAAAATAGAAATAAATATTAGAGCAACACATCAAACACTCCATTTCTTTTATTATTGCAATGGTATGCCCGTACATTAATAATGGAAATAATTTAGGTATTGTCTTAATTAATAATGAAGTAGTTAAATAAAAGATAAGGAGGCTACAAACATTATTGTACTATTGGAGTGGGTAGTGAGATTTAGATCTCTCTGACAGATATATCTACCTCATGACCTTCTGAATAAGACACCATGAATATTACACTAATTTAAACTAAACCATGAGAATCTCTCTGCCACTATTAATAAGATAATTAAACCAACCAAACCCTCTCTGTTTTCCTTAATCAAAAATCTTTGTCAAAAAGTGAGATTCCCAGAAACTAAACAAATGTTCCCTCTATAATACTGTCATCTCCAATCTCCCATCACCAAAAACAAACCAAACCATCTCTCTCTCTCTCGAATACATGGAAATGGACAGAGGAAGAGTCAAGCTCATTTTCTTGTTCTTACTATCATGTTCTAGTGTAAGTCTTGTACTCTTTTCTTGTTTTGGTCTTCTTCTTCCTTGTTTTATCCTGCATTTGTTTCTATCTCTTGTCCTTTTCCAACTGTTTCTTGATCTCTACTACTTATCTTATGATTCGATTCCTCCCAGATTCACTCAACATTGTTGTCGGAAGCTAATGTTTTGATAACAAAGGAGAGTCCATTCACAGTCAAAGCCTCGGCTATTAGGTATTGGAAAGCACACGTTTCCAACAAAATCCCTCACTCTCACTTCCTGCTCTCCAAGGCCTCTCCCTTATCCACCGTCGACTCCGCCTTCTTCGCCAAACTCGCGGCGGAGAATACCCTCTCCTCCCACCTCGAGGCCTTCTGCACCGCCGCCGACCTCTTCTGCCTCCTCGACTCCGTGGCGGCAAAGCCGCCGCTCGACAGCCATGGTGGCGACGCCGACTTTGCCTTCTACAACAACAAGAACTTCGCCGGCTACGGCGGTGGCTCCCGCCTCGGCGGCTCCGACCAGTTCAAGAACTACTCCGATGGTGCCAACTTCGCCACCGGCTCCTTCGCCCACTACAGCCGCGGTTCCACCGGCCGCCGCGAGGGCTTCGCCGGCTACGCGGGCGATGCCAATGTCGCCGCCGCCAACTTCACCTCCTACGGTGCCGACGCCTCCGGAGGCGGCGGCGACTTCAAGGGCTACATGGCGCGCGTGAACGTCCCGGACCTCCGCTTCACGTCGTACGACGCCGACGCCAACGGCCACAAACTTACCTTCTCGAGCTACGCCGACGATACGAATTCTGGTAACCAAGGGTTCACGAGCTACGCCAAGAACGGCAACGCGGCGCCGGTGGATTTCACGAGCTACGGCGACACGTCAAATGTCGTCGGATCGAAGTTCGCTGGCTACAGCGAGCTCGCGAACGGCGGCAACGATTCTTTCAAGGCGTACACGAACAATGCGAACAATCCCACCAACAATTTCAAGAACTACGGCGGCGGCGGCAACGGCGGCACCGACGCCTTCACCAGCTACCGCGACGCTGCCAACGCCGGCGCCGACTCGTTCCAGTCGTACGGACGCGATTCGAGCACGGCGAAGACGAACTTCTTGAACTACGGCAAGTCCTTCAATGTGGGAACCGATGTGTTCAAGGAGTACGGGAAGGGAGCAGTGGATCAAACTGTAGGGTTCAAGATTTACGGTGCCAACTCCACCTTCAAAGATTACGCCAGAAAGGGCGTCACGTTTGCAGGTTACACCAAACCAGCATCCACTCAAGAAGAAGATGATTCAAAGAAGATGACTGGACAAGGAATAAGTGCGAGAAATGGTGTGAAAAACGGGGTGGAAGAAGGTAAGTTCTTTAGGGAAAGCATGTTGCAGCAAGGAAAGGTGATGAGGATGCCCAACATTCAAGATTGGATGCCCAAAAGGTCGTTTCTACCCCGTCCTATATTGTCCAAATTACCCCCATTGTCATCAACCAGCATAAACGAGCTCAAACGAACTTTTAACGCTGACGACAACTCCACCATGGCACACATGCTCGAAAACGCTTTAAGCGAGTGCGTGCGCACCCCTAGCCCAGGCGAGACGAAACAATGCGTGGCCTCGATCGAGGACATGATCGACTTCGTGGTGTCGGTCCTTGGGTCCGACGTGGTGGTCCGGACGACGGAGAGCACCAAGGGTTCGAGTGAAAACGTAATGATTGGGGAGGTGAAGCGGGTGAATGGTGGAAGGGTGACAAAATCAGTGTCTTGCCATCAAAGCTTGTACCCATACTTGCTTTACTATTGCCATTCGGTGCCTAAAGTGAGAGTGTATGAGGCAGACATCCTTCAAGTGGAGAGCAAGACAAAAATCAATCATGGAACTGCCATCTGTCACTTGGACACGTCGACGTGGAGCCCACGCCACGGTGCTTTCGTGGCGTTGGGGTCCGCTCCGGGAGAGATCGAGGTCTGCCATTGGATCTTTGAGAACGATATGACTTGGGCAACTGCCGATCATTCTTAGACTAATTTCCTACGTGTATTCTTTTGTGTTTTCATTTTTTTTCTTTGCTTTTTAAGTTGGAAGAGAATTAATGTGCTTGACTTTTTGATAATGAACTTTACTGACATTTTTTATTATCCTCATAATATTTTCATCTCCTATTTTAGTTCATCATAGAACTTGCAACTAATTAATTAAATTGCTCGTTGGCCAGGTTGATCGAACACGATGTACGGCCTCGTTACAATCTAAAGTTTGTATATGCAAATCTTGATCTTGAAGTACTATTAAAAAGAGTAGTAATTCATCTAAAGAAGTGGTAGTAGTAATGAAATGAGATCAGGTATTCTACATTGATGTCTTACTTTGTCCATAATCAAATTCTAATTTATTTTTAATTTTACGTTTATATATTTTAGTTTAATTTTAGTAGACATGTTTAAAACTATTATATTTTTACTACCAAACATGACATAAGTGAACTATGTGGGTCATATCGGAAAGACAAAAATATAATGTTTTTCATAGTAGGATTGGAGGAGGAAGCATGTTGAATATAATTACAGTTTAGCCTGTAATACAATTAAAATAATTCTAGACAGAGCTAGATCATGCACAACTATATGTAGTAAATCAATCGGATTGTGTTAATGTTCATTACTATTTAATTTAGGGATGTTCAGTTTAACACAACATATATAAGTTTGGGTCTCGAATCAATCCAAAATCGAAGAGGATTATCCTAAATAAATTAGGGCAAAAACAATCCAAATCCAATTGAGCTATCTCTAAACTAAGTGTGTTGGTTCAATTACCTAAATGAAAAAGTAAAATAAAAAAATTGTGAAATATATTAGATATTATATACAAAAGTTATATTCATCGTGTTTACTAGTTAATCAATCACTAATTATGACAATTTTATTACCATGTCATTATTTTTTCTATCCGAATATATCCATATTTAAATTTGGTCTATAATAATGTGCTAAAAAAATTTTTGTTATATTTTATATATTTTTTTAAAAATATAAAATTATATATATATTAAACATTTTTGTAAACATTTTAAGGGGTGTATGACTGAACTTATAAGCTCTCTAAAACAACTTATAATTAGTTGTTTAGGAGTTTATAAACTCCTTAAAAATGTTTGATAAATTAAGATCTTTCAGAACCTATAAGTGGTAAAAATAAGCTTTTAGAAGCTATAAACTGTTTAAAAAATAAGTAACCCGAACCCAACTTATTTATCCATCAACTTATAATCTACAACAAAATTATATAAATAACTATATAATATCTTGTTATTATCACATAAAGGAGTAATGCTTTATCATTATCACATATGAAGAGATTAAAATGTCAAACAGATTAAAGAACTTATAAACTCATTTATCCAAACGCCTTAACAACTTATAAGCTCTTGGAAGAGCTTATAAGTTTTTTAAAATAAGCTTATTCAAGCACCATCTAATTCGATTAGTCCGATATGCTAGCTCGAAAATTGAAAGTTTCTATTTAAGGTTATGATTGTAATTTTTTAATCAAAAAAATTAAACCCAATTTAACATGTTGGGAAATATTTATAAGGGTTTTGATTTAAATTCCAAAACCTCCCCTGAAAGATGCATTAAGTCCAAAATTGAAATTTGGTCTGAATCTTTGTTTTCAGAACTCATATGTTAAAGAGTTCAGTTTACATGTACATTGAGACTGAAGAACTCCAGGATGAAAATTCAAGACCAACACCGAAGTTTACTTAACGACTCAGTGAAGAGTTAATTCTGATGGATGATCCCTGAAGATCATCCTAAAGAGATGAAGACTCAAAAATGTTGAAGTATAAAGTTTCTCGCCTGAGGTCAGGCACTGGAAAAAATTGTACAGGAACCTAGCTACTCAAGTTAGTTAACCACTTCATATGAAGGGGTTATTACTTATGAAAAAAATCTCAAAACAGATAAACCATATCCAAGTTGCAGAAACCAAAAAAATGGTAAAAAGAACGACGACTCCAACAAGAAGAATTTCAAAGCTTCGGACACCGCTCTCCCTCAATGGATATATTTTTAAGAGTGTCTCATAAATAACTCAACACTTCAAACGTTTCAAACACCGGTTACTAAGATCTCTTACGCTCTCAAGCTCTCTACGCTCAAAGCTTTAAATCGCTCTCAAGCTCTCTATCTTAGAACATTCAAGCTCTCATTGTAATACTTAGTGTGTTCTTAGCAATTCATTGTATCAGAAGAATAACTCTAGCCTAACCTTAGTGTTATACGCTAGAAGTGATCATACTCAAGCTGTAAATCAAACCTTCAAGGTTGATCACTGTAAGACAACTCCATTTAGTTGGAAACCATCAAGTCACTTCGAGAACCGTGGACGTATGAGTTTTTATCTCTGAACCACGCAAACTAAATCACTCTCTTCGCTATTTTGCTTTCGGTATTCATTATATCTCTAATGATATATTGCATAATCTGAATACTGATTAAGCGTAAACTGAAACAATAACATTAAGATTTCTGATAACCTAGCCTATCACCCGTAAGTATCAAAAACCAAATATTAACTCCCAAAAGAAGGATATGAATAACCTCCTACAGTTCACATATCTCCGCTAGGTCTCAAGATAAAACATGTATTATGCATTCGATATGAATTCAGTTCCGGATAACACATAAAAACATAGCTACCATGCAATAATAGAGATCAATTATCAAAACATGAGAATTAAAGTCACGAATCACAAACAAGAATAGGAAGAAAATTTAGCAATTAATAATACGAATCTATAAATTAAAATAGGTCTTACGAAACACTAGAATCTCAAAGAGTTTAGGTACTCATAATGAAAACAATATTGAAAAGAAATAAAATAAACATAAATTCCCTTCGTAGGACTCTTGATCTTCGGGTTGTCAATCCTTAATCATGATCTCTCTTCCGGGACGTAGAAAACTAATATAGAATGTAAACTATGAAAAACTATAGAGTAAAAGTGTGCAGAGTTGCTCCAGGGCTCCGTAATGACGCCTTTATACAGTAGAAGGGGCGGAAGGTGGATACGAGTGTTGATTATGCATGAAAATAACTGAAAAACACTTTTTCCGCACAACTTCGACGATCATCGACACCGGATTGCCGAAGTCGCGCCTAAATTGCAGCAAGCATCTGGATCGCCGAAGTTGTTGTTTTGCGTGCAACGATTTTATTTTGGCTCGTTCTCCCTCGTTTCAACTCCGATTTTGGATCCGTTTGCGGTTACGGACTCCTATTGAGATTAACGTTAATTCTATGTTCTCCAAGCTTGATGATAGACTTGATTTCTCGTGCCCCGTTTTCTCTACGGACTTCTACTAGCGATAAATTTGATTTATCGTGCTTCGTACACTCGTGCTTTGATCTTTGATCCATTTTCCGGCCCGTGACTCATATTAACTTGTTGATTTCACCACTAAACTTCTAATTAGCCATTTTATACCACCAAAACTTGTAGAACTCAAAAAACGCAACAAAAACGTAAAACGAAAACAAAACACGATACAAAATACTCCACATTACGACACGAGTTAACAACAATCATATCAATAAAAACATGTAAAAGGAGTGTTCATCAAGTGTGGCTATAATTAGTAGGTATGAAGTAACAATGATACGAAATCCAATGTAACTTTATGTTAAATTATGAAACGTATGATAGCATAGAGAGCGCAATTTAGATCTGTTATTTATACCCCAAAATTTGTGTGAGTGGAAAACATAACATAAATATTTATTTGAATTTGATAGTGCAGCATAATAGTCTCTCTCATGCGAAACTGCGCGTGTTGTTCTTTTGCTTACTGTTTTGCAGCAAAAGATAAAAGCTAAAGAAGAAGATATCACTTTTTTAACTATTTTAAAAAAGTTGAACATGATTCTCTCTGTCTTTGAGTGCGGTTAAAGAAAGGAGCGCCACATAATAATATCACCTGAAAGAAAAACATTCAACTAATCACTACGAATTTCATGATATAATTTAAAGGACAAAACTATATTCAAATCAAATATACTTTTTTTATATTTTCATTTTACATACTTTATCATTAAACACTCATTATTATTGCTTAATTTTATCAAATTTTAAGCAAATATAAGTCGATCTTGACGTCAACTTTAGTTAGTTTTGTAATTCAAATTTGTTTTCAATAATATATAGTACTGGCCCTGTGTCCATAGCATAACTTTGTTGGTTAAAGTGGGCATCACTTTTAGTTGATGAAAGGAGAAGTGTTGGTCCATTTTTTTATGCAGCAGGTTACATATGATATGTATGATATGTACATATATACACCATCATCTGACTTATGTTTCAATTTTAAATATGAATCTTTTTCAAAGACCAGCTTTTGTTCTATTTTCTTTTGAAGATACTTATACTTTAAATGAGACTAGATTTACCCTTGAAAATCAATAGTTCGAATATTTTAATTATGTTGAATGTAATTAAAAAACTCTACATTCAATATTTAATTATTATCGCGTACCTAAATTAAGCAACATGGCATGGCCAATATATAGTCTGTGTATTAGTTAGCTTTGGCCTATATAAGGCCATGTTTGATCCCTCAATTAAACCATTGTATACGTTACTTGTGTCTAATGGAATTTCTTATATTGCAGATATATTAGTTCGTGAACTTTCTAAAAAAAATGTAGAATAAAATGAGATTACAATGAAAGATAACATGAATATCGAACTATAAACAATTAATAAGCTAAATTGAAAGATTAAGCATCTTTTTGCAACGCGCATTTTACGTCCTCGTTGTACTCTCGAAATTGGCGCAACATTTTCAAAAGAAAAATGACATTCATCAAACTGAGCAGAATTGAGAACCCTGGAAAACATAAGTTTAGTTTCATCAAGAAACATGTTCTTGATTTGTATTATAGTGATCTTAAGGTAACTCAATTGATTCGCAGATTTTTTAGCAACATAAATTGACTTTTATTAAGAATTTCTCTTCATCTAATCATTATAACGATTCATTTGTTGTGAACACAAACAAAATAAATATGTATTACACGAAAACAAAGGTGATATTATTTCCCGGATGTCCGAGCTCGATCCCCACCCTTTCTGGATGGACAAAAACAATAGAAAAATGATGTTTGTCTACCACAACCAACAATCAAAAGTGATTGGGAATACATCCCGAAAACTCTAAGTAAGCAGCTATCCCAATTGAACGAAATGTGAAATAGGATTATCGAGAGCCAATCTCTTTATGATAAATAAATCCATTTTGCAAGTGTGTTGTTACGGATAGTTCGATAAAAGATCGAATTAATGGTGTATACAATACTTGAATCATTATTAATCAATAAACACTTATTTATTAATCTTTATCTAATTTGAAATGAGTCATCATTTAAAAATTATGTTGTTAAAGCACCTATAAAGTTTTACACAATTACTTGAGCAGAGGTGAGCACATTGAACCTCCAGCTGAAACTCAAATAAATTAGTTGGATTCTTTTCAAACTCTTCTACATTTTTTTTATCTTTGAATAATTTATTAGGCTTCATAATTAGTATTTCTTATTCTTATTTCATTAAGACCAGTAATATTTATTCACATACCAGATTAATTACATCTTTTAATTAATAAAAACATCCATTTATAGACTAGAAATATATGTTACTAATAATACTCTCTCGTCCTATTAAGCTTGACACATTTTAAAAATAGCAAAAGTTATCTTTTCAAAAAGGTGTGTACTCTACCACTTTTATACCTTTTACACTACTTTATACACTCTCTTTAATAATCGTGTCGAAAAAAAAGGTGTCTAGCTTAGTGGGACGGAGGGAGTACATTTTAGTGGAGTAATAAATTTAATTAGTATTGCCAAACTCCTGGAGAAGTAAGAAAAGTAAGCATTTAATAAATATCATGTTATATTTATTGTAATATAGTTTGATTCCATCATTGATTGAGCAAAGTAAATGAAGAAATAATTTGTACTATAATACAAGTCCGGCTCAAGCTGTCCACCTCATCCCTTGAAATTCTCTCAGTCTCCTATTTAATTTTTGCTATTTTTCTAGAATTTTGAAATTTTATCTATATATTAATAATATATAATATTATATATTTTTATTTCCATTAAGACATATGATATTTATGTTATGTTTTTATTTCTATGTATGTTACAAATCATATTATATACTATTTCATATTTAAATATTATTTTAATAAATATAACATATATAATGATATATTAATTTGATATTTATATTTTGATAACTAATTTAATAATAATTTATATAGACTATGTACAATATTTTAAAATCTAATGAATATTAATAAATGATATAAAAATGTCTAAATTTCTATATTAGATTATATGTTTTTCAAATCTAATAAAAATAAATTATATAAAAATTTGTAAAGCTCACATTATTTGAAAATGTTTTTTTAATATATATAATTTATTACATATGATTATCATAACATACTTTTAATTATATTATTGTTCGAACAATCCACATATTTTTGAACACAGATAATAAAAATTGAATGAATTGAATTTTTTATTAAAATAATAATATATAAATATAAAATAGTGTATAATCTTCTTATTTATTTATATATCCAATAGTAATTGTATATTATTTCATATATAATTATCATTGTCATTAATATAAAAAAAATAGTTAATGAGTATTTTTCGATATATATTTGATAATTCAATCAAATTGATGATTCTTCGGCTATATATTATTATTATATAATGAAATTAAACCTCATTATTACCCACGTATTAAGTAATCTATTAGTAGATAGATATTTTAAATGTATTTTATTTCTTTTATATTTAATCGAAAACATAACATTCATAATTATTTGTCATACTAATTAAAGATATCCAAACTTATGTATTTTTTTGCTCGAGTAAATATTGAATTCAATTCATGTTCTTTTAATATATCAATATATATATATATATATATTATATTTATGAAAATCTATATATTATTATAATTCTAATCATAATAATTAAAGATATATAACTTAATTCAATTCATGTCATTTTATTCTCAATTATACAATTAGACCATGAATTTAGACACCTAAATATACATAACTTTTTTAATTTTATCTTCACCTTTACAATATATCAAATTAACACATCACTTCAAAATGTCTCATTTTTATATATAATTTTTGAATAAAAAACGAGTATATATACTTAATTTGTAATCAGATTAGAAATATATATATATATATATATATATATATATAAAAGTTCATATAATTTGAGTTTACAAAATATTTAACGAGTATATTTTGATATATATTTGATTTTTCAATCAAATGAATGATTTTCAGTCATATATCATTATTAGATATTAACATTCAACTTCATTATTACCTACGTACTAACTTTTCTATCAGCGGGTAGATATTTTAAATGTATTTATTATACTTAAAATGTATTAAATGGTTCATGTTACTTAAAAAAAATTAATATATATAATCTAGGGATAAAACATTTAAATACTCACTTTAATAAATAAAAGATAAAAAAATACACATTTAAAAATAAGAGATAAAAATATCCACATCACATGAGAAAATTGATCATGTGTTTATATATTTCATTTCACAAAATAATTTTAATTATATGAGCACGTTAGGAAATGTGTGCATTGTAGTTACAAATAAATAATTTAAATAAATTATTCACACTAAAAAAAAATTATATATATTTATTTTTGTAGCAAACATGGGTATATATATTTAATTTTTAATCAGATTGTTAATGTATATATACATATAAATAAATGAATTCATATAATGTGAGTTTATTTTCATACGGGCTTGGACATGAATGAGTAATTAATGGATAAAGATGTGTAACAAGACATTTATCGATTTTGAGATGAATACACATACATAAAATTCAAATAAATTGGTTAGATTCTGTAAATATTCAAATATAGTTTATTTTCATCAGTAATATTTATTTATATATATTTTATATATTCGAATTTATAATACATATTATTATATGGGCGTAAGACGAAATCAATTAGTTCACGATTCAGAACATTTGATCGAAACTGAAACCGAATTGCTTCCTATACAGCTGCAGTTCAGAATTTTAATAATTTTTTACGATTCAATTCCCAGAATCGCCGATTACGATTCTTTTGAACACCTCTAATAATAATAATGATTATTATAATCATTTTTACTTTAATTTCGAACGAATATGAGTATATAAATTAAATTCAAATATATTAAAAAAAATTAAGTTGTTAGTAGACAAGTTTACGAGAATTTAATATTTATGATATAATATATATATATATATATAATATCAAGTTGTAATTTTATTTTTTTCATTAATTTTAGAAGGATTGTAAGTTTATCGTTAGCAAGTCAACATAATTAACGATTTTTACTATACATATTTAATATACGAATAAGTAGTTCACATATCTATGACAACAAATAATAATAAAGGAAATGTCAAATACTTTAAAAAATTTATAAAATATTAATCCCATCGAAATTTGACGGGCAACAAGCTAGTACAATATAGAACACAAGAGAAAACTGTCGTACAAGGGGCAGATAGAAAAGAAACTGTAGGCGTCAAAAAATCATAGAATTACATTCTCATATATATAGATTGTTCACTTTACAAGAGATACATTTAATAATAAAATACATTAATATTCTAAATAGTAGTCGCCACACGCAGTACGTGCCGCTCGGAATATTCTCCAGCTCGTCGACTTCGGACGACGATCACGACAGAAGATTCTCATCGCCGCAATCTTCGAGGAATAGCTGACTCAGCGGAACCAGAAGGCTCGATTCTCACTGATTGCCGCCGCGCAGGATGAGATCGTGGTTGAACATTGGGAAGATCGGACCGAGCTGGCCTTCGCAAGATAATTCCTCCGCCGAGAAATCTTTATCCTCGCGCACTAGAGAGAATTCAAAATCGAAGTCGTCTTCATCGCCGCTGCCTAAGCTATTCTCTGTCGAGGGTTTGCACGGCGATCTCGGCTAACATGTCGGAGGAGTAGCTGTTGAAGCTATGACTCGTGTATGTATATTCTTCTCTGCCGTTTAGCTTCTCATACATTATTGCAGAGATATACTTATGTGATTATTGTCTCCCCCTATATAAATTCCCCAGCCGGCGCCGAGGACGGAGACAAGCTTACTTATGTGATTACTGTCTTTCGATCTCTCTTTAAAGAATAATCAGGGGATTTTGAGAAAATCAACAAGCTTAGTAGGTTAGAGACTCGTACTCATAACGTGTCGTAATATAGTTTGATTCCATTATTGATTGAGCAAAGTAAATGATGGAAGAATACAATATAGAATACAAGAGAAAACTGCAGTACAAGCGACGTATAGAAAAGAAACTGTAAGACGACAAAAAAATCATAAAATTACATTCTCATATATAGACTGTTCACTTTATAAAGGATACATTTAATAATAAATACATTAATATTTTAAATAGTAAGGTCCACATAAATAATACTACCTCCATCCCACCAGGTTTGGCCCCTTCTTTATTCAAATGGGTGTATTATTTTAATGAAAGGGGCCAAGATTAGTGGGACAGAGGGAGTAATATTTTTAACAATATTTAATGATGTTGGATATTATCTATATCAATTCCTTGAAGCAATAGTAGATGTCAAAAGAAGTGGAAATTATAGTTCGGCCCAAAGTTATGACCCAAACTTTTGGAGATATTCAGTTTGTAAATTTAGGCTAGTATTTCAAAGTGTAGCCCGATACAACGTGATATGATAATATTTATCTTATTATTGTATAATTAAAATATATTTTAAAATAAAATTAGATATGAAAAATTACATTACAAATAAAAAATTGAGATTACTATTACACAGAATTCGGATTATAAATTTTAAAAAATACTTTTTAAAATTATGTTATCAATTCATATAGAATCATCTTCTCATTCACCTTAAATTAATATCTTTCAAACACTTAACATTAGTAATCTCCAAAATCAAATATATAAAATATAGAAGTTGAAATAAATATACTTACTCAACCTATATTTTCTAATCATACCATATAAAATAGCATGATAAATACTAAAAAATCAAAATAATGAAATTATAAATATTTAATTAAAATATTATATTTTTAAATATAAAGTATAAAAAAACTAATTATGTATTTAATAAATAATTAAATAATTAAAATAATAATATTACACATTTAAAATATAAAAAACAATTTTCTAACAAGACTATATTTTCTATAAATAACTTTCATTTTAAATTTTGGAGAAAAAAATAGTTATTAAAACTCTATTTTAATAACAAATGTTGTTTAGTTTTCGGCCAAATTTAATGTAATATTCAAATTAGCGGACTTGAGTTAGTGATATATATAAATTTTAACATATAATTAAATATTCATTAATAGACGTTCAAAACACGCATATTATCTTTAATATTTAAATAAGAAATAAAATGTGACATAAAATCATAGATTAACATATTACATATCTAATGTAAATATTACATAGTCTCTCCCTTTTAAAAAAAATGCACTTTTTGTCATTTTCGCATGTTCCTTAAAAACATGCACCTTCTATTATTGGACATGGTCTCACCTTTATTTCACATAAAAACATGCACCTTTTACAATTAAAATATTTAATAATACTTTTTTGTGGGTTCCAATATCCATTTTCTACAATTAACACACTTAATAATATTTTTTTGTAGATTCCAATATTCACTATCTTTTAAGTCAACAATATTTTTTTAAAACATATGCCGGATCAAATGATACATGTTTTCAAGGAACGGCAATAGCATCATATATGCAAGTTAAAATTCATTAATAAATATTTGATGACATGCTATAATTTATATTACAACTTAAAGTCCAAACTAATATAAGTATTATATGAAGTTTGAGCCAAAAACTAGACATCATTCAAAAATAAAGATAATTTTAAATATTATGTAAAGTTGAAACCACAAATTGAACATCTCTCCAAAGTTGAACCCACATGCAAAGTATAATCCACAGATAGAATAAAATAAAACTCATTATCCGGGGGCATTAATCAATATTTCCGATTGGATTTCAAACTATTATTAATTAATACAGTTTATATTATGTATATATTTTGACACCCACCTTATACTGAATACATATCATTCTAATAGTAGCATGTTACCAATACCATGTGCTAAAGTGTCAATATTTTGTATTCATTAGGCAAATGATGAATAATTATTGTATAACGGTATGGTGAAGATATCTCATTAATTTCATTACAAAAAACTACACTCTACATAGTCTTATAACTTCAATCAATCATCCCTATTTAATATAAATACCTTAAGGTCATTTATATTATACTATCGTATCTTGAATACCAAACATACCCTAAGTGAAAAATTGATACGAATATTCGGGAAAGCATGACGAGAGAGTAGTTGATACGCACACACGTATCACGACTGAACAATGAGTAAAGTAGAAGAATAACTCACATTCGAAGACACATCTTTTACTCTTTTTTCCTCTCTTTCTCCTGCATATATTAATTTATCTTTAAGAAACGTTCACTATATAACTCGAGTGTTGGAGTTCATTCAACTACAGTGTAAACTGTAGGATCTAGAGATTGGAAACTGAAAGCATGAAGCCTAAACACCATCACCACTGATACAAGAAGCTAGCAGCAATCCGTTACAACTACAGGTATTTTATCGAATAGTTTTTCTTGTTCTTATTTGATAAGTCTTTAACACCTCAACCCAGGGGGACTTGATCACTTAGCTATTTATTAGAGATAATATTTATGAGGCGACACACCATACCATAACCTGCCATCAATATAAATACACATAAAATTAATAAGTTTGTGTTAAATTTGAATTATTACAAGCTATGTCAATCGATAAGAACACAAAATATCGTATTAGATTCAAGTCTGATGCACGTTGGATTCGGGTTACAGATTAAGATAAATATATAACATAATAATAATTTATATTTTGAAATAAGAATATTTTGTACTTCTTATATATATGTAAAACTTATCGCGTTGCGTTTGCGCACAACTAAAAAATATATATTTTTTTATCATGTTGTTATCTTGTCAATACGAAATTATCTATTTTGCAACAATTACCATAAATTAATGAATTTTTGCATGGAAAATAGAGTAAAAAAAATCTACAAATACCATATATAAAATCATTCCACATACACACATACCATATTATATATATAGTATCAACGTACTTAAATACAATATATTTTACCCGTGATTATCATTAATTATGTGGTAATCGTCTGTTTCTATAAGAAATTCAATAATTTATCTAGTTTGGGATTGCGTCAAATGATGAATTGAAACTTGTAATTTGTAAATTATGTAATTATTTTGGATAATACCGGATGATATTTAGTGTGTCACACACTTAATCAAATCCATTATTTTAATTAATAATTATTAAAAATAAAAAAACATTGTAATATAATGAATAATAATTAATAATTATTTAAAAATATTTTAAAAAAATTATATATCTTAATTTGAAATTTATAAATCCTAAAAATTAATTAGATGACATTAAATATTAAAACTAATTATATATTCTGTTTAAATGAGATACATCCTAGAACTATGTACCAAATTAAACTAAAATATGTCAAATTAAAAATTAAATAAAAACTAAATTAAAATTTAGTTATAGAACATGGAATGGAATGTCCAATTAATGTGATTAAAGAGGGGGCGAGTAAGAATGTGATTCTAAATCAGAATTGTTGTGGGTGAAAAGGTTGGATTGAATTAGATGAGGAGAACCAAAACCAACAATCGAACATAAGATAAAAAAAAGGACTTACACATGGAAAATAAGCTCAAAGCCGAATCATTTTATGCGCACACAATATATACTATCATACTCAAATTCTACCATAATTTAGGCATGGAAAATAACTGCACACCTACCATATCTTATTTTTTAGAGTTGTGAATTATCATCTATGTAAATCACTTTGCATTAGAAGAATAATTAACTGTTACTAGTATTTTATAGAAATCTAAACACAGGGTAGGCCCAGTATCATACTCCGTAAAGTAAATATGAGAAGAGATAGTAAGGAATTAAATGTGAAGAATAAATATGCATTTACTTAATTTGTTGTTGACATGTTGTAGTGTAGGATTTGAATGAGAGAAGAGAAGGGTTGAGGGTTGAGGGTGAGTGGGTCACATACACACGTTGTCTTCAGGCAATTCCATGTGCCCACATGGCGCTGCTCTCTCATCATTCACATACTGCATATTCATATTCATTTTCACACACACAGTCACACTCATATTCATATTTACTCTCCCTTCCTCCTTCATTAATCAATTAAATTCAGTTACTCCCTCGCTCGCACCCTTAGTAAACCCCAAGAAAAAGTAGCCCAACAAGATTCCAATTCTATGTGAGTAAAGGCGGCAGGGCAGGGCAGGGGAGCACCACCACCCTTCAAGAATCATAGTTTTTCTTTGCACACAGACAGAACACGCAGTGGAGATGGAGAAGACCAGTAATGGGTTCGTGAGAGCAGATCAGATTGATTTGAAGAGCTTGGACGAGCAGCTTGAAAAGCATTTGCATAGGGCTTTGACTTTGGAGAAGACCAGGAAAAGTCAAGACGACTCCTCCGCGGTTCCCGCCGCCGCCCCCGCCCCCGCCGTGCGGAGGCCGCGCCATGATTGGGAGATTGACCCTTCGAAGCTCATCATCAAGAGCGTCCTCGCACGCGGCACCTTTGGCACTGTCCACCGTGGCGTTTACGACAACCAAGATGTCGCCGGTCACTCTCTTTCTCTCTCTCTCTATTGCCTGCAAATTTCTTAAAGTTGTCAACTTTTTTATACATGTTTAGTGCCCCTTTCTTGTTTGTCTCTTTTCTTTTTCTGCAATTTTGGTATGACATCAAAATCTATTATAAACACATAAACCCTTCATAGTTAAAATTGCGCCTGTGCTAGCGAATCTCATTCAATTCGCATGGCAAAACGGATGTTTTGTGCGCCGAATTTGTTGTATTTAGTGTACATAATAGAAGACTGAGTTTTCATGGCCCTCACCATTTATTTGGTCCAAATTTCATCTATGTCAATGTTTAATGATCCATATACTCTTGTGGGGTACCTGCAAGAACTCTAATGATCTTGAACTTCCCCTTCCAGTATTTTTTTTGTTTTTATTTTGAAGACTTGAGTGTTTTGTTATGGAATCCGTGACTAAAGGCACGGGTTTGGATTGGGGTTGAAGGTGACTGCAATAATTTAGGCTGGTATTATTAGCTTTCATGTGATTCAATCAATTTATGTAGTAGTAGTATTTTTTAAAGAGTTTTGACTTGTGTGTATCTCAACAAAGACAACAGAGGAAATAGTAGTTTAGTCATGGAACAGCAGAGGCTTATTATTTTAAGTTTTTATACTGTAAGTGAAGTCACATTAATTTATGCTAACTTCTACCTAGAATACAGGATCTTGATTCTTGGCTTTCTGCTTATATATTATATTGATCATAATCCAGTTCCCAGTGATGCTAACTTCAATAAACAGTTACCTAAACATAAATTGGTAGAATCTTATTTGCAATTATGCTGCCCCATGTTTCGTATTGATTTGATTTTTGTTGTTTTATGGCATCACCATCATGCCTTAGTAGTCTTGGTAATGCACATCATTAATTTGCTCAAAGATAGAATTGAAAATATTTCTTTTGGAAAGCTGGACCCTATTGAATTGGTGATATCATTTATCTAATCTTGATGGACTTTACGTTGAGATTGGATGATTTTCGACCCAATTGTAAAAACGAAGGAAGAAATAGAAGAGAAAAGAATGGGTTGTTGACTTTCTATCTTTAGTATTAACTATTAACCAAATAATATGACCTTTTCTTCCTTTTTGTCCATGTTATTTTTGAAATGAGTAATCAAGCTAAGAAAGGAGGAAATCACTTAAGGTACTGTAACGTACTATTAGTGGGATTTACAATATAAAAAACAAACAATACCAAGATTTAGTATCTCCTTGAATAAATCATAATGATTAATGTAGATGTCTTTAATAGTGAGGGTTAATTAGTAGAATTCCAATTAGAAGATACTGTTCTTGCAGATTTACTTTTTGCCCCTATTTGTTCATCAAGATTTAAGTTAGTGTCATTAATGATGTTTGGTGGCTTTTTGTAATCCTCAGTTAAACTACTCGACTGGGGGGAAGAGGGCCACAGGACCGAAGCTGAAATAGCATCAGTTAGAGCAGCTTTTACTCAAGAAGTGGCTGTGTGGCATAAACTTGACCATCCTAATGTAACAAAGGTTGTTTATCATTTGCTAATTCATTGAGCTTAATGGTGAAATTTATATGATCTGATGCATTTGTTTATTTGTTTGTCGAAGCAATACGCTCCTCTTTCCCTTCTCCAACAATTTCCAACACTCAACAATGGCTTAATTCACTTTACTGTAATTGATGTTAACATTTTGTAAAATCCATTTGCAGTTTATAGGTGCAACGATGGGCTCTTCAGGACTCAACATTCAAACTGAAAATGGTCATATTGGAATGCCGAACAATATATGTTGCGTTGTTGTGGAATACCTTCCCGGAGGTGCATTGAAATCTTACCTCATAAAGAACAGGAGAAGGAAACTTGCATTTAAAGTCGTTGTGCAAATTGCACTTGATCTCGCTAGAGGGTAAGGGAATTCATTTCATTAAACATTTGCAGTTTTTAGATCGTTGTTTCTTGATGATTTTTTTCTCTTTATTTCCGAAAATCATCTAGCATCCTTCGTTTCACTGTATGAATAAGGTCTATTCTTTTCGCTTCCTAGGTTAAGTTACCTTCACTCTGAGAAGATTGTTCATAGAGACGTTAAAACAGAGAATATGTTGCTAGACAAGACAAGAACGGTTAAGATTGCTGATTTTGGAGTTGCTCGGGTCGAAGCCTCAAATCCAAATGACATGACAGGGGAGACAGGAACCCTAGGATACATGGCTCCAGAGGTAATTATGCTTTCTTTTCGTCACTTTCCTCCCAATTTGAGAAAAGATGAATGGAAAAGGTAGTACACTAGTAGTAATGCAGCTAGCTCTGAAAAAACAACGAACTGCAGGTTCTGAATGGCAACCCCTACAACAGAAAGTGCGACGTGTACAGCTTCGGTATCTGCTTGTGGGAGATATATTGTTGCGACATGCCGTACCCCGACCTTAGTTTCTCAGAGGTGACATCAGCAGTTGTGCAGCAGGTAAGAAAAACTCTGCGGGTTACCTTCTGAAACTTCTACACAAGCTTGTTTTCTTCTTTGCTTAGTCTGTTTGATCACTTGGGTAAGACGTTATCGACAGAATTTGAGGCCAGAGATTCCTAGGTGCTGCCCGAGCTCCCTTGCAAATGTAATGAAACGCTGTTGGGACGCGAATCCGGACAAGAGGCCGGAGATGGATGAGGTAGTTTCTTTGATCGAGGCTATTGATACAACGAAAGGTGGTGGAATGATCCCTGTCGACCAGCAGACGGGATGTTTTTGCTTCCGCACTAAACGGGGTCCTTGAAGAATTTGTACGGGTGAGCATACATTCGGTTCGATTTTCTTATTAAAGATGAATTTCACAGAGAAAAAACTGGGAATGTCTGAGCCAGAATTGTGTTTGGTAGTTGTTGATATAGGCTAACAAGCTTTGCTGCGTATTCTTCGCTTGGTGTAAAGATTTAGAAGTATTATTCATCGCCTATTCAATCAAATAATAATTCATTTTAATCTCTTATTTTACACTTTTTTAATTTGGGAAGCGCGGAAGGTTATAAATTAACATGCGACCTAACGGCAAGATTATTATTCAATGTCAAAAGTTACGATTTCGAAGATGACGCAATGTTGGGTATTGATCGCGACGTAGTCTTCTTGTTTTGTCTTCGGACACTAATTTTTTATATTTTCTTTTCTATTCGAATCTAGGTTCGCTTCATCAGCGGCTTTTCGTACTGGTCTGCTCACCTATAGTTAGTTATTTTGTATGTCAGCATTTATAGCATGAGACCTTCATGCTCCAGATGATTATCTACTGACAATGTATCCGATTGGGCACTTGGGTTTCAAGGAATAAGGTGCTGGGAATGTGTGAGTGTTCGCTATTCCTGAGGACTTAAAACGAAAGTGGGTGCTACTTTGTCCCGCGCATGATTGGTCTATATCGATCTTAAGGAAAATCCCACAAAATGGAACTTTCGACCTCTGCGCTGGTTGAAGGGTTGCATGAAGGTATGATTTATCAAACAGTAAAAGAACTTGCAGCTACTCACTTCACCAATTTCTACTTCGGACAATATACACAAAGTAAAACAAGATTAGAGATGAGATAACAACAAAAATAATAAATAATACTCCATGCATCCCATTAAACTTGATACTTTTTTTGTCTGCACGGTTATTAAGGAGAATGTATAAAGTAGTGTAAAAAGTATAAAGATGGTAGGGTCCACACTTTTTTTAATAGATAATTTTTATTATTTTTGGAATGTGTCAAGCTTAGTAGGACGTCTCAATAAGGAATGTGTGCCGAATTTAGTGGGACGGAGGGAGTAATATGAGTTCAAAATAAGAGCTACTTAACCACACTAGGACAAGATAATTTTATCAGAAACCAACCTCATATTACTTTTTAAATCTAATTTCTTATTCTTCAAAGCACTAGCAATTATATCAACCATCACATTATCTCTACATTACTTAATATCATATTTAAATAGTTAAAAGAATCATGAATAACATTGACCAAAACATATGAAGAGTAAGTATCAATGATTTTATCACCAATATGTTTAATGTTTTTTATTAGCCAAATGAATTTCATTTAAGTTATATATTGTAGTTATCATCAATATATTTAGACAAATCAATTTTAAAACCAAAAATTGATCAAACAAATACATTTTGTAAAGTACAAAAGTATTAGCATACAACTCCTCAAATTTCTCCCACAATTTTTTAGTAGACTCAATCACATCAACTAAAATAAGCGCACAATCAAACAAATGCAAATTAATTGCGCATACAAGTTCATTCATATTACTCACTCTTTTCATTTTGATGAAATCCAAGGGTGACAACTTTAAACACATGTTTATCAACAATAGTGAGTTTAATGCAAGACAATAAGTCTCGGGTTTGAGTCACCATGATGCGACTATGTAATTTAATGTTAATGTAACCAATTTTTCTTTCAAAAATAATAATAATGCACTTTATTTTACGTTTCCACATACTAAAATAAGATTTTTCATCAAAAGAAGTCAAACTATATGCTGAAAAACTCATCACAAAAACAATTACAGAGAGACATATATGTTATGAAAAAAAAAGAGTAAAATAGAAAAATGAAAAACAAAAGAAAAAAAAAGCCTAGAAATTCTACCAACACACCTTAGGCGATTTGAATCGATGATTATTTACGGCGACGTGACCCAAAACGGTGGAAGATGTGACTACGTACCAACATGGTTCTAATACCATTCTTGAATATCTATCACAACGGTCTTCACGTTTCTTCTCTGGACAATAACTTTTTGTATCTCATTTTCTCTCTTGCATACACAAAGCAAAACAAATAATAGTATGAGTTCAAAGTAAGAAACAAGAATGAGGGGGAGAGGAAAAAAAGAAAGATTTAGAATAATCTCGGCTTAGGTGCAATTCCCTTTACAAATGCAACACTTCTACCACGGGGATCCAAAATAAGATAGTAATCTCTTCGGCTTCATTACACAATACGCGACACGAAAACCCAGTAATCCTCCTCAAATGAACAGATGATTCTGCTAGATATCATTAAGATATCACACAATCAATCAACATCACAAAGAAATGAAAACTATTAAATGAGACAAGAAGCAAAAAAGGGAAACTATTTTTTGTATTTCTCGAAAAAATGAGACCAACTAGGGAGGTGTATTGGTTGTGCAGTCTGTAGGATTTTTTTTATACTTTTAAAGTTTGAGCATATTCAATTCACATTTTTAAATGTCAATCATGAAATATTCAATATGGATTTTAAAAAGTCTGACAAAATCTTTAGATATTCAACATTTTATGAATTTTAGATTTCAACAGATTCTCTTAGAGAATTATATACACCCGACTCTCTTTCTCCCATTTCAAGCCTCTACTAGAGATGATAATTTTGTCCGTGCCTATCCAAGCCCGTCCAAGCACGACCCGATGATGTCATGAGTTGGGCTTGGACCTAAATCTTTAGCCCAATGGATGGGTTTGGGCCAATATTTAGGCCCAATATACCCAAGTTCGCTCAAGCCCAACACGAATATTTAAATATTTAATATTTGAATTATAAATTTAAAATAATATAAATACTTATTATTAATGTATAATAAAAATAAATTAATAAACATATTAAATAAAATATATAATATAAATATTATTATTATTTTTTGTTGTTATTAATGTATAATAAATATAAATTAATAAAAATATTAATGAATATTAAAATGTATAAATATATTTAAAATAAATTAATTATATATATTTTTAGCAGATTAAAAATTAAAAAGTAAAAAAATTAAAAAATGGAGGCCCGACCCAAGCTCGCTCGATCCACATGGACCTGAGCTTGGCCTTGAATTACTAACCCAATTTGGCCATGAGCCCATTTATAAATTGTAAGTCGGGTCTGGACATAGGGAAGCACGACCTATTGCTATCCTTAACTCTGTAGTCTATGAAAATCTATGAAAATTAATGTAAATAAATAAAGAAAAGAGTATTTCTACAGTCCTATCAAATCAATAAAGATCTATGTAAATCAAGAAAAAAGTCAATCAAAATCTACATGAAATTTATGGATTTTTTAAATTACAAATTTTTTAAAGTCCAAAAAATTCCAACAAAATCGTGGAAAGTTGGCTTATCACTCTGTTGTATATGTGTGTGCATGCACCAACATGTGTGCATACTTATGTGTAACCCTGTGTCATCAACTTTTATTCATCAATTGATACAAGAACTTTTATAATTATATTGAACAATCAAACATACAAAAAAGTAAGACTATGTTTGTTACCTAATATACGATAGTCATTTTATGATTAATATTTTATAATTGTGATAATTGTAGAGTAAAATTCATAAAATGCGTATCATATATATTTTAGATACCAAATATAGTCTAAATTTCATAAGCATCTCAATTAATAATAAAATTAAAAAGAGAGGTCTTCTTTAGAGATCTCAGTTTTTATCTTTTCTTTTTTCAACTATTTTTTCAGTATTAATTCACTTAATAAACTTTTATAAAAGTGAATCACTAACCGATACATGATTTTCTACATAGAATTAACTTTGAAGGCGATATTAGATTAGTCTTGTATGTATAATTTTTTCTTTATATTTTTTTCAAACTATTTAACTGATCAATAAATATAAAATAATATACCTTTTAATAATAGTGTAATATGAACTATTACCTCCATTCCAATAAAAATGACCATATTATCTTCTTAAGTCGTTCAATTAAAAGTGGTGATTTTCAAAAAATAAAAACTTAGCTTTAAAATACTACTCCCTCCGTCCACGAATGTTAGTTACGTTTTGCCATTTTTGTCCGTCCACGAATGTTAGTTACGTTTGACTTTCTATTTTTGGACACACATTTTTTCTCCCTTTTACCCTTATAATTTTCATTATTTACCCATTTGCCATTAATGGGCCCACATATTTTTTAACTAAACTAAAATTACCCAACCCAATTAAAACTCTAACAGCCCAATTTAAACATTAACAGCCCATTACTTAACCCTAAGTATTCTACACTTAACCTAATCCTAAACCGATTGAAACACACTCCACCCAAACCATCTGTTCTGGAAACATCTCTCATTTATCTCTATCTCTCTCTCGTTCTTGCAGCCTAACCCTAGAAACATTCCTCTCTTCTCCAACCTTCGCGATGGGTGATTCTCAGTCGCCACCCCGTATTTTGCCCTACGAACCTTCATCTGATTTCACTCCCGCTACCTCTACCCAATCTGTATATCTCGAATCATGGAGAGAACCCTCCTATCTCTGTGGTGAATCGGATACTATGGTGGAAGAAACACCATTCTTGGAAGAGATTGGCTTAGATCTCGCTAGATCTAAGCCAACTCATCCATTGAATGTCGTGGTGGATGAAACCCTAGATCCAGAAGTTATGGCTGGGAAATGCGACTGGTCGGAGGAGAAGAAGGAATGGTTCAGGAAATTGGCTGGGATATGGTTTCCCATGGTTGTCCCATTCTTGTTTGGTGCTGAGAAAGGTAAAAAATTTTGAGGTTTGTTGCTTCTGATTTGGGCGTAGTTGGCCTGTGCTCTTGATTTGTGATCTGATTTGGGCGTAGTTGGCCTGTGCTCTTGGTTTGTGATCTGATTTGGGCGTAGTTGGCCTTTGATCTTGATTTCTGATATGGTTCTTTATTTGTGATCTTGAGAACCATGTGAAGATCTGATTTTGAGGGTATCATATGAGATCTGTTACGTTTTGGTTCTTGATCTGTGATCTTGAGAGCCCTGTGATCTGTGCTTGTTCTATTGTGATCTGTGATGTGCAGTATACTACACTTGTTCTGCCCTGTGATGTTTTTTTGGCTGAGGGTTTCTGCTATCTGAAACCCATAGAGCTCATTTTGTTGCTTCCACTACATTTTTTGATTTGCATTGTGTTTTTGTGCAAGGTGATTTTGCTGATAGCATATGTTAAAAGCATCCTGTGATGAAGTGATTCTGAGGGTGACATATGCTAAATGCATGATATACCTTCACACACTCCGCATTTGCTTAACAAAAAGTGTAGTTTCTGGAGGTTGATTATGTGGCTCTTTTGTGTGTTTCTGTGCAAGGTGCTTAAGTCTATGATGTAGTAATAAGATAAAAACTGAGACTTGAATAAGTGTTTACATGTTAAGTAACTACTAGCAATTAAGTTAGTTGCTTATCTTGTAAACTAACTCCAAAAATCACCCTAGGATCAACCTTGACCTTCAAAAACTGTCTGTCAGCCACCCATTGAGCTTCAATAACTGTCTGCCACCCACCCATTGAGCTTCAATAACTGTTTGCCACCCATTGAGCTTCAAAAAACTGTCTGTCTGCACACTAACTTTATATGCAACCCTAACTTCCACCTTATATACCAAAAGCTGTCTGCACACTATCAATGTTGTAACTTGCACCACCATTGTTATCTGCCAACTGTATGAACCTCAAACAATCTGCAATCAGTGCTTTATCCACCCCTAAACATTGAGGCAGTGTTCCTGCCCTAATTAGTCTACCCTTTCCCATGTGTGGTATCTTGTAGTTGTTGCACCCCTTGGCCTTCAATATCTCTGTGTAGCAGCCTTGAAGTGTTAGGAATACATTGTTTAATGTTGTTGCTGTGAGCTCTTCAAAAGCTTCTTGAACATTCTTTATGAGATCATCAACACCAGTGCATACTTTGTCATCTTGTATACTTTGAATGGCTCTGAAAAATCCTAGGTCATTCACATTGCAATCAGGTGAGTTAGGTGGCTGACATAACAATTCTATATTGAAGCCATCTGACTTTGCTGCTCTCATAAAGTCTTCATCAATACGTGCTATATGAGGCTTTGCATTATCCTGTTGAAGGATGATATGCTTGGCTGCATTTGTTGGCCATTTGGCTTTGATTGAGGGTATAATCTGCATAATGAATGGTGTTGTGTTATTTCTGATATGATGTGCAGAATACTACACTTGGTTAACCCTATGATGTTTTGTTGCTGAGGGTATATGTGATAATGTGAACTGTGATCTGTTATATGGTGCATGTGATCTGCCCTGTGCTTGGTTAACTATAACTCTGTCAAAAGCAACCACAGTGAGTTTCAAACTCACTGTTTAGGCTGCTAATGATGTGCAGTATACTACACTTGGTTAACTATAATTCTGCCCCGTGCTTGTGTAATTTATGCTAATGATGTGCAGTATACTACACTTGTTCTGCCCTATGATGATATTTTGGTGATGGTATATGTGATAATGTGATATGTGCACTGTTATATGTGAAAAGCAACCACTGTGAGTTGTAAACTCACAGTCTAGGAGGCTATTACATATTCTATTGTGCAATAAACATGTGCTTGGTGAGCCCTATGATGAATTTTTGCTGAGGGTTGGTAGTCTGCAATGAGATTGATACCTTATTTATGATGCAGTCCTTGATGACATCTTTTGTTATGGATTGAATGGGCTTTGTCTCCATTGTGCCCTTCCTTCTATTCTTTGAGTTCCTTTTTGCAGCTTCCATAGTTGTGAATGGGAAAATTCCATATTTCCCATCAAACAAAACAGTACCATCATCTGCAATATGTGGCCTACTAACTGCACACATAAACATCACCTTGGTAATAAACCTTTTTGACTTGCAACTTCTGTATGGTTGTATCTCGTTGGGCAGCAGGTAATATCTGTCACTAGTCTTGCTCATATAGAACCACTTCTCATCTATATGGACTATGTTATGCATCCTTCCGTATTTCACATCTTCACAGCCCATGCTTGTATCAAGGTGACTCAAACTCCATCTCATTCTAGCAATCTTGTTTTGCACAGTTAGTGTAGGCTTAATTGCATTTGTGTGGGGTTTTAACTGTTTGTCTTTCACCCAGTTTCCTACTAAGCTCTTGCTTACACCTAACTTAGTAGCCATCTTCCGAATTGAGGATCTCTCTAGGAAAGTAAGTGCCCTAACTGCTTCACTATCTATTTTCATTTTATCAGAATGCTTACATCCAAGTTGTTTTGATTGCAGGTTCACAGGTTGATGATGTTGAAGCTGACTGTTCATCTCCTTCCAATGCCTCCATATAGTTTGTCTACTTAGCTTGAAGACTGCTTGAGCCTCTGTCAAAGCCCCACGCCTCAAGCTGCTACCTTGCATTTGCATCATAAACCACTGCTCCAACTTCTTCCTGTCTTCATCATTCAACTTTAATGTCTTCCTGCTCACTTCTGCCATGCTGCCTTTATTTTTGCTAACTGATTCTGATTTTGGAAATGTATTTAGGGAGCATTTATGTTTCGTATTTATAGATCATTAGTGTAGTTTGAATTCAATGTTGGAGCCTTTTATGGTGGGATACAAACAATAAGTATTTCCCTCCATAATTTTTGGATCACATCAACAATTGATTTTTTCTCTTATTTAATGAATGATCTCTTCTTTTTACTAGTTTAATTCATTTACAATTCAGCTTTTACGATTTTTATACTTTATGTGCATTAAATTCTGTAACTAATTGTTCTAATTTTACAAATTACTTAATGATTCTTTAATTAATGGTTTAATTAATGATTCTTTAATTAATGGTTTAATTCTGTAAAGGAAGCGAGACCAGTACCTAAAATTAATCCATTGTTTAATTAATGATTGTTTAATTAATTAATGATTCTTTAATTAATTGATTGTAACGATTGTTTAATGTAGTAGGTGGCAAGAATAAAATTCATGAATTTAATTAATTAGATTACTAAACATAAAATTAATTAAACTCAAACAAAATTAAAGTGGGACCCAATCTCCACTTACTTTATTACACATTAATTTTTTCCTAAATCATTCTCAAACAAAACAAAAGTGGGCCCCTTTCTCCACTATCTACAATTCTTACACACTTTTCCATTCATCTTACACATTTTTCTACTCAAGGTCAAAGCATACATTAAAACGCGTGCCCGGTCAAACCGTAACTAACAATGGTGGACGGAGGGAGTAACTTTTACTTTCTTATAATACAATACTTTATGTTTTTGATTTTCGTGTCGAATCTTTATTATCCCCAATGGTGATATTGGATGAAATATGATACGTATATAACAAATTAAAAAAATAAAGAGAAAGTCATGAAAAGTTATGAAAAAATGTATAACCAAAATTGGTTATACATTTTTATGACTTTCTATTTATTTTTTTAATTTGTTACGATATTTCATCCAATTACACCCCCGAATGGTCAGAAACAAGCTAGAGATAGTACGTTTTTACAATATTTTGGTAGAAATAGTGATGTGACATGTTTTCATTACAAAATTTAATTGTCATATCAAAAGAATAAGTAATGACAAGAAGGATTGGACTAATTCTTTCGAGCTTAATTGTTGATTCATAATATTGGATCCACGTATATACAAATAATGTTAATAGTAGTATTATTATTAGACAGATGATTAAGGAGTTTTATATGATGACATTATGGGATTACTATTTTATTGACATGATTCCTTATCTACTGATACAACCACTTGGATTAGTTAATCTATTAACTGAATAATTGTTTTTCTGAAACACTGGTCTTTTTTTGGTAATATGTGCATACCGTTCAATATCTCAATTATAACCTGCTGGCTTATTATTAAAAATGTCCCATTATTTACTTCATTATTATACTTTCTTTTGTGAAATGTGAACAAAAGTTTATCTAAAAGCAACATGATCACCTTACATTGAATTTTTGTCTTAAAGTGAACTAATTTATTTGTTCCAGCGCAAACATTATAGTTGTAACTTGATTTATATCTTATTTCGTAACATATCAATATACTATATGAGCACTGCTCATACGTCCGATTGCGGATATCACTTAATATGCTCACAATTGATATGACAATGTCACATCAATATACAATTTATATATTTTTTTATTATTTTATATTAAATAATATAATATTAAACTTTACTCTAATAAAAAAAGTGAGATTAATAAATTTTTTATTAAAATTTTAATATTTATCTGCGATGCATATTTTTCTATACTATATAATATATATTGACGAAAGAGAAGATGAAACAGCGATTTTTTTTAATAAGATTTTGAGTTCTTTTTGTGCAATTTAGTTGACTTAGGTCAATATAGAGCCAATTTTGTTTTCTTCATATTCATTAGTCAAATAAATAATAAATTTTGTTTTCTTTCTTTTCTGAGAAATTCTTTGTCCACCAATTTTATGTTCAAAAGCAATTACATGAAACTTTAACTGTTTTTCCTACGAATGTTACTCGTCAAGAAGAAAGAAAAAGGAATTTCTTTATATTTTTAAATTTTAATATAGGATTTACCCTCTCCGGAAATACAGAAAAGATAAACAATTAAAATGTCACTATGTAGATCCAGTTCTCAATTTGTCAGTTCTCATCAATGTTTAAATCATTGCTGAATCATGTGATGTTGATTTAATATTATATCAAATTCATTATAAAATTCTCAAATTTTATTGTTTATTTAAATTCAATTTTATAACACCAGCTAATAGTATTAGTATTCGCCAGCCTCAACTGACTCTGCTTTGAAGAAATATTAATATAATAAAATCCCACGAGACATCAAATTTTGGAAAATGTGGCCACTTCTTCATTTTTACTCCAGCAAATGAAGCCAAAATATTATAAAATGTAGAGTTTTTATTAAAACAAGAAATGATTGAAAATCCAGCCCTTCTTCTTCTTTTTCTTCCTGCACACTTGAATCCGCATTCATATTTGTTCGAATTCAAGAATGGGAAATTTTCTTGATATTGAAAAGAAATAAAAGAAAAAAGAAAAGAAAAGAAAAGGGAAACGCAATGGTGATGGAAATACTGATATCTGTAATTATTCTATTTGTAGGGATAGCTTTTTTAATAACCATTCACGTTTGTGTTGTGGGGAGGGCTTTTAGGGAGGAGGGAGGCGGCGGGAGGGGGGAGGCGCCGCCTAGATTCGAGGGGATTCCGAGCATGAAGGCGGCGGAGATCGAGAAGCTTCCATGCTTTGATTACAACAGTAGTAGAGTGGAGGTGAAGATGAGTGTGGAATGTGCAGTTTGTTTGGAGGTATTTAGAGAAGGTGAAAAGTGCAGAGTTCTGCCAAAGTGCAGTCACAGTTTCCATGCTCTCTGCATTGATTCTTGGCTTTTGAAGACTGCTGCTTGCCCTATTTGTAGAGCTGCTGCTGATCATAATAATAATAATCCATCTCAATCTGGAGAGATTTCCAGTCAAGGAGATGATGTAATGGAATCGGTATAATACCCAATATTCGTTTATTTCTTTCATACCTTTTCTTTTCTTTTTGGAGGTTTGATCATTTAATTTAGTTGTAATTAATTGCTTCATTTGGTCTCAACAAACTGGGAAGGCTAGTTTCTTGATTCTGGAAATGTTTTTTCAATTTTGTCATCTATCTGTTTTTTTTCTTGTAGCAAAAATTTGTGCTCATACATGCTATGTAAATAAATATTATTTTAAATATTTTTTATTAATTATTATTTTTGGATTAAAATTTATTGATCAGTATATAGTTTAATAATATTTAATACTAAATAATAATAAAAATAAAATTAACAAAAAAAATAAAAATATAGTGACTTGCATGATAATATAGCAATGACGTGACATTGCCAAATCAGTCGTGAGCGCGTTAAGATGTGTCTAAAGAACTTTACTCTTTAATTCAATTATTTCAAATGTTTTTGAATTGTGTATCAATATTGACTTTATTACCCTTTTTATTGCATTCAATTACAATTTATCTATTTTTCTTTTGTATTTTCAACTACTTTTTTATTAATTATTTTATTTTCTTCTTTTTATACTTAGCAAAAAAATTGTCAATTTTTGATTATATCATTTATTTTTATTTTAAAATTTTAAGTGTTCAGAGTTCATATTTGTTTCAAAATTATGAACATGTTGATAATTTTTATATTTGTTTTAAATGAAAAATTTGATTACATGAAAATTGTAAATTTTAAAATCTTATAAATATGTTATATGTCAAGTGTGAAACTACAAATCTGAAGAAAAAATTTAAGAGGGAAATATAAATTCTGCAAATTTAAAAAATTAAAAACATTGAAAATCATGAATCTGTCTAATTATCAAATTTAACACCAGATTTACCAAAAATTCAAATTTCACATAATCCTTATAAAATTGCCGAACATTTAAATTTTACAACTCTTATAAATAGAGTAGCACCCAAAGGCATAATCCACGCAATCTTTCAATACATCTATAATCTATAATATTCTAATAATGAGATTAAGAGCAGGGCGGGCAGCGCGGGCGTGGGAGGCCGTTGGGCGAGGTTAGGGATGACAATGAGTCTAGTACTCGATCCATATTCGGTAGTCCAAATATATTTTTATAGATTTGGGTCGAATAAATTTTGGACTTATTGGATTTGGGTCGGATCTGGACATATCTCTTAAATATTGGATCTAGATCTGAATTTTTTTTTTCAGACCCAAATCCGGCCCGAGATCCGAAATTAAATATATTAAGTATATTAATTATATATATAATATTTATTTTAAATTTAAATTGTTTTTACTTGCAAAATTAGATGATTGGTGCCATTAAATGTAATAGTTATTTTTTTATATCTCAATATGTATCATTGTCTATATGTTTAATTAATTTTCTTATTTAAACTTAATGATAATTTATATATTTTCTATTTTATTGATAAGTATACAATTAATATTTCACATTGTACATTGTTACCGAAAATTCTGATGACGATGGAGAACAAATTGATTTCATTGACATTTTCATTTTAATGCTTATGTAAAAGAAATTATTTTTCTTAATTTGTGTAGTATACTGCTGATTTTGAAAGTAATAGTAATATAGAACACTTTTAGTTCGATGATTACAAATATTGATTTTTGGAATATACTCATTTGAATAACTGTCATTTTTATGGTGTACAAACTTATATTATTTGGATGATGAAAATTTTAATGTTTGAATATTTTCAACGTAATGTTTTTTTCTTAATTTGAATATTTATTAAAAAAATATGGATCTGGATCTGGACCCGTAAATTCGCAGGTCTAATGGATTTGGGTCTGGGTCTAGTTTTTTTAGATCCAAAAGATCTGGACAAAACGGAAAAAATATAGATTTGGATCTGGACCAACTAAAATCCAGTCCAAATCCAGCCCATTGTCATCCCTAGGCGAGGCCCCCGCTGCGGCACAGAGACGCGGGCATCCAAGCTGGGGAGAGTGAGTTCGGGCGTTCGGCACCGTAGGCCGAATGAAATTGGTGCTGTGGGTGGAGGACTCCCGAGTCCCCACCCTTATTTTATTTTATTTTTTTTCATTTTTTATTTAAATTATATTTTTTTAATTTTTAATTATTTAAATTATCTACATCTATAAATACCCCACTTCATTTCATTCTTCATTCACCTTCATCCAATCTTCTATCTATATTATCTCTCATATTTCTCTCCAAAATGTCTTATTCTTCCGATTCCAATGATGAAATTAATGTTCAAGTTTTGCAACTCGCAAATAATTTTATGGAGGCGGGTCATCAATATCTAGTATCACTCGGCACATCCGACTCCCAACGTCAAAAAAGAAAAAGAAAGCCTTTATCAAGAGGGATCAAGAAGAGGCATCCGTACGTCTATACAACGACTACTTCTTCCAAAATCCAACATTCCCTGATAATTTTTTCCGACGTCGATTTTGTAAGCGGAGAGAATTATTTCTCCGCATCGTCACGACATTGGAGAATCATGAAGAATACTTCCGACAACGTATGAATGCTACGAGCCGTGAATGGTTCACGCTACTACAAAAATGCATGGTTGCAATTCGGCAACATGCAAATGGTGGTGTCGCCGATCAATACGACGAGTATCTCCGAGTCACCAAGTCAACGGGCATCGAATGCCTCAAACTTTTTTGTCGTGCTGTTATTGAGACTTTTGGGTCTCAATATTTGAGACGGCCCAACCAACAAGATATCCAACGCCTAATACAGCTTCACGAAGAGAAACACGGCTTCCCTGACATGCTCGGTAGCATCGATTGCATGCATTGAGCGTGAAAAAATTGTCCGATAGTGTGGCGCGGGGCTTATACATGTTAGGACAAAGGCCACCCAACTATCATGCTCGAAGCGGTCGCGTCCCAAGATCTATGGATATGACACGCTTTCTTCGGCGTGGCCGG
The DNA here is from genome assembly GCA_026898415.1 of Leonotis leonurus. Taxonomy (NCBI): domain Eukaryota; kingdom Viridiplantae; phylum Streptophyta; class Magnoliopsida; order Lamiales; family Lamiaceae; genus Leonotis; species Leonotis leonurus. The sequence goes on from JAPKLX010000025.1 coordinate 2,428,339, forward strand.
ATCGGCGAACGACATTTGCGTGCTCAACCAGTCTACGGTATTCAACGACGTGCTTAACGGGAAAACGCCTCGTGTGACGTTCATGACCAACAACAAACAATACAACATGAGCTATTATTTAGCCCACGACGCTTACCTATGTTGGCCGACTTTCGTCAAATCAATGCCGACGCCCACCGACGAGAAACGGTCCCGTTTCAAGGTTACGCAAGAAGTGGCACGCAAGGACGTTGAACGAGCATTTGGAGTACTCCAATATCGATGGGCAATCATTAAATGTTCGGCACGCCTTTGGTTTCGTGAGCATTTATCCGACATCATGTATACTTGCATTATTTTGCATAACATGATTATTGAAGACGAATGTCCATATACGACTAGTTGGGCACCAAAGTCCGAAGCAAGCTCCTCCTCAACTCCATCCGAAGAAGAAACTCGCGGTCTCAATGATAAATTCAAGGACTACATGGAGCGTTCGGCCAACCTCCGAGATAGGCGTGCTCATGAGATGCTCGAACATGATTTAATCGAAGAAATCTACGCTCGATTCAGGGAGTTAAATTAAGTGTGTTTTTTCGTTTATTTTCTTGTATTTTAATTCCGTGTGTTTTCGATTCTCATATTTCAATTTCTTGTATTTCAATTCTCGTATTTCAATTTATTGTATTTTTTATTTGAAATTAAAATTAATGGAATTTTAATTTCTAAAATTTGTTATTTTAATTTTAATGTTATTAATTATATAAATTAAAATATTAATAAAAAATTAAATATTTAATTTATTTTCGTATTTATTTATTTATTTTATATTACAAATTTAAATTAACAAATTAAATTAATAACATTTTTCTCAAATTCAATCATTCTAAAATTAAAGTAGAGAGTCCCAAAGTGAGAACCTCCATCTACTACCTACCAACACAACCTTTTTAAAAACTGTGGACCCCACAAAAAAGTTCCATTTAATTACGAAACCGCCACCAAGCCCCATTTTTTAGAGCCCCACTGGGGATGCTCTAAATGGGTGTTTGGCTAAGCTTATAAGCTCCTTAAAAGTGTTTGGCGAAGCTTATAAGCTCTTTGAGAGCTTATAAATTGTAAAAATAAGCTTGTTTATTATGTTTTTGTTAGTTTTTTGGTAATAAGTGTTTGGTTAAGTTTATAAACTCCTTAAAAGTGTTTGGCTAAGCTTATAAACTCTTTGAGAGCTTATAAATTGTAAAAATAAGCTTGTTTATTATGTTTTTGTTAGTTTTTTGGTCGTCGTTATGTAGTGTCTAGACTTTAGGTTGTTCGTTTTCATACTCTTTCTAGTTCATTTTTACGCCGATCGTTGTGTTTGCGTATTTTGATGTAGGATGGTAGAATGAGGAAAAAGTGGAGCTAGAAGTGGTGCATTGAAGTGGTGTCTTGAATGTCACATGTGCAAAGCCGAGTGAAGTGGGTCAAGTCGAAAAATGCACGAGAAGAGACACCGAGTAGAAGGAGCAAACACCGTGATAGAGTGTTTAGTATCTAATTATTTAATCGTATCCTAGAACCTTAATTCCTTATTCCCGTCATTATTTTACTTATTTGTTCTTACTTTTAGTCATCTGCTTATTTTCACCGTGATAGAGTGTTTAGTATCTAATTGTTTAATCGGTGACACTTGAATTAGGAAGTCCCGCTAAACCTTCCTTGAGATACGACTTAGGGTTAGCTTAGCACATACTATAAGACTCGTTTAATTACAAAAACTTGAGCTTACATTTTAGGTTGAACAAAGCTCTTAGAGTTTATAAGCTCTCCAAAAAATAAGTAGTTCTACCCTAACTTATTTTCACAACTTATAAGCTCTTGCAATATAAACTTCAAGAGCTTAAAATTTTTTTAAAATAAATTTAGCCAAACACCACTAAGTAAGAATCTATCATCGGAAATCAAAGTAGCCATTATTGAGTTCCTCATTCAAGATCTGTAAAATGTGAAGTCCAATATAGACAAATTTAATGGAGCAACCAATACTTGGGGATGCAAAAGAAGAACTATCAACCGTATTTGGGTTGAAATAAAGAAGAAAACAGAGACTTATAAATTAGTGTGCCATTACATTGGAATTGTAATGCAAGTTAGCGACTGCTTAGTTGGTAATTTCAATTTTTGGGCTGTAATTAGGGATCACCAATCGTTGACCCCTAAACAATTAACGATTATAAGGTCCACCTTTGATGAGTTTTGACTATATTCTTCCAACTCTCGGGGTCATTTTGTTGGCACTAAATTCATGCATTCTATAAGTTTTTCTCCTCCCTATTGACTAAATATATATATACACACACACATATATATGTATGTAGATATTTTTCTCCTTCATTATCATACACTACAACAATTATACTTGTAAACCCAACTCTAAAAATCTCTGTACTCATCTTTTTCACATCCCGAATTTCATCTCCAACTTGACATTCACGAGAGCACTGCAAATATCGGGACTGTGTTAACCTTCGAAAGCGATCTTGGCAATGGAACCGTGCACCGATGATTCGTTGAGAATTGTTTTTAGGGTAATAGCCCCAAAACACAATGTTACTAATAAGTTTCCATCTTCATTCTTTTATATGTTTAATTTTCCAGGTCAGACGGCTTCAATTTCCAGCACATAGTCATTAATTTATTTCTATATCAAGATTAGGGATATGCCTTCAGAATAATTTTGACAAATGGGATTAAGTCTTTTTATTCTAAGAATAACATTTGATGATTATTCAATGACAAAATTGTTGTGATGTGTTCTCTAAAACATGTGGGCCGATATATATTTTGTGAAAATATGATATAAATCCAACAAACTCAAATGTAGATGAATAGATATTGGCTTTGGTTAACTGGGCCAAGAAGACTATAATATTTCTAATAGGCGTAACCCAAAAAATGGGTTTATATAGACTCTATACAGCTAAAATGAGCATATGGTAACAAAACTACAGATCTAGGACATATAGCTCTAGACTCAAAAAAATAATTAAAAGTGAACAATATTCGTTGAAGTCATCGAAAAGATTTGACACAATATGGACCATGAGATTAGTAAATTCGATACATGGCTTCGTTTAAAAAAACAAAATATTGACTTGAGGGTAATCTTATCACTTCACACATATTTTGAATATTTTTCATAGAAATTTTACAATATGGTCAATTTTTATTTCGACCCTTTTAGAAAAAGTGTCCAAAATTTTAGGGAATCATATCATCAAAGTTCTTGAAAGTGTAATCTCGATCAATCAATATCAAATATTCAATGTGTCGATGACACATTATCGACACATTGATTTTTGGAAAAGCGTCAAAATCAAATATTCCAAGTGTCAAAAGAATTTTTTGGAGATTAGAATTGATTTTTGGTTTGAAAGTGAATTTTTTAAAAAGTACATTGATTGGAATAATGCATTGCAGATGGAGAATGAATAGAGTTTGTGAAGAAATTAAAGTACAAGGTAGACTTTTTATCATTTAAATACATTGGGGTTCTGATTGATGTGAAGCTAAGAAAAAAAAAGTTATGTGGAGACATGTTATTGACATCATTCGGAAAAGATTGAATAGATGAGAAAACAAGTTTATTTATTTTGGTGGTAGAATCATTCTATTTAAGTTTGTGTTGTCTAATTTGTCAATTTATTATCTCTCTCTCTTTTTCGTGCTCCTACTATGAGAAAAGAAGGTGATTGTAACAATAAGATAACATGAGTGAAATGGGATAACATTTATAACCTAAAAGATGAGAGGGCCTAAGGGTTAGACAAGTGGATTAGTATAACATTACTTTGCTAGGTAAATGGGGCTGGAGATTAAGGGTATAAATTAAAAAGACTTCTTATGGTTTAAGGTGGTACTTTCAAAACATGGTGGAAGAGAGGAGCATGAAAGATCCTTTAGAGAGTCGGGAAACCTAGAAATAAATAGAAACAAAGTATTGTGGAAAGACTTGTACAAACATGTTTTCTCAACTCATGAGTGGTTTAAGAATAATTGCACTAAGGACAAAATACGTTTTTGGAAAGAAAAATGGGTGGAGAAGAAAAATTTGGATTTAAATTTTAATAGGCTGTATAGAGTAGCAATAGACATATAATTTTGTGATAATAGGTAAAACTATCCATTTTGCAAAATGTGTATGTACAAAGTAGCCAAAACTTAATGTACATGTAGAAATTACCCACTTTTAATAAAAAAATGTAAGATTCTCTTACACTTCTCAACCATTTGAAGATATTTTGGCTAAAAATCAGGTATTTACTCATTAATTTGTATTTTATTAAGTAGAAATAGACAACCGTTCGCACAACAACAACCACCGGTGATGTCATAACCACCGGTTGTTGATATTTCTTTAGGTTGTACCACCGGTTGTCATGCCAAATAGGTGGAAACAATGTTTCCACCTATT
>JAPKLX010000025.1:2439725-2450867 GCA_026898415.1 Leonotis leonurus
ATATATATATATATATATATATATATATATATATATGACATAAATAAGAAAGTTTAAATAAGCAAAACATTCCCTTGATGATCGTACCATATATATCATAATCATCTTTTTGTTTTATTTAAGTTAAAAAACACACTAGGATCATAGCTAATTCATACAAAATTATACATATAGTAATATGTATATATATATATATATGAATGGTTATAATGAAAATAGATCTACTTGTGTTAATTAAAAATAAATTTGAATCATTCATATTTTTCATCCAATGGATATAATTAAATTATACCTTAATCAATAAATCCTAGTTAGAAAGAACAACAAATTCCCTTTTTTAGTGATAAATATTTTAAATCAGATATATATCAAAATTATCTTGTAATATGTACCATTGATCTCTAAATAATTTAACAGTTAAGATTTATTTTTAATTAACTCATACAGAACCATTTTTATTTTTATTTGATTTATTCCTTATATATATATATATATATAGGTGGTAGATCAAATACAAAGTGATGTTAAGGTATAAAATAGGAAATCATCCCAGCCATTTAAATGGATGATCAGACGGCTGAGATTAAGACCGAAAATTTTCATTTTTAATATTCATTAATCCGTTTTTTATAGTAATTAAGGACAAATCAGTAATTTAATATAAGAGAGAGAGGGAACGTGTTATAGCATAGATAGAATGTTGTGAGAAATTTAAGGGAATTAACATGAAACTGTCGTTTAAGAAATATTATTGGTATTTACTTTCCATAATTATTAGATTAGAGATTTAATTCTATGAAATTAAATGCATTATTGTTCTTGTTTTATGAATTACGAGTATATACATTTGTGAACTGTTATATTCGATATTATGCATTATCAGTAGCAGCTTAAATGCATTATATTATGAATTGTTAAATCAAAACAGCTCTCTGTATTTAAATGTATTGTATTTAAATGTTAAATGCATTATATTTAACTATTAAATGCATTGTGAAAATGTAATTGAGTTACACTTATATTTACAAATGCATTGCATTTAAATGTTAAATGCATTGTATTTAACTATTAAATGCATTGTATTTTGAATGCGTATGGACGGAGTTAGAAAGTCACCATCGTCGTCAGTCGTATCATTTCGTCGGTCTTTTCTTGTCGCCCTTTGTTTCAAAGAAAATGGCAAAGATTGCGTGTAGTTTGTGTGGAAAAGGAAACTGCTTTTTGCAATTGCTAGAATATAGGGGATGATTGTTTTCTTCCTTAATTATGCATAACTGCCCACTTCAATTTTTACCAAAATAACCTTATGCATTGTTATACTACAATGCACGTGCGTTTTTTTGTTTTAATCATGGCCGTCGGATTGTGTTGATCTAATGGCCCGGATGATTTCCTATTTTATACCTTAATATCTCTTTTCACATATATATATATATATATATATATATGATTTAAATCATATAAAAAGTAATTTTTGAGTAAGAAATATATATATATATATATATATATATATATATTAAAGGTGGTTTTAGATAAAAAGAGGATAAATCATAGGAAATAGGAATTGATCTGAAGCGTCTATTCGAATAGATCTAATGGCTATAATTGATTCCTGAATTATCTCCTTAATTTTAGAATTTCTGGTTGCATTGTGAAAATACAATGCAACAAAGGTAAATCAGTACTTATCCTATTCGACGGTTTTGGTGGGCGATTTTGGTGGATATATAAATTAATATGAATCTCATAAAATTACGAAACTACAATAAGAAAAGAGAAAATCGTCATTTGTTAATCGTTGCATTGTATAGTCACGTATTTTGCATTAAACATATATGTTGTGTTGCACTGTATAGTTACACAATTTGCATTGTGCATGTATATATATTATACTACCATTTAATTTTGGTAGTTGGAAAAATTTATGGAATAGCTTCCAAAATATTTGAAAATCCCTCTAATTTCGAATTACAAGAATTTTAATTGGGAAATGCAATCGTAAACTACTCCACCGCATGCAATACTGATTTGCGCCATTTTTCATTCAAATCAAACGTCTGATGCATTATATTATATTTAATATTGATGCATTGCAGTATGTACAAATTTTAAATTGGGTGTGACTGTATGACAATGCAATTTATATGTATAAGTCAATGTAATTTAAATGAATATGTGGTGCAACATAATATTATTAAACAGTATAAAGATGAAATAGTACTGTAATTTACACGTATATGACAATGCAATCCATATTTATATGTGGTGCAACGTAAAGAATGCAACAACAATCAATTTTGCAATAATCTTTTGCGAACGATGCAAAGTCACCGTTGTCGTTACCGTTCTCACCCCCTCTTGGCTCTGCTACTCCGCCGCCCTTCCGATCTTCCTCGTTATCGCCGTCATGGTCATCGCCATCCTCACCGAGCCGTCCTCTTTCGCCCTACCCCACAGGCTTTCACCAACACATCGCGGCGACAAATTTTGTGGGAATTTGCCTGGATAGAAGCACGTGAAGACGCAACTGAGAAAATTTCCGATGAAGATTGCGGCGACGATTCTCAATTTGAGGATCTATTGGCCGCCGTTCTTCTTCATCAACGGAATTCGAAATTCAACGACTGATATGAAATTCAACGGAATTCGAAATTCATTGATCCAACGACTGATATGAATCTCATTAAATTCGAAATTAATCCTTCTGAACGTGTTGCATTATTAAACAACAATGCAACGAGGGTAAATCTGTCCATTAATAGATTGACGGTTTATGGATTATTTCAAATTTATTTACATCCCATTAATTATGGAAACCGTCTAATGTAAGTTACCTAAAAAATCTCAACTTCACCGATTTGGGTGGATATTTAAATGGATATGAATTCCATAAATTACGTAACTGCAATAAAGAACGAGAAAATCGTCGTTTATTTATTGTTGCATTGTATAGTCATATATTTTGCATTAAACATATATGTAGTGTTGCATTGTATAGTTACAGAATTTGCATTATACTTATATATACTATACTACCATTTAATTTTGGTAGTTGAAGAAATTTATGAAATAGCATAAACTTCCAAAAATAATTGAAAATCTTTCTAATTTTGAATTACAAGAAATTTAATTGGGAAATGTAATCGGAAACTAACCCACCGCATGAAATACTGATTTATGTCATTTTCATTCCAATCAAATGTCTGATGCATTATATTATATTTATTGATGCATTGCAGTCTGTACGAATTATAAATTGGATGTGACTGAATGACAAAACAATTTACATATATGGTTGGTGTGTTTTTGTTGTGTTTTTACACGACTTTTTGAGTCTTGTTTCATAGCTTTAGGTTCATTTTATGTTATATTTTGGTTTGTTTTTACGTCTGATCTCCGTAATTGAATGTAGGGTATTTGATGTGAAACTTGGCGTGAAATGAAGATGTAAAGATAAATCATGAATATCATAAGATTAAATTTCATCTCGATAGGAGTCCGTAGCCGCAAACGGATCCAAAATTGGAGTTCAAACGAGGGAGAACGGGTCGAAACAAAATTGCCGCGCGCAGAAGGACAACAACTGATAGCCAGCGGCCGCTGGCTACTCAACGGTCGCTGGCGTGATTTTGAGTCGCGGATATTGTTATTTAAAGCCCGTTTTTGGGCGTATTTTGGACCTTTTTTCATAGTTTCCTTCTCTAGAACCTTAGATACTACATTCTAGTTTATTTTCTCTGTAATTTCCACTTGGGATGAAGGATTGAGGGCGAGTTCGGCTCTCAATCCGAGATTGTTTAATTCTTATTTTGATTGTTCTATGGGTTGATTGTCTTCCTCTACCTAGGGTTAGAATTTCTTTTAATTATTTATTGATTGCTCTTCGATTCATGTTTATTGATTTCACTCGTGCTTGTTTTATTGAAACGCTTGATCACCATTTTGATTTATCGTTTATTGGTTGAGATCAAGAGATGATTCCAATATAAACCTAGGGTTAAATCAAACAATGATTCCAATCGGAAACGTAGGAATCATATTCGTGGTTGTTATTGATTTTTCTATTGTGTAATTCGAATACGTAAGTTAGAATTACAACTTAATTGTCGAATACAAATGTTAGTAATTAAGCAACTTTAAGAAATCATTAATTAGCTTCGCATCATTGTTTGTAGTTGAGGAAATCCAATTAGGGTAATCTAATGCGAGAGTTTTGATTGTTGTCTAATTGAGAACACGTAAGTGATTAGTTAGACTAATTTTTAGGAAGTTCTTGATGAACGAACAATAGCATGAGTAGAAGAGCATGATTTAATTAATTGTAGGTTTTCTGAATTCTATGTCCTTCAATCCCGAATCCACATTTTTATTTTGTTTATTATTTTCGTTTTATTTCTTATTCCTCCCGTTTATCTTTATTAGAGTGTGTAGTATTTCATTTTTCTTGTTTTAATAACACTTAGAATTAGAAACACCCTGTTAAGCTTTCCATCGAGATTCAACCGGGGTATATGACAAAGATGAAATAACATTGCAATTTACACATATATGACAATGCAATCCACGTGTATATGTGGTGCAACGTAAAAAATAACAATCTATTTTGCAATAATCTTTTGCGGACGATGTAAAGCCGCTGTTGCCGCTCCCGCCACCTCTTGGCTCCACTGCTCCGTCACCCTCCCGATCTTCCTCAACATCATTCACATCTCCACGGTGCAGAAAATTCAATTCGAAATGAGACGATCAATTCCTAGTCAGTACTTGGTAAAGTCTCACAAAAACCACCACTCAATCACACTAGTATGAACAAATAAACAACAAAAGCAGTACCTCCGAATTGGCATGGCAGCGAGTCACCGTCGACGACGACAATACGAAGAATCCGTCGGGATAGAAGAAGACGAAGACGCAACTGAGAAAAATTCCAACGAAGATCGTGGCGGCGTTTCTCGACTTGAGCAGCAATTGACCGCTGTCCTTCTTCATCAACGTAAAGAAAATATTGTGTGAAAAGATGGAGAAAGGCATGATAGAAATGACCGACATGATATTCTCTGAAAGAGAGAAAGAAATTAGTAGAGGAGAAGAAGGAATATATGATTAAAACCCCTTAATTATCGATTAGATTAGAACTAATTAGTTGTGCACTCATTCTCTCTCATATTTAAAAGTACTTATTTACTTTTTTAATTTTAATTATAAAATATTTTAATAATTAAAAAGTCGAAAATTAGTAGTTAATTTGGAACGTTACATCATATCTGGACTTAAAACGAGTTACGGCCTTATGACTCCTTCACTATATATATAAATCATCCAAAGAGATTCGCAAAATTAACAAAAAGAAATTTATTGGTTTTGTCCTGATCGTCATATTTAATTAATTCCAAACACGCCCTCAAACCCAGTACTACTGTACAGTGTACTATTGAGTGGACGTCGGTATTACCAATATTAGACGACCGACGCCGTGTACACGTGGTAACTAGCTCAGACTCACCACACTTAACACCAACACTATACTATAGTATATATTACCTGCTGTCTTTCATATATACGTACATATATTATTTGGGGCAATTAAGATTACTACCGAAAGGGACAACTGACTTATTATTTTGACATACTAAGTTAATTAAGCTTTTATATAATACTGGTTCTTAGTTACGTGTGGTTTCTTGAGAAGTGGAGAATTAGACGTGGATAATATATTCAAGTCTTAGCCATTAATCATATTTAAAATCATGTCATGCATGTCTCATGAATTCGTGAACAAGCTAACTTTGAATTTGGACACAACCATTTGGACTATCTGAAGGATTAAAAGTACTCAAAAATATAATTAGTCTTTGTTCTAGTCAACTCAAACTATTTGATTTTTCAGGTATAAATCCATGGATAAAATATATATTAAAAAAAAGCAGAAAAAATCTAACTTAGATTTTGCATGAAAGAAAGAATTGTGATATAATACAAAATTTTATCTCCTGTCAATTTTTATATTATAGTTATATTTTAAATATTATTAATTAAAAAAAATAAAGTTATTATGGAATTAATTCCAATTAGCTGACAACAATCCATGAAGCAATAATATAATGATCGCCATCGTGTGCATTTAATTGTCGTAATTACTAACGGATTAGAAGTAGATATAAATTTTATTTCTTAAATGTATTAGTGGAAGTTGTTTGTATAGTGCTATTGTATAGTATTGAGAAGTTAATTTAGGGGAGAAAAACATCTTCTCTTTTCTTTATTTTTCATTTTAATCACTTAATTTCAAGATCAGTCATCTAGAAAAATTAATGACTATGCTATCTTTGCATATGTAGATTGAATTTTTTTTCGATTAATAAAAGCGACCGTACATACTAGGGGAAGCTAGATACTAGTATTTGTAAATTGTAGTAAGTAATAATTAAGATAATCCACTCAATCGCGAACAAATTACTTCAATTATTTTGTGACATTCTAACTCCAAAAACAAATAAGACGTGATTTGACTGAAAAATACATTTGCTTGTAAGTTGTAACAATACAACTTGAGAGAAAAAGAACAGGAAAAAAAGTTAAGATGTGGTGTTCTGGTAAAATAGTTCGGTCCGATAGGTTCGTTCAAAATATTCAGGGTTTCAGCAAATTTGGTCATAAAGAAAGAGGTTCGGAAAAAAAAAAATTGAACCTAACAAATTACTTGTCCAGAAATAGTTTTTAAGCCTGTTAAACTTTTGGTTAAAAAGGTTGGGATTCCTGGACTAAAATATTCGTCGATAATACTCCTCGTCTCATTAAATATGTCCTGATTGACCAAAAATTGTGAGAATTTTTTGGTCAAAACATAACATATTTAATGGGATAGAGAGAGTATAAAATAAAACATTAATTATTTTTTTAGAATTATTATTTAATTTAAATTATGGAGGTGAGTTTATATTTTGTATAATTTTGATACAATAATAAATGAAATACTTTTGAAAATTTAAAGTGTATTTCTTTTGGGCATATCATGTAATGCAATTATAATACTCAAGACTTAATTATGCTATTGAGTTTTTTAAGCAATACCGAAAGAAAGCATCCACGCAGACGCAATATAGTCTACGTGGACGAACAAAACAGAGACAAATTCACGCGCTACAAATCCCTAATCTTCATCAGAGAAGATGATACTACATTTAATTTACAAATTACGCGTATTTTATTAAATTAAATTAAATCACAATCACTTTAATTTGGTAATCTGGATCTACAGGTGGATTTGTGTGCACATCTTGTGTTAAAATTGACATCTACACTAATTGGTAAACGCATGCATGACGTGGTGTTTTTTATAATTGCATAGCATAAAATATAAATAATAATTAATCTTTTAAAAGTGGTGTAGTTTATTCATTTTCCTTTTTTTTTTGGTATGCGTGTCAAATGATAAGGAAATATATTGAAGATTATTATTAATATGTGTCAATGGCTAAAGCAAAGAAAGTCTATTTTGAAGAGCCTTGGCACTGACGTAATGTAATAGGAGTATGAAAAAGAAACAAGAAAAGAAAGTTCTTTTCGGATTTAATAAGCCCAGTCCAAAGACCACAAACTAACTAATACATATTTGAAATTAATTAAATTCATGATAATGACCAATTCTGGACCGAATTTTTCTAAAAAATAAGACTCTGTTCCAATTAAGATGAGGTATAATTAAGATGAGGCATATTTTTTTTGAATCGTTCCAATTAAGTTTAGACGTTTCTTTTATAAGATACTTTTATTACAAATATTTTTAAATAATATATATATTTCTATTACTACTTTCTACTCATTTTCAACTCTAAATAACACTTTTCAGTTAGTGTATCCAAAAGAAATGTCTTATCTTAGATATTCCGACTAAATATAAACCATACTTCAAATATAATAATACTATAAATTGGATGCAACAAATATAAAAACTGTGTCAAATTAAGAATTGACTCGATCCAATGCAACAATGTCAAAATGATTTTGTTTTTGGTGATACCGAAAATATGGCATAAATAATAAATTTGATAATATGTTAAAAACTTAAAATTTTAGATCCAAATTTAGTGATTAACTTTCTCTTAAATTTATGTTGGAAGAGTATTCTCTCAAAATTTTAAGATGTTTTAACAATTTACGCTAGAACCAAAAATTATTTATTAACATATATCGCAAATCCCAAATTATAAGATAGTTTTAAATTTTTTTTAGTAGAATTAAAAATTATTTATTAGCCTATGTCCCAAGTCCCAAATCCCAAATTATAAGATGTTTTAACATATGTCCCAAATTGTAAGATGTTTTAACAATTCAAAATTCTACAATCACCCTATATCAGACTTTAATTAAAACTCATGATTACAGCAAATTTAAAATCAAATAGGTGCAACAATCTTGACTCTTTTGACTAAAATTGTGAGTGTTTTTTAGTCAAAGAGACTAAAAATAATGAGCCAGATAGGAATAATTTTTTCTTACAACTAATCAAGCAGGATTGTTCAAAGTAGTAACCACGGTAAACCTTTACCTGAAGGTAGTTGTTGATGATGTTGTAGATCCCCTTCTCCCGGCCGATTATATAAACTAATCTAGATCTATGGTTACTGTACTATTGTCTAAGAATAAGCTAATAAGCTCGGTTTGTGATGGTACGTAGCATAAATCAAATGATAATTTGGATTATCAACTCTGTGCGTGAATAAAGTGCGATACTATGATTGTCTCTTAACTAAGAAATTATGTAATGCCAGAAATTGTTTCAAGGATATTTAGCTCGTATTTTGTTGTTGATGAATCACAAGGATAGTAGTTATTATACCAATTTGAGAACACTGTGTGATGAATTTAAGAAGTTTCAACCCTCACATTGGTGTAGGAACTTGTAGGTGCGATGGTGCTAAAAACTGGAATGAATACCAAACACAAGAGTGTGCTATGTTTTTCATGCAAGATTTAAACTCTAGTTTCATTTAACTCCATACTTAGCTTTTGTCCCATGAGTTTTAATAATTTGGCTTTAATTTAAGGGGGAGACCTCCAAAAGTAGCTAATCTCCAAACATAAAAGTAAAAAATAGGTTTTCAGCTGCATGTTTTAAATTTCTGTAATAATCTTTTTTAATAGGAGTTCCTGGACTAAGCCCTAATATTTTATCATGTTCAGAATTTGATTGCTCTTGTCTGTATGATTTATTGGTTTTAGGTTGAATTTGTGTTCTTAGGCAGACTTCCAAGTTTTTTTTTTTTTTTTGGATAAGGGAGAATGGTTGCAGATTAGGAATTGGGGTTCGGTTTGAAGCTGGGTGTCCTGCTTCATCGGTGATCTATACTTATTAGATAAGTCTTCCTGTTTCCCTTTATGTGCTTAGTATTTAGTTTTCAGGACTGGTGTTTGCTTGATTTTAGGGATTCAATTTGAGGAATTGCTAAGCTCCAACTTATGTTTTGGAAATATTGATAAGCTAAAGGTTTGTTTAAACTAATATCTGAGCATGACAAAAGATTTTGATTTTAATTATAATCTGGTAATATTTTCATGTTTTAATATTGTTCTAAGTTTGTCTAGGGGAAAATATCATTTAGAGGGTTATGTTATTGATCACAAGAGTATTTAGGGAAACATTCTAAGTTTTAGTTTGGCTTAAATTATACTCTGAGATATGTGTTGGTGATGTTCTAAACTAACTAAAAGAATAGCATGTAATATAATAAGATTTAACTCCTATTGCTGCATTTGGCCTTGTTCTTTGATCAGGAACTCCTATTTGGAAGAGAACTACTCTATACTTCCTTGTTTCTTGCTCTAAACCTCTAGGTGTTGTATGGTTAAAACTATTTTGAGTGTGTTTATGAGTTTGAGAGGTTGCTTGGTTTTCGGTTACAAAGGGTAAGGTATACAGATTTGCTATCTTTGTGGTGAAGGTGACTCTTCATGCATATATGCAATTCTTCCTTTGTCTATATATTTTTATTTGTGAAATTTTTGGAGAGCTACAATGGTTTCATTCTTCCATCTTTCCTTATATGGTTTTCTCTTTTGTCTTAGGTGGAGTAGCTTCCAATGGTGGTAGGGAATCAAAGAAAAAAAAACAATGTAGGCACCTCTCTCTTTGTTCTGCCAAAAACCAGCCTCTACTCCTCTCTGCTACTACTCTTTCCCGAACAACTCAGCACTATCTCCTTTCCTTATTTTCTTTAAATGTCAACCTCACTTATGTACTTTACCTTCTTCTTATTTGTTCTAGTTATAGATTTGGAAGATTGCTGCAGCTTGAAGAATCACTATTTTTGTTTCTTCATATTCTAGAGATGTGTATATTCAAATTTGTTGTGTAGTGGTATGACAACACTGTCAGATTCTAGTTCATTCTCTTCCATTTTTATACTAAAAGCATTTTCTTCCTTTAATCTAGGCTTTGAGCCGTGTACTATCTTTCCCAAAAGAGGTATGAATTACCTCTTTAATTACTTATATTTCTAATAGTGTTTATTTATGTAATTTGCATTCCAATTACTCCATACTATAGTCTGTAGTATCATTGAACATGTATATATATACATTTTTCCATTATTTGAATCATGAGCTATTAAAAAAAATGAATTTCTTCCTAAAACTTATTTTTCTACAAAATGATTTCTTTCATTTCCTTTCGTACCATGTATATACATATACTTTTATTAGTTCTTAATAGGTTGAGGTTTGTATTCAAAATTCAATAGTCCAACCTTTAAATATTAATATTACACATTAATAGTTGTCATCTTTTAATACATATAAATCATAAATAATTAATATACGAACATCTATACGTGCAATATTTTCTAGGGATGTCACGATACGTTATAACTTACTAAAATTGTCATACCTCATACCTTACATTTACCTTCGGTATGAAAAATTTCATACCGTTAACTTACCATACTTTTTGTTACACCTTAGTTCGGTATACCTTATTTTCGGTATAATATTTTTACATACATATACCTTACCTTACTTTGATATACCTTTCTTTCACAATACCAAAACTTATTTATTTAAAACATGTGCATACATAAAGCATAATGGTATATTTGTAAAGTGTTCCCAACTTATTTGTAAACTGTAGTACGTGGCGTTGTTGAG